>OZ024910.1:54588123-54940623 GCA_964017125.1 Flabesymbios commensalis
CCACCTGCGATTATGCAAAAACAGCGTGTCTGACAGAAAGCGCGGGTCATGGACCCTATAACCAGCCAACATTGACCCAGTGCTGGTTCAATGCTGGTCCAGCATTGATCCGGCACTGGGTCAATGTATCGCGTCAGCTCAGTATGGTGGAACACGTAAAATTATAGATTTCAAATTTTCGCCCACTTGAAGTTGTGTCTTGCTACCGCGACCCCCCCTTCAAGTGGGCGAAAATTTGAATCAAACCACATGTGATTTGTTTGACGGTTAAATAGCGACCATAGTCGCGATTTACACTTTAACCCTTGATTGCCGGGCCCGATTATATGCGGTTCTGCATTTTTTATCAGCTCATTAAATACCAGCTTTTAAACATGACAAAACGTGACAAACAATCAGCAAAATTTCACAATTGTTGACATCTATTTAGTCAAATCTGAATACTTTTCACCCACATGAAATCGGTGAATTTTCCAATTAAATAATTTGTTGGTTATAGGGTTAACATTCTTATTGCTGGATCCGTGTATAGGCCCTATGAGTACATTTTCAGGCTGTGTTCAATCTCAATGAGTGCTACTGAAATTGTAAAATAATGTATTGCATGTAGATGCACAGTTAAAAAAATCATTGAATTTGAGGAATGTATGTTTTCATGTATTATTTTTGGTCACATGTGTATATCCAGGTAAACCATCACCAGTACTAAATTATTTTTGTTCATGCCATTACGTATTCTACCCACCACCATGGCATACAATGGCGGCCACATGTTCAGTAAAAAAAGGTGAGGATGCAAGTTTATAGTCTAATATCAAGCCCACACTCACCAGTGGACATTTTACCTCATGGTCACTGGACCTGTTCATTCGTGTACCATTTCAACTCCATGGGGAGCATACAGCGCTACAGCCGTTTAATCACATTGGACACATTGTCATCTCTTTCCATTCAGCGTCATGTAAATCATGCGAGGGAAGAGTGCCCTGCTGAGACACAACATCAAACAATATCCCAACATTGAGAAGAGAGGAACATTATATTTCTCCTACACCAAGCGGGGTTCGAAACCTTACGACAGGCAGTCGCAATTGCAAAGCGCCACGCTCTAACTATTGAGCCACGTCCCTCTCTTTGTCTTATAATAGTAAAACCTTGCATATTTGCCATCTAGGCATATAGGTTAAAAGCGATATTAGTGAAAGTCGGATGTATCAAGTTCAACATATGCAGTGCTGAAAACGGAAAATGTTTAACCCTTTCAAGCCTGATTTTACCATTGTCATCTTGATCCACTACAAGCCGCGAATTGCTGTCGCAATTCTCGTCTTGTAGTGGATGAAGATGACTTGAAGTGGGTGGCAAATGAAATAAATATATTGTTATCATTAGAACAGTTCCATGAAAATGTTGTTTTAAACCCCCCAGATTTTAGGACATTGAGTCATTTTTTCAGAGATGCAAAATAATGCTATAATGCATCGTGAGGGTTTAAAGGGTTAAAATGTCTGGGAATAGAGGTATGTTTGATGGGCTGCGACAAGGCCACTCCCGCAATTGGATGTTTTACATCAGAAAATGTAATGGGTGGGGGTAGACAGAAATGACCGAACGTAATTTTATGCTTTAGATCCCAGAAATATAGGAAACCTGATGAGGGCCCGAAAAAATCTTCTCATATTTGCTCACAGTAACCCTGTTACCGCTAAGGGCAACTACAGTCGTTTTTAATCCATTTTTTAGCAGAGTAAATCGCTGTTAGTGTGAATTAAATCATTTTCTAAACATCCAGATTTGCACATTTTTTTTCTCAAAATAAACAATATAAGTAGGCCTAATTTTCGCCGACTTGAAGTTGTGGGTCGCGGTAGCGAGACACAACTTCAAGTGGGTAGAAATTAAAATGATTTTTAATTTTCTATAAGGAAAGTGTTATTTATTTTTGCTGATTGCACACCTCAAAATCACGCTCTCATCAGATCTAAAGTGTCGTGAACGTGAACGTATAAGATACGATATGTTGCCTTGGATATGAAAGGGTGTATCTCACACTTTTCAAAGTGGAAGATACACCCTTTCATATTCAATGTGACGATATAATGACTACACGTCATTCACCACTCTAATCTCCGTCAGCAAATTACTTTATCATTTTCAATTATTATTTCTCATTTGGAGTATTAAACGCGGTGTCGTGTTCAATAAATAATGAGATCTATTATTTTTGCTTTTATTTGGCATCTTTCCAGAGATATCATACTGACATGTGATATCTTAAGCCTTTCACACACAGCAAGGACTGTTCCCAACTGCTTAAGACGCGACGATACTTTTAAACAATCGGTGCGGTGTAGCACTCTCACGACTACGATTTCGTAGACGGTCGTAGATTTCCGTCGCGTCGAAGGACGGTCGTTGTAGTGTGGCATGTCCTGCGACGCGATCGTAATGTCTCAATATTGCTTCTGCAATAACCACTCACTAGAATCGCTGCTATATAGCTTTAGACGCCAAGTCGGTAACAGTCTTTCTGGTGTGACATGCTGCTGGCGTAGAATCAGCTTGTCTGCATTTTCCTAAAACCTGCACCACGGTCACATTTTAAGCAATCCCTGAACAATTGGGTAATGTTTTGAAGACGTGGTTCGTAGCACAGTCTACCAGATGAGGGCCGATTATACTCACCAAGATTGAAATCGTGGTCTATACCAAAATGACGAGACGACTCGTCCAGAGGGGGGGGGGGCGCGGCGCATTGGTAGAGCGCCTGACTGTATCGCAAGTCATGCTGGCATCCCGGGTTCGAATCTCGCTGATCCTATACTTTTTCAGATATATATATCCTTGTTTCTCCCTCTCAATGTGACAAGGCGATCACGTTATTGGCGGCCTCGATATGTGGGAGTTTCCTCCAAATTCTAGGTAATTTAACGGAAAGGTCTTACCCACTGGGCACACGACGTTGTTGAGACGTTGAATGAACGTCATACCGAAGTTAGAACCCGTAGAAGTATATAACTGACCTCAATCACTGAAACGAATTGGTTCTTTTCGTGATGATCAGAGCGTGTTTCGAAGATATATTGGCTGTCCACCGGTCAGACCCTGATAGGTCAGGAAAATTTGACTATATATCAATCTTGTAGCCACTGTCATGATCTTTAAAAGAGGTGTTAAAGCCAGTCTACATAAGAAAGATGACTCTTAACATTAAGATCTTAACTTTGTCTCATTTCCATTAGAAAACGTTAAGATAAATCTTAACTTTTCTAATGGGAATGAGACAAAGTGCCGCCTTGATCTTAAAAGCACCAAGTTGTATAATTTAATTTTTCACCACTTGAAGTTGTGTTTTGCTACTTCAAATGGTTTCAAATTACTCATATTTAACGTATCGCGTTTGCTATGGATCGTTTTTATTTGAACTATAACCTGTCTCCCTGGATCAGCAAACGCGAAACGTTGTTAGGCCAACGTTAGCTCAACATTGGGTCTACGTCTCCTGCTTTCGGGTAGCGTCTCTGAGATCTGGACCGCGATGATACGGCGATGTTGTAGAAAAAGGTAGCTTAGCTTCTCATATTTTTAGCCCGCCTTTTAATTTTAATTAAAAAAGGTGGGCTATTGCAATTGAAGTTCGGCGTCGTCGGCGTCGGCGTTAACATTTACTTGTGGGCGTGATAACTTGAAAAGTTTTTCATGTATCCTTCCCAAATTTGTTATGCATGTTACTAATGACCAGTTCTCGGACAAGTTCAATAATGGCCGAAAAAAAAATCAAAATGGCCGACTTATTGCGATTTTTCGGCTTTTTTTGTCAAAAATTTGACCTTGTGGGCGCGATAACTTGAAGTTTTTCACGTATCCTCTTCAAATTTGTTATGCATGTTACTAATAAGTAGTTCTTGGACAAGTTCAATAATAGCTGAAAAAAATTCAAAATAGCCAATTTATTGCGATTTTTCGCATTTTACGTCAATAATTTGAACTTGTGGGCGCGATAACTTGAAAAGTTTTTCATGTATCATCTTCAAATCTGTTATGCATGTTACTAATAACCAGTTCTCGGACAAGCTCAATAATGGCTGGGAAAAAAATTGAAATGGCCGATTTATTGTCATTTTTCGCCTTTTACGTCAATAATTCGACCTTGTATCCGCAATAATGACTTCAAGTTCAATAATGGCGGCGGGCTATTGTCGAGTGTGCTCTTGTGTTTTTTTTTATTTTAGCTCCTATGCTCACTAGTGGTCGGCACAATATATGTTCACCCAAAGCTGATTAAATATTAAGCCAGCGTCGCCATTGATCCAAGATTAGGTCAATATTCATTTTTATGTGGTAACGTTTAGCTATGGCAAAATACAGTAACAGATCACTTTACAAGTAAGCAGATACTGCATTTTATCTTTGCAGTGCAGTGCTAGCAAATGGTGACCTTACAACCATCTTCTCTACAGCAAGGATAGGTTTCTCGAGCTCGAGAAGCCTAGCCTTGCTGTAGGGAAGATGTGACAAACCTACTTAGATTTAAATATACTTCCGCGTATGGACCGAAGGTTTTAAACTGGGAAAAGTTTGCAAACATTTCTTTATTAATTTAAAACATTTTTTTCAAATATGTGTTGCTGAACCTCATCTGCGTCATTTATATTTGATAAATAAACGATGATAATATTGTTTCAGGCTGGTTTAGCTGAAGGTGGCACTACAATTACGTCTGACACGAAAACATCCAAGATGATCAACAAAGAAGACGCAGCTCTTAAACAAGTATGTACCCTTGTCATTGTGTTGTAGGACAGTACAGACAAGACAGACAAGACAGACACAACTGGAGATGACTCCCCTCCAGCAGCATAACCATGCATAAAGGGAGATAGCTGATAGATGTAGTGTCAATAACTTTTGTAATTAATGTTATTAAATGGCTCATGTGGACAGTATACGAGACTATGTAGGCCTTATTAAGCGGAATTTATAATTCCGTTGGAACCACGCTTATGTGCAAAACATAATGTGAATTGTCAACACTTCTAGAAATTACGAGACGCTGACCCAATGCTGCTCAAATGTTGGCCCACCGTGTGAGACACTGGCCCAGCATCAAACCAGCACTCGTTCAATGCCTCGTGTTTGCTGGTCTGCGCTCAATAGCAGCTGATCTGGTAGTGCTTACTGTTGGCAGCAATGACAAGGCGACACCGATTCAATGTTTGTTAAATGCTGGGTCAGCGTCGCAGGTGCTGGCCAGTATCTGTTCAGCCCTAGTCAGTGCTTCATGCTGGCGGTACTGGCATGCTGGCGGTACCGGCACGATGCTTTGAACCAAAGCTGGGTTAATGTTGGCCCCGGTCTGTGATGCTGGCCCACATTCAGCTTGGTGCCAAACACGATGCTGGGCTAATGTTGGCTCAGCGTCGTTGACAGTGGGCCAACATTAGCCCAGCATTGGGTCAATGTGACGTGTTTGCTGGAGCGGCCTGAGACTGCACAATGGAAACCGCTTGACAGACGGACAGACAGAAAGGACAGAATCACTGAACGGACAAAAGTAAACCAACATGTCCCCACCTCTGTGTACAGAGGGGGAGACATAATTAAAAACAACAAGGCCACTCTTCAAAGAGTTATGGGGTATTTTATTAAAACAAACGTTTATTAATATACTCTATATGCACACTTACACATACCTACTCACGTACATATATCTCTATACATACAAGGACTTACCTGTTAACCGTCAAATTATTTAAAATTGAAATGTTCACCCACGTGAAGTTGTATCTCGCTGCCGCGATCCACAACTTAAGGTGAGTGAAAATTATTCAGAATGACAAAATTAAGGTCAATGATTTTGAAATCTTGTTGATTGATGTCACGTTTAGCGGTTTTATTTTTGACATGTTCAAAAGCTGGTATTAAATGTGGTAATATAAAATGAACAAAACCCGAATAGAATCGGTACCGGTAGCGGTTGACATGGTTATTGGCTTAAAAATAACGAATTGTAAAACATTAAAATGTTACAGCCGTCTAAACGGAACCAGAAACAAAACAAATCCGTTGACCCAATGTCGAAGACGTCGGGTCAACACTAAATCGACATTCAGTCAACTTCTCCCCTCTCAGCTGCGATGTGATGATGTGCAAAATATTCAGCTATAATGCTGCCGTCCTAAGCCAAACGGCAGTAACTGTGTGCTTAAAATGTAAGCAGTACTGCTTTTTGGCTTTTATTTAGGAAAAATACAATATCTCAAAGCAGGTACCTCAAATAACACATTTGTATAACATTTGTACAACGCCGGCCCAACGTCTTCGACGCTGGGCCGACGTTGTACAAATGCTATACAAATGTTTTGTGTTCGCTGGGTACGGGATTGTCGTGACATGTACATAGCTGCTTCCCCTTGAAATATGCCAGGAGACACGATAATTTATGCTAACAAATGTTTTGAGCCGTATTGAAAATTTTATGAACTCGACCTTTACGACCAGGATCAAGTGTGTGAAATTGCAGTTGTTTGAACTTCCAGTGTAAGTGATCTGATAACGATTACAAAAGTGTAGCTGACCTTGATTATTAGTGTTCGGCCTCCTTTCTGTCAATTACCACAATTCCTCGGCTGACACAATGGATTGCCAAGTTTATCGTGATAGGTTGCACGTCTTCAACGCTGAGCACATAGAAACAGCTTGAATGAATAAATGAATAAATGAATAAATGAATAAATGAATAAATGAATAAATGAATAAATGAATAAATGAATAAATGAATAAATGAATAAATGAATAAATGAATGAATGAATAAATGAATAAATGAATAAATGTATAAATGAATAAATGCATAAATGAATAAATGAATAAATGAATAAATGAATAAATGAATAAATGAATAAATGAATACACGAATACATGAATAAATGAATAAATGAATAAATGAATAAATGAATAAAAGAATTAATGAATAAATGAATAAATGACTTAATGAATAAATGAATAAATGAATGAAAGAATAAATGAATAAATGACTTGATGAATAAATGAATAAATGTCAGTCAGTTAGTCAATTATGAATGAATGAATGAATGAATGAATGAATGAATGAATGAATGAAAGAAAGAATGAATGAATAAATGAATGAATGAATGAATGAAAGAAAGAATGAATGAATGAATGATTGAATGAATGAATGAATGAATGAATGAATGAATGAATGAATGAATGAATGAATGAATGAGTTGATGTATGGGGCTGTAGACACTTTTGTGTATAATCTATGTTAAGAGAAGCTCTTAAGAATGGCTAAATAAATCAGATAACACTGCACAACAGGATTCAAAATTCAAGCTGTCTCAGGCCAAATACGCTTTTCTCGGTCACGTTGGCTCCCTACAATACTAAATGTTTAACCTTTATCCTGCTGATCACGATTCTTGCCATTTTTAGTCTGTTTTACTCGTCGACCAAATCACTGTTATTTGGAATAAAGTGTGTGTCTAAACATCAAATAGTTATGCTCAAGTTAAAAAAATATGAGTATTTTTCAGAAACTTGAAGTTGTGTGTCGCGGTAGCGAGACACAACTTCAAGTGGGTGAAAATTATTGTAATAAATTATTGTGATAAATTAACATAGCAGGATAAGGGTTAAGAATGGGCTGGGAAGAAACATTGTGTTTTTTAAACATACACACCAGAACGGTGAACATATGTCGCAACGACTACCCCAGTGCATCCGTCCGACACGAAGCAGCGAACGTTTAGGGTGGATACCAAAAGGTCTGTTATTAGGAGGAAATCGTCTGAGCAGTGCAAACACTGCAAAACTATCATACTGTAGATCTGGTAATGCTCGCAAGGTTTTAATTTTCGCGAATTTTGCGAGGAGGACAAATTCGCGAATTAAAGAATCTCGCGAAAATTATCATTTTAATAGCCCTATAAAAAAAATTAAACTTCGCGAATTCTAAACTTCGTTAAGAGTATCAAAAGCGGACATTCGCGAAAATTTAAACACGCGAAAATTACCAGATCTACAGTATTTGCATTTTCAAATTAGTTTTAACAATTATTGTTCCGTTGTTAACAATTCAATTTGAGCCATGCACCTGGAAGTTATTTCTCTCTGCCACGACAAACATTAGGTTTGAGTGGGTGTTAAATGACTTAGATTAAATTTTGCAAGTTCCCATGAATTCCAACCCATCTCATTTTCACTTAATCGAGATATCAATTACTGCCGCAGTTCTCACTTGGACCCTTTCACTGCCTATCACGACTATTGTCGTTTTTAATTCATTGCATTAGCTGAATAAATCAGTGGGAACGAAATGAGTGCGTGAACATCGCGAATTACAAATGTTTCGTCTCAAATTAAGCACATAAGTAATTTTCACCCACTTTAGGTTGTGGCTCGCCGTGGCGGCAGTAACCGAGTGGGGTAGGATTAACCCCTTAAGCACCACCGTCGCATAAATGCCCCACGTGAGATTTTTGCAATAAAACGTATTAAATTCGAAACGGTATATTCCGTCACCATAAGGAGGTTCTGGGCTTTAATTTAAGATATTATAGGCTACTTATGTATATTATAAAATCGTGTAATTTTTATTCACCCTGAGGTGGGAATTGCTGCCGCAATTCACACCTCAGGGTGAATGAAAATGAGGGTGGATACCTCAGCGCTCAGAGGGTTAGTGATCACGGCGTAACCACGGTAACGCTGACATTCAGGTGGAAATTTTAACCTCGGAATGCGATATTAAATTTGATTTATCCGGATAAATTGCCGAGATCGGTTTTCGTCACGACCGGTCGACATAATCAGCACGCGACCTTCATTTTCCAGCTGCGCCGGATAGAGTTCAGATCCTGCCATACTCGGGTGCCGATATACTCAGACAAAATTAATGATCGAAACCGCAGACGGGTTGCGCCGACTTAATCAACCTTCTCACCCGAGATTATTGACATTAGCTAATATTATTACTGTAATTAATTGCGGAGATCCAAAAATGAAGGAATATGTCACTTTGATTTACCTGATTCCAGTCCAAACGCGAATTGTTGAACACATTATAATGATACAAGAAAATTTAAATCATATTTTGTTCACAAGATTCAGCAATATTGTTATTATGCTTCCACCAGCCTGAGGCCAGATATATAATGTAGTCTGGTTGTCCATCCGTCCGTCTGTTCGTTAAAATTTAGCAACATTGTTTTTATTTTAGCCTGAGGCCAGATAAAATAATACTATGTAGTCTGTCTTTCTATCCGTCCGTCCATTTATCCGTCCGTTCAAATAATGTTCAGGGGAGACATTGAACCCGTGGCATTTTAACGCTTTAAACGCCAAGCACCGTTTGTAATTCATTTTATTAGTAGCTAATTAATAATAAATTGACGACAAATTTATTAATCACAATTACCGTGACCGAAATGAGTGTTTACACCTCTAAATATGCTTGTTCTGTCACAAATTAAATAAATGTGAGTAATTTTCACCCACTTGAAGTTGTGAGTCGCGGTAGCGAGACACAACTTCAAGCTGGTGAAAATTTTAAGTTAGATAACCTAGTATGTAAAGTGTTTATATCACTCCATTATCGTATTTATTATTCTGTCTACTTTCAGTTCAAATCACAGGTCAACGACCTACTCAAACCTGAACACGATGACTTTCACCTCAAGAAATGGCTTAAAGGTAAGAGGACGACAATATGTACGGACGGCGATTATTTGAGAGCGCTGTATATGGGGAATACAACACGCGAACACCTCATTCATTGGACACGTGCTCTAATTTTAATAATCTACGGAACTGAAAATTAACAACGCTTGCATTTTCCGACAGGATTTGCCTTTACAAATAAATCGGTCCCGAATCTATGTAACCCGATCTGGTAAAATGATTTGTTAGCCGCAGATTGAATTATTGGAGATATTTAACTGTGAATCTACGCAGCATCACCTTCAGCCATTAAAGCGTTGAGTTATATAAGCCAAGACACCAAAAGGTTTCTCATAATTTTGAAATCGTGATACATTTCTTAGTTAGCTCGTTCCGTTCTTTCGAGTACCTATGTTATGGGTCTACGGCCATTATAAATATTTTTACTCTTACAGTACGGGGATCGACTTTAGACTTCATAATCTGACGTCTACAGACGTCAGATTCTGAGGTCTAAAGTCGATCCCCGCGCCGTGAGGGTAAGAATGGTATATCACACAACGCACCAGATATATTAATCTGCAAACTCAGAGAAATGCGAAGTCTGGTATTGCATGATTTTGAGAAAATGACATTTGAATTTCAAAAATGCAATTTGAAGTTATTTTGAAAACAACTCACAAGCAGATTAAACTTAACTAAATAAAATAAAAATTCCTTTTAATAACCAAATCAAATAAACGCACGGTTCTAAAATCTCGCGAACTTTAACAGTATATGTCAGAGGTGTTGATCGTCAAGATTTTTACATTGCATGAATATGTCCTACTTATTAGCGACTGTCACCATGGTAACATGTATATAGAAACAAATATCACTGACTGGAGTATACATAAAACTAAAATTAAAATAATATATATTATTTAAAAAACAATTACAACATCTAAATTTATTTCTATGGCACACTATATTAGGCTTGAGAGTAATCATAGGAAAATAAAAAACATATTTAAAATTGGAAATAATTATGTCAAATCTAGCTCAATTTGACTTTCAAGTGTCCTAGCATCGTTTGTCAAGCTTGAAATTATGGGTCGCGGTACCGAGACGCAACAAATATCATGTTTCTCCCCTCTCAATATCGGGACATTGTTTCGATGTTGTGTCCTTGGGCAAGGCACTTAACCCTCAAATTCTTCACTGACTCAGGTGAAAATGAGTACCTTGTAGGACAGAGATATCAATGTGTATGATGAGTTCAATGCGCCGAAATAGCTGCGTGAATGCTCTCCGTGGAGTTGAGGTGGCACATGGAAGAACAGATCCAGTGACCAGGGGGTAATCATGTAAAAGTCGGATGAAATATTTGATATCAGATTATAAACTTGCACCTTTACCTTTACCTCTTTTTTTTTAGTCTAAGGGTTAAATATTGGCATATTTTATGTCAAGTTTATTTTGAAAGAACCTGCCAGCGATAAATCATGATCAATCAAGAAAGGGAAAATAGACAGACCGAATCTAATTCTAAGTCCGTTAATAAAAAATTAGAGTAGCTGACATACATCATCCTTTTTTATTCGTGGTCCTCGCACTAAACTGTTGTGCAAAGCGAAAAGGCAGTCACTGTTTATTTTTAAAGTAAGCAGTTACTGTCATTTGGCTTTTAAAAGCAGTATAACTGCATTTGTGGGCGGATTAATGATTATGACGACTGTGAAATAATTAATTGATTGTTTGCTCTTTCTTGCAGCGCGCAATTACGATGTGGGCAAGGCGGTGGACATGTTCAGAGCAGTGAGTACGAATTTTCGAGCTCTCTGACCTAAAGGGTACTATCTGCCACTCAAATGATTGGCAGATAGGACACTTTAGGTCTGAAGCGACGATACTAAACTGGCAATTTTGATTTGTGTTGTAGACAATTTGTTACGTCTATTTCTAAGCCTTTAATTATATCAGTATTATGTTATCTTATATATCACTAGTTATCCTTAATTATTGTAGACATTTAATTCGAAAAAATCATATCAGGACTAACAAATGTCTTATTCAATGTATTATTGCCATTTTAAGATATGATTTTTGACGTACATACTATTTTTATTGTGCCACGCCCATACATGCACAAAAACATCCATGCTGAAGACGTTTAATTTTACTAGATTTACACCAATTTCAGCATCATGCAGATGATAGAAGTCTAATGTTGGGTTAACGTTGGCTGCGGCGCAATGATAGGGTTGTTGTGCAGTACTGTCTATAATTGAGACGGCACAAAATTAATTACATGTAGGCTACATAAGACTAATTTTGCATGTAATATTTCTTCGCAGAGTATGGAGTACAGAAAGAAGATGAATGTAGCCAAACTACTTAAGGAATATGAACCACCAGAGGTAAGGTTATAAAGCATTTACCGTTTTTTTGTTTTAATCAGTTGTTTATAAACTACTTTTAATTTTCCGCGAGACACAACTTTGAGTGGTAGTGATTGATCAAATTTGTTTAACCCTTTCAGTGCGGGGACCGACTTTAGAATTCAGAGTCGATCCCCGCGCTGGAGGAGTAAACATGTATAATTTCTGTAGACCCATAACATAGGTATTCAAATGAAGCGGAAAGAGCTAACTAAGACATTTATTATGACTTTAACCCTTTAACCGCCAAATTATTCAATCTGAATTTTCACCCACTTGAAGTTGTGTCTCGCTGACGCGATCCACAACTTCAAGTGAGTGAAAATTGTTCAGATTTGACAAAATGGAGGTCAACTGTTTTCAAATCTTGCTGATTTATGTCACATTTTATCTTTAACATGTTTAAAAGGTGGTACATAATGTGCTAATAAAAAATGAAAACCCGAATATATGCGGCACCGGCGGTTAAAGGGTTAAATTGAAAAAACCCTTTGGTCTTGTGGTATATATAGAAATATTTCAGCATTGTAAGGGATGATTTCATACCGAAGCATTGCCATTCCGCCTGATAATAACCCAAATATTTCACCTTCAAAACGGGATATTGGATGAGCTAATAACAGGATTAAATTTTTGCTTGGTGACAAAGGGGTCAAATGTAATCAAATGAGGGGGATGCAATGTGATCGAGTACCTGGAGTTTTGAAGAGTGAGGTGTTTAGTTTATCCCTTCGTGCGAACACATTATCACGATTATGGCCTTGGGAATCATTTTAGTTAACTGTTAAAGCGCTGAAATATTTTAGTATAAACCATGGGACTACAGGTTTTTTGTCAATTTGAAATCATCATATATGTCTTATAGTTAGCTTTTCACGATTCATTTGAATACCTTTGTTATGAGTCTGCGGACATTAGAAATATTTTTATTCTTACAGTGCGGGGATCGACTTTAGACGACAGAATCTGACGTCTACAGACGTCAGATTCTAACGTCTAAAGTCGATCCTACAGACGTCAGATTCTGACGTCTAAAGTCGATCCCCGCACTGTAAGAGTTAATACGAACACATTATATCATGATTATTATCTTTTGAATTATTTTAGTTGAGGCTCAATATGAAAATGTAGAATCACAGTAATTAGGAATGAGATGTATGTTAAAACATCCAGATTTGCAAACGTGTGGCTTCACATGTAGTACATAACTATGAGTAATTCACACCACGTCCCCCTCTCTAGACTGCCTCAAGACAAGATCTGTAAACCATTAGCCAATAAGAATGCAGTGACGTGCCACCTGACAGCCACGTGATCTGTTGTCAACGCTGAACGAAAGGGGCAGAATTCTGGACATGCTCCAGACTAATTGTTAGTCCACACGCCACCAATCATGGATCGTGGATGCTGATCCCTGGCCGTAATCCCCAACCGTCATGCAACTAACCTGTTTTTATTACACAGCTATGTGTGTGGAATGAGTGTGTAAACATCAAAACTTGCAAATGCATAGTCTCAAATTAGCTAGTGTGAGTAATTTTCACCTACTTGAAGTTGTGTGTCGCTGCAGCGACACACAACTTCAAGTGGGTGGAAATTTATATAGGATAACACAGTGGGTAAAGATAGACCTGAGGACATGGGCTGTCTTTAATTTTGCTGACCAGTATTGACAGCGAAATGCAGATAATCTGTGGTGATTTGGTATCTCAGACAGCGATTATTCAATAAAAAAACATCTCACACAGAGATTAATATCGAAAAAAAAACGTTTTGATAACTCAGCTGCCCAATGACATTTTACCAAGTTCCTTATCTAATCGGTCCTTCACCGACGAAGATATTTATATCGCCTTGGCTAAATAACAATCACCATTTCTGAGAAAAGTATAGTTCACGTCGTCATGTCTGCCTTCAGCTCCTAACCCTCATCCTGCTGATCACGACTATTGTCGTTTTTTATCTATTTTATTAGTCGACCAAATCACTGTTATTGGGAATGAAATGTGTGTTAAAAACATTAAGATTTGCAAATATTTGTGCTCAAATTAAACAAATAATTATGAGTAGTTTTCAGCCACTTGAAGTTGTGGGTAGCGGTAGCGAGCCACAACTTCAAGTGGTTGAAAATTTAAATAAATTGACCTAGCAGGATAAGGGTTAAATTATGTCGTGAAAAGTCAAAATGGGTTAGAAGAGCAGTGGTCTTAGCCTATCACGAAACGTCGATAAAAATATATCATATATCATATATATCGCCACATTGGATGTGAGAGGATTTATCTGCCACCTTACAAAATGGTAGATACACCCTTTGCTATCCAAGGGGGGATATATAAATTAATGATTACACCAGAAGTTGACCCAGTGTTGGTATAATGCAAGTTCTAGACTCGATCCCTTGCATATGAAAGGGTGTTTCTGCCACTTCACATAATGTCAATACAACCTTCCATACCCAAGGGAACAGTATTATAATTACGAAGCATTGGCCCATTTCTGTTTCCATGCTTCGCCAAGGTTGAAAAGTTGGGGCGCTGTCGAAACAGCTTTGAGCAAATGGAAACTGTCACTTTATAGGATTCAGATAACACTTTTTCATTTCTTGAAAATCAAAGCTAATTTGGATGTATTTTGACAGCGAAATGAGCTCTGCCGACCCACCTCTTAATAAATTATTTATTTAGAGCAACTCCTCATGTTGACAATTTTTCAACATCAACATCAACATCAATTTCAACATCAATTTCAGTTTTAATTTTTTATAAACTAGTTTATCCCGCAGATCGTTATTTCATTTTTTTCAGATTTTTCAGATTTTCGAAAACATTTCTTAAAAATATTTATAAGAACCATCAAAAACCCAACCATTCAGTATGTTCGCCTGAAGGATGGTTGAATGCTAGCACAGCATTGGGCCACAAGTTGATTCCGTCGGCCCAGCGTTGATCAGACGATCGGTGCTGTGGGGGAACCCCTCCTCCCCAATCATCGCGTTCCCAGACCAATTAAGAGCGGCAGCTATTGGTGTAACTATGTGGTTGCTTCGACCTAGCCTCAGCGTGACTGTACTGGCAAGCGCGGACCGAGGGGTGAATTCTTAGCTAACTTTGACCATGCCATCCAAAATTGACAAAATTGAAAAAATTCTCAACATAAGGAGTCGCCTCAACTTTTTCATCCCCAACGTCAACCTTTGTGATCTGGATGCCCAAGTATTCATTTTATAACAATAGGCTTTGGTGTCAAAAGGGTTATAACCTTTAAATGATGCACGCCAGTTGGATCGAAAGACCATGCATGTCGGGACTGAAGATTACTTTTGAATAATTTCTCGACTGGTCACATGGCTTTCAGCTACAAAACCAAATCTTCATTTCATTAAAATTCACAGCTCAGACGAATTCAATTATTAAGACCAGGTGCATTATAACAAGTCAAAGTTATTCAACTCATTAACCGCCGGTCTGATTATATTCGTGTTTTTTTTAAATATTTTTTATATATTTTTTATCAGCTCACTAAATACCAGCTTACAAACATATTAAAGATAAAACGTGATATCAATCAACATGATTTCAAAATCGTTGGCCTCGATTTTGTCAGATGTGAATGATTTTCACTCACATGAAGTTGTGGATCGCGTCAGCGAGACACAAGTTCAAGTGGGTGAAAATTACCTCAACCCACAACAGTTTTTTTCAAGTGGTTGGAAATTACACATTATTATTTGTAGACTTTGAGACCAAATATTTGGAAATGTTGCTATTTAACCACACATTTTTATCCTAATAGCAGTGATTTTATCGCATAAAGAAACAGATTTAAAGCGACTAAGTTGTGCTTAGCGCTCAAAGGGTTAACAAATATCCAATACTTAATATTTTAAGCAATGTTTTAAGAAAATGAAGGTTACCAATCGATAAAATTTAAACACGCTTTCTCCATATTATTTTCCTTCAATTTGTTAGTCATGTTAATGTCAAGGTGATGTTATTAATGTTATTAACATTAATAATGTTTTTAATGTTATTAATTTCGCCACAAAACAGAACAGGGTGCGTGATATGCTAAAATGTAAACCTACTGCTTTAAAATTACACAAAACATAATCTTATTGAAAATGTGTGGATTCGATGGACGTCATAAACTGTTGAAAAGATGAAAAAAAATTCGCTTGAGATATGAGTCACCCACCCCCAGAAGACAAAAGCCGTTGAATCAATGTTGCTTCAACGCTGGACCAACGTTGATCCAACATTGATTCAACGTCTTGTTTCTGCTGGGACAGATACTTTCGCATGACCTGTAGATGAGGGTGACGTGGCGCAATGGTCAGGGCGCGTGGCGCTTTGCAATTGACGCTACCTGTCGTGTGGGTTCAAACCCCACTTGGTGCAGGTTGTCAGAGAAATATCACCTTTCTCCCCTATCACCGTCGGGGACATTGTTTCGATGCTTGTGTCCTTGGGTAAACCACTTTTTCCTGACGTGCCTTACTTAACTCAGGTGCAAATGAGTATCCCCGCTGCCTTGTTAACTCTCGCCGTCGCCGTAGGTGAGACGGAGGGAGCTATGTATTCCGCCTCCTTCGTTCTGGTTTTTACCTCTTCTTTTGCCTATAACTTTGTAAGAAAATAAGCTAGGATAACATTTTTTGGTATGTGGGTTACTTCCAGGTGGATAATAGACAGGTTAAAATATTTTTAATCTGAATTCAATACGCAAGATCGCAGAGGAGAAAATGATGATGTTACGGCGTTGGGCCTTGGGCCGTTGGGCCGTTGGGCCGTCCGTGAACATTTCATTTCCGGAGCATATCACTGAAAATACTTGTCCGATTGTCTTCAAATTTTACACACAACACCTCTAGGGGGTCTAGTTGTGCCTTTTAGGGTATATGAATTTTGACCTACTTTTGTTTCGGAACTATGCTTATTTAGACGTTTTGACGCACAATTCGTTTCCGGAGCAGATCTCGAAAAGTACTGGCCGATTACAATCATATTGCACATACATGTCTCATACTCTAAGGTCCCTAGTTGTGCCTTTTGAAAGGAGGATGCATCTTGAAAAATTTCAAGTCGATAAAATTCAAAATGGCCGCCTACCGGCCATTTTTCACCTCGACAGTCCTGATATTGCGGAATATCATGAAAACAGCTCAAGATAGCTACACCATTACTATAAAACAAATTGTAAGGTTTCAGGAGAGGATGCATCTTGAAAAATTTCACGTCGATAAAATTCAAAATGGCCGCCTATCGGCCATTTTTCACCTCGACACCTCACCTGATATTGCGAAATATCATGAAAACCGCTCAATATAGCTACACCATTACTATAAAACAAAGTGTAAGGTTTCAGGAGAGGATGCATCTTGATAAAATTAAAAGTCGATAAAATTCAAAATGGCCGCCTATAGGCCATTATTTACCTTGACAGGCCTCATATTGCGGAATATCATGAAAACCGCTCAAGATAGCTACACCATTACTATAAAACAATTTGTAAGGTTTCAAGAGAGGATGAATTTTGAAAAAAATCAACTTGATCAAATTCAAAATGGCCGCCTATCGGCCATTATTCACCTCGATAGGCCTGATATTGGGTAAATCGTGCTAGCTAAACCATTACTATAAAACAAAAAGTGAGATTTCAGGTGAGGATGCATCTTGAAAAAAATCGACTCGATCAAATTCAAAATGGCCGCCTTTTCGGCCAATATTCATTTTCACATGGCCGATATTTGGTGAACCGTGCTAGATGGTTAGACCATTACTATAAAACAAAATGTGAGTTTTCGGGGGAGGATGCACCCTGAAAATTTTAACTTGCGAATTCAAAATGGCCGACAATGAGCATTATTTACCTCGATAGGCCTGATATCAGGTAAACCGTGCTAGATAGCTAGGCCATTACTATAAAACAAAATGTGACTTTTCGGGGGGGGGGGGGATGCACCCTGGAAATTTTTAACTCTTATCGAATTCAAAATGGTCAACAATCGGCATTATTTACCTCGATAGGCCTGATATCAGGTAATCTGTGCAAGATAGCTAGACCATTAGTATAAAACAAATATGACGTTTCAGGAGAGGATGCATCTTGAACAATTTCGACTCGATCAAGTTCAAAATAGCCCCCTATCGGCCATTATTTAATTTCACATGCCCACTATTTTGCAAACTGTGTTAGATGCTAGTCCATTACTATAAAATAAAATGTGAGGTTTCGGGGGATGCTCCTTGAAATTTTTTAAATAGTCTATTTCGAATTGAAAACGACCGTAAATCAGCCATTTTTTACCTCGATTGGCCTTATATCGGGTAAACCGTGCCAGTATAGGTAGACCATTACTGAGATACTGAATGGGATCATTAATTTCAATGGAGGTTTGCAATCTCTGACAGACTGTCTAGTTCTTATTCTACTCTTAGACTGAGCCTCTTAGACCTACTTGTCTTGCGTCTTGATTTTTGACCTATGCTAGGACTACATTAATAAACCTACACAAAATTGCTTAAATCAAATTCTAATTCGGAGCGGGAGCTCCTGGACTTATGTAGTTGTCTTACTATTATTTATGACGACATTTAAAATTTAATTTTAATGATTACATAGCATAAAAAAATAAAAATCTTAGAAAATAAAAAGTAGTAAAGATTTTTCAAAAATGATTTCAGTTAATGAAACATAAAGGACACGGCTATCAAATCATCTGAAAAAAATTGACCCTTTTGACTATTCGTGTGGCGGGTCACAAATGTATTAGTCTTCAACCCGATATCAGATATTAGGCCCCCCATCTGAGAACACGTTGGTCCAACATTGTATAAATGTTATACAAATGTTTTGTTTTGCTGGGACGTCATGTCAGTGGAAGCGAGTAATTAAGCCCGTTAACCTTGTAGATTATCACGACAGACATTGATCACTGTCATGTAATTGTCACCTGTCGTCATATTCAGGACATAATTTAGCTACGAACAGATCATCTGCACCAGTCCAGTCTTAATACACGCAGAGCATGGCTCCAGCCTGGACAACTAGTGTGTACGGGAACTGTATATTAGAGTGGGGTTATCTTAACATGAATATTCATTAGTGCCTGTGAATGACGTCAGCGGTGACCACTCACAATGCGCGGCACAGATTTCCGAGACAGTCACACCCGGGGTCAGACGATTTGTTTACGTTGCTTACCAATGTGATTGGTCCGAAGATATTTGTATCAGGGCAGATGACAGTATACCGTGGGGAAGATGCGAACAGATGAATGAAATGAATGAAATGAAAACTTCTATAGCGCCTAACTCCTCGGAGGGCCGAGCTCAGAGGCGCAATCCATCCTTATCAAATTCCAAAGAAGAGTCGAGGGAAATAAGCATGGTCGTCATCAGGGAGCCGGGACGCAGAGGAGCTAGGGCGGAAAAGCCAGATCGAAGAAATGCGTTTTAAGCAGTTTTCTGAAAGAGGAAATGTTTTTAGCTACACGAAGGTGTGCAGGCAGTAAATTCCAAAGAGTAGGACCAGAAACAGAAAAGGCACGAGCACCGAACTTAGTTCTGATACGTGGTACTTTGAGCTTATTTGTGTTGTTTGATCGCAGATGTTTCACGGAGTCTGCAGAAAAAAGAAGGCTAGATAAATAAGATGGCTGACCATCATCGAGACAACGAAATACAAAAGTGCATATTTTGAATTGTATTCTAAATTTGATTGGAAGCCAATGTAATGATTTTAGTAGAGGAATAGAGCGACTGAAACGAGGAGCCTTTGTCACAACCCTTGCCAAACAGTTCTGAACACGCTGTAATTTCTGTAGATCTTTAGCTGGAATTTGGTGTAATAAGGAGTTACAGTAGTCCAGTTTGCTTGTCACCAGTGCCACTGCAATTTGTTTTGCTAAAGCTAGAGGTAGACTTTTTCTGATGCGTTTAAGATCTCTAATGTGATAAAAACAGGAACTGGACACCTGTGAAATGTGCTGACGAAAATTCAAACCACTGTCAAAAAAGACGCCCAAATTCCTTGCGGAATCTGCTGGATTCATCTCATTGTCCAACACCGCAAGGGGGAAAAGGTTAATAAACTTCTCCCTCTGCGATTTCGAGCCAATGAGAAGAAACTCAGTTTTGCTAGGATTGAGTTTTAGTTTGGATTGAGCCATCCAAGCAGATACCCCGGTAATACAGCTCTGAAGCATTTTTAATGACTCAGTAGCTGTGTCACCTGTTAAGGAGATGTAAATTTGTGTATCATCGGCGTATAAGTGATGACTCAATCCATAACTTGAAATAATGGTGCTTAGAGGAGCGGTGTACAAACTGAAAAGCAGAGGGCCAAGTACAGACCCCTGCGGCACTCCATGCTCAAGCAAACTAGAGTCAGAAAAAGATTTGTTAATTTTAATTATTTGATGCCTGCCACAAAGGTAGGATTTAAACCAAGCCAAAGCCATTCCAGAGACACCATACCACTCAGCTAGTCTATTTGTTAGAGTGTTGTGGTCGATAGTATCGAACGCCGCAGACAAATCAAGTAAAGTCAAAGCTGTGACATGGCCCTTGTCAAGAGAAACTGAGATGTCATTGTGAACTCTTAACAGGGCTGTCTCAGTGGAATGGGATTTTCGGTACGCAGACTGCATTGGATTGTTCAATTTGTTAGAGTTTATGTGAGCTTGTAAACGGTTGGAAACAACTTTTTCAATAATTTTAGAAATGAAACTTAGATTGGAGACTGGTCTATAATTTTTGAGGTTATTAACAGGAAGGTTTGATTTCTTTAGTAAAGGTGTGACATGAGCCTCTTTGAATGATATCGGGAATGTTCCAGATTCTAGAGATAAATTAATTATAGTTGTTATGGGTTTGATTAAAATATCCAACAAGGCCTTAAGGATGTTCGTTGGAATCGGATCAAGGTCACATGATTTTGATGCAGACTTCATAATGATCTTCCTGACCTCGTCCTCTGATGCTGGTTCTAAATTGAAAAGTTGAGTTCTTATTTTAGGCTTCTGAACAGATGGTACTTCATTCACCTGATTTGAAAAATTGGCCCGGATCGTTCTGATTTTGTCACAAAAATATTTTACGAAATGATCACAAAGGGACTTTACATTATTTGATTCCGGTAGTGCTGAAGCTGGCGTTCTATGTAAAATATTGTTAATGGTGTCCCAAAGGCGGCGAGGGTTGTCAGAATTTTCACCTATGAGATTTGAAAAATATTGAGATTTGGCCTCTGTCATAAGACGATTGCATAAATTTCGATAGTTGCGGTATTTTGATCTGTCATAACCAGAGCGTGATCTCCTCCAACGCCTTTCCAGCTGACGACATGATCTTTTACAATATAGTAGTTTAGACGTCATCCACGGCGTTGGAGCCTTCTCAACAACTTTTTTAGTTTGAAGAGGAGCATGTTTATCAAGAAGTGAGGTTAAAACTGATGTGTACTGGTCACACAAATCATGGAGTTCATTCTTAGGGTTTTTTATAAGTGAAGAGTCCAAGATATCAGCCCTGAAAGAAGTCATGCAAATTTTTGTTGTTTTCCTGAAAGTGATTGTTTTTCTAGGACTTACGGGTGCGGAAATGTTGATTTCTGATACTACGGCAAAGTGATCTGAGATACCGTCAGCTGGAAAAACAGATTTAACATGATCGCATGATGATTTGGTGATGAGGAGGTCAAGCCAATGGCCGTGGACGTGCGTTGAAAAATTTACATGTTGTTTCAAATTAAAACACTTCAAAATTTCGTTAAAACGTTGGGTGTTAGAATCAGACACATCAAGATGTAGATTAAAGTCACCTAAAATATAAATATCTAAATGTGTTGTAACAATGTTCTCTAGCAAATCTTCAAATTCATTAAAAAATGTTTGCATATTTTCTTGGAGTCTGTAAAGACAGATAAAAAGACCTGAAAATGATGAGCTGGAAATTTCAGTGGATAGTGCTTCAAATGTATTATAGCTTGGAATTTTTTGAACTTTTGTTTTAAATTTGTCAGATACCAGAACACCAACCCCACCACCCACCTTCTTGTTTGATCTAGGCTGGTGGTGAAAATGATACCCAGGCGGGGCAATATCTGCGATGGCTGCCTTGGTCTCATTTTTCTTTAGCCAAGTTTCAGTAACGGCAACAACGTCAAGCTTCTTAGATGTTACAAATTCTGTAAAAGGTGCTGTTTTGCATTTAATTGATCGAACATTTATTGTAGATATTTTGATATTTTTCGCTTCGGGTCCAGGATTAAGACTAATGTCACCTGAAAGTAGTAGAATTATTGATAATTTAAGTGAATGACTTGTGAATTTGGAAATGGGGAGCAATTTCCTATCAGAACAAATGTGCAAAATGGATATGTGCTGTGATGACAATGGTGACAAATATGGAGAAATGTGATACGTCTGAGGGAAGACTACTGCAGGCCTTCTGACTGTTGTCTCATAGATATCACTGTTCAAAAAGGAGACAGCAAACAACAATAATGTGACGTTGTATACCAAAGACATACTGTCAGTTGTTGCCTGTGAAACAACTGTACGAGATCAAATGAGATTGATTAAACAGTATAGGGGCGATCAAAACCTGATTCATAAAGCAGCGACTACAGTGAAAAACAGCACAGGGGTTACATACAGTGTTGATTAGTGAACAGGTGGTATGTTAAATTCGACACTGGACCGACTCAGTGCACAGGTTTTCACAACACGGAGTGGACAAAGCCAGGTCTGTTAGTAACAGTGGTTATCACTGGTTATATTATGCCCTGTAGCCTACTATCGCTATGCCTTAGAACCAGCTCCCGGCCGCACCCCACACTCAATACAGCATGTAATGTGTACACTCAATGAAGCGTGCGCTATAACCCGTGGGCGATAATACATGAACCAGATAAAACACACACATTTACACACATAATTCAATGCAAAAAGCACACTGGCGCTGTTTTTTTAATTCAGCGCCACCTCACCAATATTCCAGTACTAAATATATATAATTTAAAAACTCGTATAAGTGAAAAATAGACAAAAATTTAGGACAGCAAGATGTGTGCTGTTAGTCCCTAACTCCCCTAACTCCCAAAAAAAGATGAGACACGTTGAATGTCAAATGCTTTGTCACGATTTTTTGCTGTTACTTGTTATTCTGATCCGATCAACTTTTTTGAAATCTAAATATAAAGCTGCCGCCTCCGTCTCATAAACACGGGACGTTGATCCGATGCGGTTTTAATGTTGGGCTACCGTCTACCACGCTGACCCAGCATTAAATCACCATCGGATCATGTTGGTCCGCCGTCCACGACGCTGGTCTAACTATAAAGTAGCATTGAACCAACGTCTCCTAAAGCTAAGCCGGTCATTTCTCAACGGTGATGTTGTGATTTTTGACATTTCATTGAAGCGTTCTTGAAAATGATGTTCACTTTCACAGAATTCTATACACTCAACGATCAACCAGATAACACCGCCGTGAAAAGGTTAACGGTAGTAACTGCTCGCTTTTCGAGTAAACAGTTACTGTTGTTTGCATGTGCACAGCAGAATGTTAAGGACCGGTCATGATGATGACTTATTCGATTGTGGCTCATAACCTGTAGGCGTCGGGCTCGAATCTCGGCGGCGTGTTTGCTGTTGTGCCTATACAGAACTTTCGAACTGTTAAAATTGTAAAGCAATATTTATTCATATATCACATTCAGATGTCAAGGTATGATATATTGTATCAGTCAGCCGAAAAAAATATTGCAAATTTGATAACTGTATATACAACCGCTCAGACATTAAATAATACCTTTACAACGCTGAAATATTTTTGTATAAACCATGGAGACCAAAGTGTTTTTTTCAATTTAAAATAATCTAAGATGTCTTAGTTAGCTGTTTACGCATCATTTTAATACCTATGTCATGGGTCTGAATATGGATCTGGTTAGAATATATTTTTTTAATTCCTCCAGTGCGGCGATCGATTTGAGACGTCAGAATATGACGTCAACAGTCTGACGTCAGATTCTGACTTATAAAGTCGTTCCCCGCACCGAAAAGGTTACCCAGCTCTCAGCTAAGCTGTCATGCTTCACCTTCAGCTATCAAGTTGTCCGCTACAAGTCAGACCTGTGGTCTGACTGTCTGACCTAACTGGGGCAAGATGACATGCTTCACCTTCAGCTATCAAGTTGTTCGCTACAAGTCAGACCTGTGGTCTGACTGTCTGACCTAACTGGGGCAAGATGACATGCTTCACCTTCAGCTACCAAGTTGTCTGCTACAGGTCAGACCTGTGGTCTGCCTGTCTGACCTAACTGGGGCAAGATGACATCCTTCACCTTCAGCTATCACGTTGTCCGCTACAAGTCAGACCTGTGGTCTGCCTGTCTGAACTAACTGGGGCAAGATGACATGCTTCACCTTCAGCTATCAAGTTGTCTGCTACAAGTCAGACCTGTGGTCTGCCTGTCTGACCTACCTGGGGCAAGATGTCATGCTTCACCTTCAGCTATTAAGTTGTCTGCTACAGGTCAGACCTGTGGTCTGCCTGTCTGACCTAACTGGGCAAGATGTCATGCTTCAACTCACACCTTTCTCATTCGATATGCTATTGTTCTCTCATCACACTCGCCTCAGTATTAACCCTTATGGTGCCGAATTGTTTTTTCTATTTTTTTCATTTATTTAAAGTGGTACTGCTAACGCAATTTCCAGCTTCAAATGAAGAAAATATTAATATTTATGGAAAACAGGCACCTTTTAAATTGAAAATAAAAATGAAAGCCCAGTGAACAAAAAAACATTTGTATAACATTTATACAACGTTTTCGACGTTTTCGACGTTGGTCCAACATTTTATAAAATAATGTCATACAATTATTTTGTGTTTAATGGGAGGACATCTCCCACTAAAAAATTGAGAAATTTCAGTGGTATTTTATTCAGATTAAAACTTGGTGGAAACCGTCTATATACGGTCCTAGCAGCATAAGGGTCTTCCGCATACAGTGTGTGATTCCTCTGTGTTTCAGGTCCTACAGAAGTATCTACCCGGGGGGTTTGCCGGATTCGACAAGGAGGGATCCCCGATCCTGATAGAGCTGTTTGGCTACCTGGACCCCAAAGGCCTGCTGGCGTCCTGCAGAAAATCCGACATTGAGAAAACCAAGCTGCTGCTCGGCGAGCAGGTGACGCAGCTTCTGGATCAGCAGTCCACAAAGGTAGGCGGACATTTACGCGTGTGTAATTACGTGTAGTCCGTATGTCGTCCGCAGCCGCAGGTAGTTTCTACCTCAAACAGCTGTGAGCAGCTAATGCTGTTTGGCTCTGTGCGGCGGAGCGCTTCCGTGCGATTATGAAAAATATGTACCCTTGAGTCCCAGCAGACACACAGCGTTGAATGTTGGTTCACGTTGGTCCAGCGTCGTAGACAGTGAAACAACGTTGAGCCAACATTGATTAAACGTATTGTGTCTACTGGGTGGATTAATGTTTATTATACTACAATAACGGAACATTTATGTATGTATGTTATGATTTATGCAGACAACCTTGTCACTGATGGATCAACTTCATATTTTGCACAAGCATATATATTACAACTAGTGCTAATAGGCATTTATATTGTATTGAAACTACTGGAAATGCTTTCTGTGAGCACAAGCCTTTGGCTTAATGCTGGCCGAACGTCACAAGACAACGGGTCAAGCAAGCACGCTATAGGGAGGGATGTAATGACGGTCACGTACAGGCCACACGCCTCTAGATATGTGAGCGACTGGCTATCTAGTTACTGATACAATTTTATCCAAATGATCACAATAGTGACATTGATTAACTACTTATTGCTTTCCGCAATGCGGATTGAATTTTGTTATGGACAACATAATAATTATGTTGCTTTAGAATTTAACTTTCCACCCACTTGAAGTTGTGTCTTGGTACCGCGACCCACAACATCAAGTGGATAAAAATTACCCATTTTTGTGGTTTAATTTGAGACACAACTTGCAAATTTTGATGCTTAAATATTAATCTAATTGCAAATAACAGTGATTTAATATGTTATAAAATGGAATAAAAACAATTTTAGTCGTACTTAGCGTCGAAATGTCTAAGGGTGTATCTCTCACTTTGTGAAGACAAAGGTAAACCCTTTCAATTCTAAGGTGACGAATTTTGTCCTTAAATATGAGTAAAAATAAATTTTGTTGATGGTTGTTACGGTGTGGCATGTCCTGCGACGCGATCGTAATGTCTCAATATTGCTTCAGGAACATCCACCAGGGGGCCTACACGGTCACCACTAGGATCGCTGCTATACATACAGCTTACGACGCCAAGTCGGTAACGGTCTTTCTGGTGTGACATACTGCCGTAGTGTGTGTGAGACAACTATGTATTGTGAGTCAGAACTAGAAGGAGAAAATCGCCAATCGATTCTGTGTTCCCTTGGATATGGAAACGGTGTATCATAACCCTCTCATTCCCAAGGGGAGGAATTTTCAGACAGTGTTTTTTATTGACAAAGCTAAATCCTGAATATTATACAAAGATGTTTAACATTGCTATAATACCATAGGCACTCCCTTTGAAATCTATACATTGACCTTTGATTAATTTAAAATATAACTAGAAAAAGAGTTCCCGAACTCCGAGGCACAGCTTTAGTCTGTTTGAGTGGTTTGGACAAAAAATTGGCCTAATTTTTCGTAAACATAACTGTATTGGTTTTCCTTATGGGCTAGAATCCGAAATGTCCAGGATATAATTATTAAAAGAACCAAGGAGACAGTATAGTTTATCTTCAACGTGTACGCCTATTCCTGCCACAACCATCGCTGATAAATCAGTGCACACGTCTATACGATGTACCTGGTACACACAATGTAGGCCTACCCACCCAATACCGGTTCAGTATAGGGCGAGCATCGCAGCCCATAGCTGGTTCAAAGCCGGTCAATCGTATTCCACGCTGGCCCAACATTGAAACAGAACTGGGTGATTGTCCAGTGTTTGCTCTGACTGCCATACGGGTGACGATTTATGCCTAGAAAGGCTACTACCCAGATAACACGACGCTGGGCCAACATTATTCCAACCAAAACCCTTTGAGCTCTTAGATACGAATATTATCGTGAATATCTTTTTTGCTGAAGATTTTTTAAACACGAAAGTACTAACCTAGGGACCTCAAACGTTATACTGCACATGTTCATAAGGACTGATGTACTGAAATGTCAACCGTTTCCCACACACAGCACCCCTCTTCCCCCTGAATAAGACGCAAACTCAGGCAAAATAACTTAATAGGATACGGCGGTAGGCCGGTCGATATATGGTAAATATATATCTTGTAAACAACCACAGCCTTAATACGGGCTAAACTGCATAGCTCCCACTAAAAATGTGTTACTTGAGTTATTTATTCAAGGGAGTGTTTACTACGAAATATTTTATCAATTTACGTTTAACTTTTAGTTTTTTTTTATGTATATATACGGGCCTCTAGCAGGACTGGAGTTGATATGCAGGAATTGGTGGAGTTGCTGTCATGTAAAGCCAAAAGGCTGTCAATGCTTACTTGGAAAGTCAGCATTGACAGCCTTTTGGCTTTACATGGCAGTTGCAGCATGGGATTCAGGGGGTAGTCATCAAACATGAGACGTTGATGCAATAGTGGCTTAAAGTTGGCCACTTTTACGACGCTGACCCAACAGTGGTTCGAAGTCTCGTGTTTACTTGGTAGTCACAGCAATCAGGATCCGTTGACCCAATGCTGTTTTAATTATGCTCCACCGTCCACGACGCCGGCCCAACATTGAACCAACACCGCGGGTCTTCGCATTTGCTGGGTTGGGCGCGGCTCTATTACGAATGTAGGTCACAAACACGGGACTTTTGTCCAATGCTGTATCAATGCCGGGCCACTGTCACAGACGTTGGCCTAGCATTGGCCCAACGTTGGGCAAACGTCCCGTGTTTACTGGTTAGATTCTGTCGATAATGACGACCGTTTATCCGAGCAGGAAATGGAGAAAGTTTAAGTGCGATCAGATAAATCAAGCGGCGTAGTTTTACATTGACATGCAAAACTAACGGCCCCGTCAAACAGCTGTCGCACACATCGAGTCCCTCCCTTCGGAGTTAAAGGGTCCCCTCTGCTACTCATTTGAGTGGCAGATGAAACCCTTCAGCCCCGAGGGGTTTGAAATATGAACAGAAAATATTCATCACGTTAAACCTGAATTTAAAAATAACGTTTCTCGTAAATTTTATAATATGAGTGACCGTCCTGTGCCATCCTTTTTATATTTTCTGAGCAGTATTTTAACACTTTGACTGCTAAGCGTCAACTATATATCCCTTTTATAACTTTCACTAACTGTTTAACCCTTTCAAGCCTGACTTTACATTGTCATTTTCATCCACCACAAGCCGCGAATTGCTGTCGCAATTCTCGGCTTGTAGTGGATAAAGATGACTGGAAGTACGGGATCAATTAAAGAAAATTACCATGTATTCGTAGAACAGTTTCATGGAAATTCATCTTCTGAAACCCTTAGTTGTAAGAGAATCAAGTATGATTTCGATGATGTAAAATGATGCTTTGTTGCATCGTAGGGGTCTAAAGGGTTAAATCGTAGTTACGGGGAACGGAATGTGTGCTGCGAGACACAACTCCAAGTGGGTAAAGATTAAGATAATTCAGCGAGAAAAGGTTAAAATATGAAACATTAGCATGATTAGGCGAATAAATTGTGCTTGTTATGTATTTTGCTGCTTCCGAAGATGAAGCTATGTATAATTCATCAAATTCTATACCATGTTATGTGAACGTTGGTGTTATTTTAACCCTTTCACCACTGAAGCCCGTTTTTAAGTGCATTCAGCACTTGAAAACGGGCTTCAGTGGTGAAAGGGTTAAACCATAATATTAAATAAAACGATTAAAAAAAATGAAAAGAAATGAATGGGGTTGTAAGCCACCTTTGTGTACATATAGGATGAACTGGGCCAGGATTGAAAATCTCAGTGTTGGTAATAAAATATCATGGTCGGCCCCGATGGTTCAAAGACGTAGAATGTGCAGCGCTGTCAATAGTACTGTGGACTGTAAAGAACCTTTGAAGCCATTCGATAAGAGTAGGGCATAATCCACACTCTGGTCTTCCTTCTGTCGCGATATTGCCATGATATGGCTATAATATATAGTCATATATATATTGTAGCGAAGTAAAGTAATAGTCACTGATTCACTTACTGAAATATCATACGTCAGCGTGTCTAGAAAGACACGCAAGCGTATCTAGTATCTCTAGAAAGACGCAAAGTAAAAGTAAAAAACTAAATCTCATTTATTTTAGTTATTGAACACGACACCGTGTTCATTAATGAAAAAGATAAATAATAATTATAAATGAGAAAGTAATTTTCTGGCGGAGATTAGAGTGGTGGATGACGTGCATCGCGTTATCAGTCACCTTGGATATGAAAGGGTGTATCTTCCACTCTGTAAAGTAGCAGTTTGCACCCTTTCATATCCACGTCAACAAATCTTATCGCATACATCCACATTCAAGTGCGATTTCGAGTTGCGAATTCAACAAAAAATAAAAGTACTTCCCTCTCTCGCGCGCGCGTTATCCCTTTCAGGCCTGAATTTACCATTGTCATCTTCATCCACTACAAGCCGCGAATTGCTGTCGCAATTCTCGACTTGTAGTTGATGACGATGACTTGAAGTGGGTGAAAAATGAAAAAAAAAAAATATTATTAAAACAGTTCCATGAAAATTGGCATTTCAAAACCCCCTAGTTGTAGGAGATTAGGTTATACTTCAGAGATGCGAAATGATGTTTTAATGCATCGTATGGGTTTAAAGGGTTAAAGCACTCAATTATAGAATTTAAATTATTGTCACCCACATGTTGGTCGCGGTAGCGAGAAACAACTAAAAATATAGAGAAAAAGATGCCAGCTCGCTCCTATTTTTCAGAACCAGTGTCGAAAAATTAAGCTAAAGTTTTTGTGGCCTTACCCGACTAACAGGAGACGTCGACCTAAAGTTGTTTTAACCCTTGTCCTGCTGAATTGCTTCAATTGTATTTTTCGTCATTTGAAACTGGAATTGTTAACGCAATTTCCAGCTTCAAATGACGAAAAATATTACTATTTATGAAAAATAGACATGTCTAAAATTATATTATTGGATCAACTAAGAAGCTTCTAGACTACTAAAAACTATTTTATCAAAATTAAGTGATATTTGTATTGATCTAAAACATCCTTAACCCCGTATATATCCGAGCATAGCAGGACAAGGGTTAATGTTGGCCAACATTAAAACAACGTAAACGGGTTATGTTAGATGAGCAGCATGAGTATCGCGTGATATGGCATAGAGTCCGTGATGACGGGGGTGGTCAAATAACACGGGAGTCTTTTTTCTCATTAATTATGCGACACATAGGGAATATGTGATTAATGGCGTGTGAATCCAATATATCCAACCCTTGACCCTTTGAGCGCGGAGATCGACTTTTAAATATAGACGACAGATTCTGACGTCTAAAATAGATCAGCGCACTGAAATAATTTAGAAAATTATTGTGGTCGTAGACCCATAACATATAGGGAATATAATGAAGTGGAAAGAACTAGACATTTATGATGATATCAAATTGATGAAAAACCTTTTCTTCTTTATCTAAACAAATCTGCTCTCTAAGGGTTAAAGGGAGTGGACACGCCGCGTGGTAGAAATTGAATAAATGTTGACATGATCCGTTGTACGTGGTGTTGATTATATTGGCAGGCGACACCTCCGTTGGAATATTAAAGCTGAGGTGAATTGATAAAACCTCACCTAAGGTCTCGGCAATTCTGCCTTGCAAAGAAAAACAGAAGTAACTGTTTACTTGGAAAAGTGAGCAGTTACTTCTGTTTGCCTCTGCTAGTACTGTCATGTTTTAAAAGACAAACAGCAATAACTGCTTACACGGAAAAGTGAGCAGTTACTTCTGTTTGCCTCATGATTCATCTTTATTCGTGGTAGATCGTCAAATTACAGTGAAATATTATCCCTGATGGCTATTTTCATTTGTTTATTAAAGTGAAAAGTAATGTGAAAATAAAACATTTTATTAATATTGGCGCTAACAAATCCAGATTCAGATGTAATACGTGTATAAATAACACACAGCAACTGAGAGTAGAAGGGGTTATCCCCACGTTGGGCTTTGCAAAGCAATGTGGAAATGGCGCCATTACTTGTTAAACCGTCTCTAGAGACGTAATATTTGACATAATCGACCTCTGGCCATCAAATGAGTGGCGCAAATGACACTCTGATGACCAGAGGTTGATATGAAACTCTAGATATATTAACCCTTTCACCGCTAATCACAAGAATAGTCGTTTTTAATCCGTTTTATTAGCCGATCAAATCGCTGTTATTGGGAACGAATAGGTGCTTAACATCAATATTTGCAAATGGTTCGTCTCAAATTAAACAAATATGTATAATTTTCACTCACTCGAAGTTGTGGGTCGCGGTAGCGATACACAAATTCAAGTGGGTGAAAAATTAAATTATTTAATTTAGCGCCTCAAGGGCTTACAGTTTAACCCTTTAACCGCCGGTGTCGCATATAGTCGGGTTTTCATTTTTTATTAGCACATAAGGTACCACCTTTTAAACATGTTAAAGATAAAATGTGACATCAATCAGCAATATTTGAAAACAGTTGACCTTCATATTGTCAAATCTGAATAATTTTCACTCACTTGAAGTTGTGGATCGCGTCAGCGAGACACAACTTCAAGTGGGTGAAAATTCAGATTGAATAGTTTGGCGGTTAAAGAGTTAAACGTTTCTTTGCAGTGAGCGGAATTAGAACAAATTTGATTGTGAAAGTGTGCACAAATTATTACTTTTTTGAATATATCTAAGTGTAATGGTGTGGACAAACTATTAGTTTTATACGCGGTAATTCGAATTGCAAGCGAATGCACAACTGACCAAATCACCGGCAACTACGTGTGTGGTATAAAAAGTCACGACAAATTTTGTCGTGCGAATGCAGATGCCAGTAACTCCTTACTTTTCTTGCAAGCAGCTACTGTTTGCTTTTCAAATAAGCGGTAAGCGGTAAAGCCAGAGCCAAAAAGCAGTATCTGCCCACTTCACAGCTGAGCAGATACTGCTTTTTGCCTTTGCAGAGCAGCGTTGTATGTTTGTGCATTTATTTTCTGATGGGTAATAACAACTTTTATGATGAAGTTTGATGTCTCGTGAAAGATAATAAAATACAATCCGCTGAGGGTTATTATTATTATTTATGTTTTGTTTGTTATGTACCTTGTCGTGTTTATTATAAGGTGTGGGCAAATTATCGGTAACAACTTTTGTAATGACCAAATTGATTCGTTTTTATTATGTATCACGTGTATACGTGTACATTCGTATGACTGCCCATACATATGTGGATATCATAGGCTACTGCTGTTTTTCGTGTGTGAAAGAGTCAATCAATAATAAACTTCTGTAGCGCCTAAATCCTCAGCGGACCGAGCTCAGAGGCTAAAAGTATTATTTACAGCCATCTCAGTGCATTTATATCTTAAATTGCGTCCGGGAAACGACCTGATGAGGAGTATAGGCCCTTTACAAAGTATATCACTATCCCCAACTGTCACTGAAAGTGAATGTTGCGGTCGCAGTTTTCTACAGCAAAAAATCGCGAAATATTTTTTTGGACGCTAATGTCTAAGAAGCGTCCGCGATTTATCAGGTAAATAATAGTTTGATTATAATCAGCATAATCTCATCTACATTTCATCATCCTCGCCTTGTTTTCCACTACGCTGGTAAAATGTCGTTGGCATATTTCGGACCGTGGTGATTCCAAATATTTTTCTCAGCGCCATAGGTGTTAACACAGTGTTAGATTAATAATGGCCCACCGTCGCAGACGGTGGTCCAACATTAATCTAACACTGGAGTTTGAAGAGGCCGAATACTCTGGTGAAACGATTTCAGAGATTCACGGCACACGCCTTCACGGTATGTGACTTTGTGTCGCCAGTACACCACTATACATACCTTATAAACCCTGGATTCGAACGAAGATCCTCGTGGTTGACCGGACGTCAAGCTAAGGCGGCCTCCATTCAATCAATTGATTGGAGTATTTTTTAAATAAATATTAATTATTTTCAAACTAAATGTTCTTGAAATAAATAATTGTCTCAAGGACATTTTGTAAATAAATATTTCAAGGCCCAAAAAAATGTAAGAGAAGTCTGGACGACTGTCAACAGTCATTACCGACATATGGCCGTCTTGTAATGCATCAGCGAATGCTGGTATTGTCATGTTCACTTAGACCAACAAGCCATTACTTCACCTGCTATAGTGTGCCATAAACTAACATGAACGTCATTATATGTGGGCATTAATCATTGTTAATACAAGCAATAATCGATGCACTCGCCAACTAAATCAACTGATGAATACCACAGGTGTATACAACTGCATACATAGAGTTCACTTCAGAGAATTGAAAGTGATCTATCTATATGCTTAACAAGAATATTTTATCAATATTTTCAGCACGTTAGATTCTGACGCCTAAAGACGATCCCCGCACTGAAATAATACAAATATTTATAATGGTCGTAGACCCATAGCATAGATATATTCAAATGAAGCGGAGAGAGCTAGCTAAGACATTTATCATGATTTCAAATAAAAAAAACCTTTGATCTCCATGGTTTATACAAAAATATTTTGCTTCGATGAAGCTCTACCCGAACAGCATTTTGTGAAATCTCCCCCAAAAACGAAGTCGGTTGAACTTCAAATATTGAACGTATTCTATGTAAAAAATTGAAATAATTCATCTATGTCATTTATAACTGGTCGATGAAAGCATGAGCGCCTTATTTTTTCCGAATCGTAAATGTATTGGATATTGTTTGTGAGCGTGCATATCTGCTCCATTGTGAAATCAAATAACATTATTTGAATATCTTACTTGAATCTTCACCCACGTGAAGCTGTGTCTCTCTATAATATACCGCGTAGTGGGTGAATTTTTTGTTAGCACATTATGTACCACTTTTAAAACATGGTAAAGATAAAATGTGACATCAATCAGCAATATTTGAAAACAGTTCACCTCCATTTTGTCAAATCTGAATAATTTTCACTCACTTGAAGTTGTGGATCGCGTCAGCGAGACACAACTTCAAGCGGGTGAAAATTCAGATTGAATAATTTGGCGGTTAAAGGGATAAACTGAGACCAAACATTTTTTAAATCTTGATGTTTGAACACTCGTGTCATCCCCACTGTCAGTGATTTGATCGCATAATAACACGGATTAAAACGACAGCAGTCTGGCGCCTAGGGCGTAGAGGGTCAAGCTATACTACACTTGTATAATATAATGGATAATCTTTCCGCTTGAAATTATTGTGAGGTAGCGCTTACATATATTATTTACGACAAATGAGTCAGAAATGACTTTCGAAGATGTCAACAAAATATATGCCCTTCTGCCTGTTTGTGGCACGTCCCATGACTTTCTTTTTATCATTATTTGACTATTATCGATTCAAAAATACTTTTTATACATTTGAAGCTTGGGATGGCGTAGATACGCTATTTCCAGCTTCAAAGCATAAAAGGCAGAAAATAACAATTCAGCGGTGAAAAGCCAAGATACATCTCACAATCTGAATATATAAATGAAATCCTGACAACATTCATACATTAGCATTATTTTATCCGTGTTCGCGACCGAAATGTTCTAAAAATCTGCACTCCACAAATTAAAATATTTTTTTCCTTCTCTAAAATAACTCGAGAATAAATCCGAAAATTACTTGAATCTCATCTACTTGTATTCGGTCCGGCTTCCCTTTTGAAGAACTTACTAGAGCCTGGATTACAGCAAATGCTCATGCTAAGGATCTGTGCGCCTCTGATTTCGGTCCTCTTGTGATTGAGACGCTATACAAATTTAATTGATTGATTGATTGATTGATTGATTGATTGATTGATTGATTGATTGATTGATTGATCGATTGATTGATTGATTGATTGATTGATTGATTGATTGATTGATTGATTGATTGATTGATTGATTGATTGATTGATTGATTGATTGATTGATTGATTGATTGATTGATTGATTGATTGATTGATTGATTGATTGATTCATTGATTCATTGATTCATTGATTCATTGATTGATTGATTGATTGATTGATTGATTGATTGATTTATTCATTCATTCATTCATTCATTCATTCATTCATTCATTCATTCATTCATTCATTCATTCATTTATTCATTGCACCAGCACCATGATGCGAATAAGATATTGTCAACAAGTACGTGGTTCATGAATAAAGAATCCAGTGCCGACAGTAGGCCTAATGTAATCGTTCCTTGACCTCTAGATCTTATTAAATGTATAAATGGCCTCAGATCTGCTCAACAGGGTGTTCTATTCAAATTACCTCTGTGCAAGACTGTTCAGTTCCAATGTACGTATTTTTATCGCACTGTTCGCTTATGGAACACTTTACCTTTTGTTATCCGAGATGCTAGTAGCTTGCAGATTTTTAAGAAGAACCTGAATGAATTATATCTCGCCATGGTGAACTTATTTGATGTGAATAATCGATGTACCTGGAGCCTGGCTTGTGCTTGTGTGAATTGTCGAATATAGCGGAACATTTCTTGTCTTAAACTACCTGTGCAATTTGAATCGGCTGTGAGACGGCTATTTGAGCTGTCACCAGCCACTCATGACTAAGGACGGAGGGCTCCGTTGTCGATACGCATGTGTTGGCAGATGACAAACCGCCCTGCCTTACTTATACTCGTGTATTGAATATATATCTATATATTTAGCACAAATGGTACCTTAAGTGATCGACCTATGAACGATAATCTGCGAATGTTGCTTTGTGTTGTCTGCCTGGCTCGAATTCAGGCCGGAGACAGTCTCTGATACTGTTCGGAGCAGACCGACATCACTCTACATGATCACGCTTGTCATGATCTGACTTAGAGTATTACCACATGGCATGGATGGCTGTTCCCCTCAAAATTATTATTTGTCTTTTTTCTGTTTTATTTTTAGGTTTAGTGATTTTTCAGTAGCCTTTGTTTCCAGACCAAGTGGGTCCTTATGCTGAATTTCAAAAATCTCTAATCAACTGATTTACTTCTTGAGTTTGGGATTTTTTTTTCCTCCAGTCTAAAATTGCATATGTGGTACTACTCAGCATATTTCGGCTGCGCGACGGCTATATGAGCTGACGTCAGTAGATGTATTCTAGGTTTATAGTATTACTTTTATTTAGGGATGTATGTAGGCCTATGTTAAAATTAAGAGGTTAAGAGGTTTTAATTAGGTTTCTACGCTTTCCAGAGTGTCCTTTTTTGCTACACGGTGTAGAGCACAGTGTAGCTATTTTATCTCTGGTTTTGGTGCGGGAAACAGATGACAGACAATTGTCGGTTATTTTATTTTATGTGTACAAATAGTAAACTTTATAATCTATACTATGTACATTTTTAAATTGTTTTTGCTATTTTAAACAATGGATATTATTTTATTCTATAATTTTAATTCACTTATATGGTTGACAGGCATTGTAGAGGTCGTCTCGACCTGTTCCCGTCAACCAAAGTTATTACCATGTTCAAAAAATGATAATAATAATTATAATGTACCATTTTTGCATGTTCTTAACTGGAAGTCAAATAAATAATAAAGATCGGCACGAAAGACACTGTACCGAAGAGAACGGGCATCAGAAAAATAACTTGGCTCCGAGCCGGGCACACGACGCTGTATCATGTTGCAGCAACTCCAACAGCGTTGATACATTGTTGATAGAATGTCATAACGTGGCCAGTGGGATGGTTGAGAAACGAGCTTCAGACTCCACCGTCAAAAAGGTTGACTTTGTCAATGATATGTAACAGTACATGTACACATTTAGTTTGATTAACGATGTTTTCGATAAAATTAATAGATATTGCTACATCTTCTTATTATTATTATTATCTTTTTTATTATTAATTTTTATTATTTTTTTCGCAGTTCAGAATAACGCGCTACGCGACTGATGGCCATATTTGCCACCTATATAGGCAAGGTATTTTGTATTCTGTGAAACTCAATAGCCTTGACCTGCAATGTTTTCACCTAGCAATCTAATACAATGAAGTATGGTGGCGGGGACTTATATAACAGAGTAGACATTCAAAAGGGTTTCCGATGACGTCACTGCGTTTCACATAATTAACAAGATTAAATCAATATTATTGGGAATGAAATGTTTGTTTCAACGTAAAGGTTTGCAAATGGTCCTAAATTGAATAAATATGAGTATTTTTCACCCACTTGCAGTTGTGGGCCGGGAAGCGGACACAACTTCAAGTGGGTGAAAAATTAAATTTTATCATGTAGATCTTTCAGGGTAACGTGGTGCAGCCCACCCTCTCTACGTATGCCATGTATTAATGCACCTATGAAGACTGCCGTCTAAATCCCTAGGTTAAGGTATTATCCCTTTAACCGCCGGTGTCGCATATAGTCGGGTTTTCATTTTTTATTAGCACATTAAGTACCACCTTTTTAAACATGTTAAAGATAATATATGACATCAATCAGCAATATTTGAAAACAGTTTACCTCCATTTTGTCAAATCTGAATAATTTTCACTCACTTGAAGTTGTGGATCGCGTCAGCGAGACACAACTTTAAGTGGGTGAAAATCAGATTGAATAATTTGGCGGTTAAAGGGTTATTCCTATGAAATGTAAATTTGTCATTATAAAATAAAATATAAAGCATTGACCAAACAATGACGCATTCATTCATTGCGCAGTCGATCTTCCTTGCACCGAATTTTTGGGGCTCAACTTTGCGAAAGCAACGATTATAGACTCCGTATCGCACACATAGGGGGAGTGGGGCGGCTAGTATTTTATTATGAAATAGTTTAACCCTTTTAGCGCTGGGGCCGTATTTATATGTCAGAAATAAATAAAATATTTCTTATGGCCTTAGACCCATAACATAGTTATTCAAATGAATCAGAAAGAGCTAACTAGGACATTAACTCTTTAACCGCCAAATTATTCAATCTGAATTTTCACCCACTTGGAGTTGTGTCTCGCTGACGCGATCCACAACTCCAAGTGAGTGAAAATTATTCAGATTTGACAAAATGGAGGTCAACTGTTTTCAAATATTGCTGATTGATGTCACATTTTATCTTTAACGTGTTTAAAAGATGGTACTTAATGTGCTAATAAAAAATGAAAACCCGAATATATGCGGCACCGGCGGTTAAAGGGTTAATGATGATTTTAAAATAGATCTCGATCGTTTATAATTCAGCGCTCTAAGGGTTTATACAAACACACTCGCCTTGGCCTACATTTCACGTGCCATTCATTCCGTGATTTCGAGCTGAAAATGGTAATAACAACCAGATCGGCTAATAACATTATGACCTACGTAAATATGCCACGGTGTCATTTTCTTGGCATCGCGTTACGAGCCGTATTTCCTGTGGGAGAGATAGGCCTAATTAATTTTCCCAGGCCCCTGACGTTTTGTCAAGGTTAGGACTTCATTGCTAATGTCATCGACACATAGTTATCGCCATATATAAAAAAAATAATAGATATATACATATATACATCTATATATTTGCTCTTTCACGTCGAGAAATGTATGTTACGTCACTTAAACACTTCTTTAGATATAACATTTTTTATCAGTCCCCCTACGAATTAACCTTGTGAAAATATTGGACCTAATTTAATGAGAACATGATAAAAATATATTATATGCCTTGAAACTGACAATCAATATAACAACCCATGTGAAAAAAAAGTTTAGTACCCCACATCCCCTCAAAGCTTAGCTGCCCCTCCCCCAATTAAAAAAAAAACCTTTCATCCACGATGGATATGTTGACCTGGCACGTTAGTTAATCAAGAACAGGCTGATTAACCGATGTCAACTTGATGTTGGCCTGTTCCGACGCGTGAAGCCAAAATACAGTATCTGTTTCCTTTACATGTAAGCAGATACTGTATTTTGGCTTTGCAGAGCAGTATATTGTCCATGTCTATAACGCTCCCAGCAAACACAAAACATTTGTATAACATTTGTACAACGTCGGCCCAACGTCTTCGACGTTGGTCCGACATTGCACAAATGTAATACAAATGTTTCGTGTTTGCTGGGCTGGCCCAGCACGAAGCAGAGAATATCACAAGCATTCTGCGTTTTCCAGGGTATAATTAACAGTCAAGGACTATGTCAGTATAATATTACCCATTGAAGCGATAAATACTAAATCACTCGAGGTTGTGTCTCGCTACGGCGACCCACAATTTCATGTGGTTGAGAAGTACTCATATTTGTTTAATATTATACCTAATGTTTGTACGTCTTGATGATTAAACACACATTTCATTCCCAATAACTATGAGTAATTAGCTAGTGGGTATTTCAACCCTTTAACCGCCAAATTATTCAATTTGAATTTTCACTCACTTGAAGTTGTGTCTCGCTGACGCGATCCACAACTTCAAGTGAGTGAAAATTATTCAGATTTGACAAAATGGAGGTCAACTCTTTTCAAATCTTGCTGGTTTGTGTCACATTTGTTTCTTTAACATATTTAAAATATGGTACTTGATGTGCGAATAAAAAATGAAAACCCGAATATATGCGGCACCGGCGGTTAAAGGGTTAAACCACGATATATCCTGATTAGTGGTAAAATGGTTGAATACTGGCCTCGCCGACATAAAAAGAAAGCGGAGAATATGCTTAAATGATATCATTTTTAATCTTTTTATTTTGTATGAAAAGTTTGTGCTCATTTATGTATGGTTATCCTGTGTAAATATCTAGATGTGCTAATGTTACTTAAGTTTCTACGCTTTTCCAGAGATGTTTTAGCACTGACAAAAATGTGTTTTTATCTCTGGTTGTTGGTGCTGTAAACAGATCTTTCACACTGTCATCAAGGAAATGACGCTTTTATCATTAACCCTTTCAACCCTGAATATTTTTCTTCAAACCATGAAGACCAAAGGGTTTTTTCAATTTGCAATCATCATAAATGTCTTAGTCAGTTCCTACCGATTCATTTGAATTTCTATGTTATGGGTCTATGGCAACTATACTTATTTTAATTCTTTCAACGCGGGGACCGTCTTTATACGTCAGAATCTGACGTCTGTAGACGTCAGATTCTGACGTATGAAGACGGTCCCTGTGCTGAGAGGGTTAGCTTGATCTCAAGTGTTATCTTATATCCACTAGCAACATGTGTTTTACAAATATGTTAGCTAAGAATAACCATGATAAAATGCCACTACCCAGCAAACACAAAACGTTAAAACAACACTGGTACAACGTCTTGTACCGGGACAGAGACGAAGAGTTTTGGGTGGAAATCAAATTAACCCTTAACCCTTTAACCGCCGGTGCCGCATATATCCGGGTTTTTATTTTTTATTAGCACGTTGAGTACCACCTTTTAAACACGTGACAAAGATAAAATGTGACATCAATCAGCAAGATTTGAAAACAGTTGACCTCCATTTTGTCAAATCTGAATAATTTTCACTCACTCGAAGTTGTGGATCGCGTCAGCGAGACACAACTTCAAGTGGGTGAAAATTCAGATTGAATAATAATTCGGCGCTTAAAGGGTTAAAGCGCTAAAATATTTCTGTATAACCCATCGAGACTAAAGAGTTATTTTCAGTTTGAAATCAACATAAATGTCTTAGTTTGCTTTTGGAGCGCTGATTAAATACAATTTAAATTTTCACCCACTTGAAGTAGTGGGTGACAGTACTCTTAGTTGTTAAATTTGGAACAAAATATTTGCAAATCCTGATTCTGAAAGACCCTTTTCATTCCGAATATCAGTGATTTTATAAAAGAGATTAAATAAAAGAGATTAAAAAACGACTCTAGTCGCTTAGCGGTTTACATAATTCTTATCAGGATGTTTGTTTGATGTGTTACAGTTGGACAAGCGGATAGAAGGAATGACCGTGATCATTGACATGGACAAAGTGGGACCGTCTCTGTTATGGGGACCAGGTGAGATTCTAGCAAACATCGCGTTTTAACCCTTAAAGCGCTGAATTAATTTGTAAAACACATCGCAACCAAAGGTTTTTTTTCAATTTGAAATCATCATAACTGTCTTAGTCAGCTCTTTCTGATTCATTTGAATACCTATGTTATGGGTCTACAGCCAATAGAAATATTTTTACTCTTACAGTGCTGGGATCGACTCTAGACGTCAGAATCTGACGTCTACAGACGTCAGATTCTGACGACTAAAGTCGATCCCCGCGCTGTAAGGGTCAATGTTGGGCCAACGTTGCCGACGGTGGCCCAACATTACCCTTGAAGCTCTGAAATATTTTGTATATACCATGAAGACCAAAGTTTTCATCATTTACCGTCTGAGTTAGCTCTTTCCGCTTTATTTGAATACCTATATTATATTATACAAAATATTATGGGTTTACGGCCATTATAGATATTTTACTCTTTCGGTGTCAGTATCTGATGTCTACATACATGGGATTCTGACGCATAAAAAACTTTTTTATTGAAAATAACATAAAATTAAGATAATCTCCAACTTCAAGATGGTGAAAATTTAAATGGGACAACTTAGCGGGAAAAAGGTTAATTACCGTATATCGTCTTCAATCCATTTAGCACCTTAATTATCTGTCGCTGAAGGTGAAATAATTATGTGCCTGATTAGCAAGAATGATAATTAGGTCTCCACCCACTAAATTATATGCCACTCTCTAGAGCTTGAACCGCTTCATAGATCTGTTTTTATGATTGTTTTAAAGGAATGACCTTACCCTAGTGTGCTGAATAGTTTTTGATGTGATTCTGATAATAAAAACTGTGATTTTTTATATTTTATAATTTTAGCGGATATTTCAGTTTTGCTCACTTGCTCTGACTCGAATACCCCTGCTCGAATTATTTCATGTTGTCGCTGGGGAATTTGCCTGGTAACATAAGTTTCGCCTATTTTTGGCTATCATCAAAATTATGTAATGTGTATAGCTTTATAGCTTAAGAGCTTGGACCGCTTCACTGACTTGTTCCAATCTTTCTTTCAAGGAAATACCCTGACCATATCTTGATTAGATTTTCGTGTGATTTTGATCGTAAAGACATTTTTTACGTTTTTATCATCTTAGCGAATTATTGTGTTAATATCCCCAAAATGGTTTATTTATATATATTATTTTTTATATTACTATAAAGCTATATAATGGGAATCATATCTCAATAACACGTGGCAAAAGAAAATATATTTTTCTTCGAAATGGCTGAGTGGTGAACACATTTGTCCATAATATTCATGGATTTTGCTAAATACAACACAAACGGAGCAAGTTAACAGGCAAGTTGGCTAGACCATTGCTAGACACAAGATGTTCTGGCTTGGCATGAATACATTTTGTTTGCTTTGATCAAAATGGATAGCTTTATCATTTAAGTAAAGGATAAAGCTCGAGGAGCTCAACATTCTTAGCTTTGAAAAAGGCCGAGGCCAAAGGCCGAGGCTTTTTTCAAAGCTAAGAATATGGAGCGCCGAGGGTTTTAACTGACTTGAAACACATCCGAAAATAATAAAACAAGACGCACATGACTTATATTATTCCTATAAATATTCCGAGTACATCAAATAATTTTCCACTAATTCATAGGACGACCGCAGGGCCACACCGTGTCGAAAGCCTTTCTAAAATCTACAAAAGCACAAAAATGTTTCTTTTCTTTAGATAAATATAACAAATTAATCAATCTCGTAAAAAAAATTCAAAAGCAAGTACATATTAAATTTAGCGAAGTAGTAAATTCTAGTAATCACCGTTAACAGGTTAAGACTTTATGGTCGCTAGCACGGTGGCCACCCTTTGCTTGTTCTGAAATAAACAAAAACTATGTATTATGATAGAGATTACTCACGACATCAATAATCATACATATATGTATTAACAAATATCTAAATATAATATCTTAGCTAAAATAGCATAATTATGTGTCACAAACATAAGGATCCCGGTATAATTTTGTTGATAAAATATGGTTGAGCAATAGTTTGTATAGCGGTGAAAATATCAATAGTGTTTTTAATAATAAATTTATTAAAAACATTTTTTCACGACTTAAATTATTTCAGCATCACTAAATTCATGGTCAAGTTTCTGGATAGAACACTGCAGAACACTGCAGTGCGACGCTGGCATGCAAAGTGAAAAAATAGAAAAACAGCAGTAACTGGCTACTTGAAATGTAAGCAGTTACTGCTATTTGTCTTCTCCCGAAATATACCACCCGTTCTTTAATTAATTAAAATGAGTATCTGTTACGTATTTTCTCGTGAATTAACCTTTTTCCCGCCAACTTACCTTATTTAAATTTTCACCCACTACCGCAATCCACAACGTCAAGTGGGCGAACCTGCGCTTAAAGGTTTAAGTCTATACTTGGCGGTGCTGGGATCTCCCTGGTACTCAGATTGTCACCGTGTTTTTTATCAAATCAGTGGGCGGATTCGAAAGGATCAGGTAACCATGGTAATGGTCTGTATCGTGACGCACCGCGTTTCTTTCCTAACGTGCAAAGCAATATTGTTTTAATGCTGGGCCAGGGACGCAGACGCTGGCCCAGCATTAGAACAACATTGGTGCATCTCATTCTAACACCGTCCGTCTGTATCCTATTTCACTTCCATGACCCTGCAAAGCCAAAAAGCAGTATCTGATCACTCGTGAAGTGAGCAGATACTTCCTTTTGGCTTTGCAATGCATAAATCTGAGCTCAATTATCTAAATTATGGAAAAAACACAACCGTAGAAAGAAATAAAATGAAATGAATCGGGCTTTAGGCCACCTTTGTGCACATATAGGCTCAACTGGGCCAGGAGAACCTCCTGAGGATGGTGAGATGATTGAGATGACACTGTCTTCCGGACACAGGATTCAAAATTCGAGCCCTGGCGGTCTGATGCCGAGTACGCTACCTCTCGGTCACGGAAGCTCCCCACAATACTGACTTTCACACGTGGATGAGGAAGAAATATTTTATATTCTGACTGAAAACCTGCACAACTGAAAACCCACTGGCACACCACATGATTAATATTTAAAAAAATATAAACATCACAACAAATAATAAAGTTGCAATCTGCGCATGCCAAAATAATTTTGTGGTGACCTTTAGGTTGACATTCTGCAGACGGCAGACTTGCGATATTAATGCAGATTTTTTCAATGCTAATAAAACATGTGGCTTAATGCCTGTCATAATTTAAACCCTTTTACTGCAAAAAGGAATTTGTCCTGTTAAATATGTTGCTAGCAATTTAGAGTCGTTTGAAGCAGGAAATTGCGACAGCTCCAAATAAATGAAACGTATGCTTACTTGAAAAAAATAGACACATTTAAAAATAAATTATTCTAATAATTGAGCATCTATAAGAGCATAGCTCATCGTTCTCAGTGGTTTTTCATTTGGTCTGTAATGTGTTAACCCTCCTGATGAAATATGTCTATTGTATTTTTCATTCATTTGAGGCTGGAATTGCTAACGCAATTCCCAGCTTCAATTGACGAAAAATATATATTTATATGAAAAATAGACATATCCCAAATTTAATTATTTGATCAATTGAGCATCTATCACCGGCTATTTCATCAATTTCAGCGGCATTTGGCATTTGGTTTGAAACTAGCTTCAACCCGTGTATATACGTCACAGCAGGAGAAAGGTTAATCTGAAACGTGTTGTGAATTTTAACCCGTTCAGTACGGAGCCCCATTGCACATAGCAGCATTACCAACACGGAGATCCTAGGAGGGGGTGAAGGGCCGATCGAACCAAGTCTAGTATGCGGACCCAAAGTCTGCCTCAATCAATAAAATAGTGGCTCAGTTTGTCACATGACAAGGTCGGCCAATCACCGCCGGCATTCAGTTGTTAATAAAATTAGGGGGTAGAATTCCATACGTGGGCCTCATAAATCCACCCCCGACCAATTGAAAAGTGGTTCAGCCCGTCACATGACGAGATCGGCCAAGCGGTTATTTTACGCCCAACTCTAGTTCAGTCAGACGAGCCATCTGATTTACGTGGTTCTCTGAGCCCCACGACACGACATCGCTGCGCGCATGTTCTAGTGTATACGGCACCTGGTAGCCTGAGGCGGTCACCCATCCAATTATGGACCGAGCCCGGCGTTGCTTAACTTTAGTGATACACCGATGAGCTAACGCCGTCATTTAGTTGCTATTTAAATTAAGGTGTAGAATACTAGGTTTGGGACAGACAGATCCAAGGTGCCCCCCCCCCCCCGGGCTAGTCACCCCAATTTTTAAAAGTATTTATTAAAAAGTTTCATATTCTATACCATGTATACGGATTCAGTACCTTTCAGCGCGGATACCGTCTTTAGACGGCAGATTCTGACGTGTGAAGACGGTGCCCACAATGAAAGAATTAAAAAAGTGATAAGATAGATATTGAAATGAAGCGGGAAAAGCTGACTAAGACTTTTTATGATAATTTTAGGTTGAAAAAACCTTTGGTCTCCATGGTTTATTGACAAAGGCCTATATTTCAGCGTTATGAGGGTTAAAACCCATTTCGTGTGTCTTAAAGGTTGAAACTGACACTGTCATCGGCTGCCTAAGCTAAAAGGTGAAATCTAAGTGTTTCTGAAAAAACCCGTTATTTTTAGATTTCAGTTGATTTCCGCTCTTTTGTTGAATCCTTTACTCGCTAAGTTCCTCATTTAAACTGTCATTTATATTTTTACCTACTTGATGTTGTGTCTCGCTAAAGTAGCGAGACACAACATCAAGTAGGTAAGAAGTTGTGGGTCACAGTAACTGTGACCCACAACTTCAAGGTGGTGAATAATACTGATATTTATTCAATTTGAAACCAAACATTTGCAAGTCTTGATGTTTAAACACTCTTTTCACTCCCAATAACTGTGTTTTAACACTTTAACCGCCGGTGCCGCAAATGTTCGGGTTTTCATTTCTTATTAGCACATTAAGTACCACCCTTTAACCATTTTAAAGATAAAATGTGACATCAATCAGCAATATTTGAAAACAGTGGACCTCCATTTTGTCAAATCTGAATAATTTTCACTCGCTTGAAGTTGTGGATCGCGTCAGCGAGACACAACTCCAAGTGGGTGAAAATTCAGATTGAATAATTTGGCGGTTAAAGGGTTAACCTTTAACATATTAATGTGTCCATTATTGCCAGTATATGATTCCTTATATTAATTTATCCCAAAATCATTTGTTACGTCCATCTCAAAACCAGGCGAAATTCGAAAATTTTGGGGGTGAACCAAATTTTGGCGGATGCAAAGCCGTGTAAAGGCAAGAGGCAGTATCTGCTTACTTGTAAAGTTAGCAGATACTGCCTTTGCAGAGCAGTATGATTGTCGTCATGCGGTGCGTCCATCCGTCTCTCCGTCTGTCTGCCACTCCTTTTCTTCACGTTAAAGTGTGAAAATTAACTAACGTAAAAATGAGGCTACGGATACCAAAATAACCGATCTTAGGTCATGATTAACTTTAATATGCGTAATATCTGGAAAATCGAGCCAGATACATGTAGCTAGACCATTACTATAAAACAAAATGTACGGTTTCAGAGAGGGATATGCCCTGAACAATTTCAAATCGATCAAATTCAAAGTAATGATATTCCCTTTTAAATGATGATTATAGGCTGAGGCCTTAAACAGACTGAACAAAAAGATAGAAAATGAATGAAACGACTTAAGGTTGAGTATAGGAACGAACAAGTAATATATAAAAGTGCAATTTAACTTAATTTAGAAATGCTTTTTCACTTTTAATATAATTATTTCAATAATTATTTGAACATTGCATAATTGAAAAATCAAGAAAATGCCATTTTTCCAACTTCGTGCTGTTTAGATGATGTATTGTCATTTCTCATTTGTGAACAAAATAAAAAGAGTCGAGTTATTTATTGTTAATCTGAGATAAACGTGATATTTGTGGAATCTATTTGTAAAAGTTAGGCTGAGTGGACTTCGCGAGCAGTCTATTTAGGGACAGAAAAGACTAGAATTCAAGCAATTTATTAAAAAAAAACATAGTATAGGAGTCTGGCCTAAGGTTAACAAGACAAAACGTGACTTTAACCCTTTAACCGCCGGTGTCGCATATATTCGGGTTTTCATTTTTTATTGGCACATTAAGTACCACCTTTTAAACATGTTAAAGATAAAATGTGACACCAATCAGCAATATTTGAAAACAGTTGATCGCCATTTTGTCAAATCTAAATGATTTTCACTCACTTGAAGTTGTGGATCGCGTCAGCGAGACACAACTTCAAGTGGGTGAAAATTCAAACTGAATAATTTGGCGGTTAAAGGGTTAAAAATCATACCCGGCAATCACAAAAATATATTACATTGTCCCAGCTGATATACATAATTATTTGAAGACATTTTCAGTTCTAGGAACTGGTTGCTGAAATAAAATCACAGAAACACTAATAGTATAGTCAGCATCCGTGCCATTATCGCTAGACGTTGGCCCGATGACCGAAAATATATACGTCGGCCGATCATCGAACAGCGGCAGAATTTGGTTTTTGACTCAGGCAATACTGGTAGTCGACATCAGTGCTCTGTGAATTAATGTTTCTACATTCTGTTCTACATTGCAGCCATGCAGATGATAGCGCACATGGGCAAGGTGGTCCAGGATAACTATCCAGAAGTAGTCAAGCGATCTTACATCGTCAACGGTGAGATATTGACCGCTTATTTAATACCCTAGTAGTGCTAACCCCCAGTGCTCGTGGGCAATTAAATTTAAATTTACTGTCACTTGAAACTGTGTCTCGCTACCGCGAGCCACAGCTTCAAGTGACTGCAAACTACGTGAATTTGTAAATTTTGGTTGACTAAGTTCTCGAAATCAGAGATTTAGGATATGCGTAAATTGTAGAATCTGGTTAGACATGTGTCGATAAAAACGTAGAAATATTACTGTGGTGAACATCGGGGTTAAGCACGACTATTATAATTATATATAATTGTTTGATTGGCCGTATATTCACTGTTATTCGGAATAAAATGAGTTTTTAAACATCATAATTTGCAAATGTTTGGTCTCAAATTAAACACATATGAGTGATTTCAATCCACTTGACGTTGTGGGTCGCGGTAGCGATAATCGGCTAATAAAACGGATTGAAACGACTTTATAGTCGTGTTTGGCGCTTGAAGAGTTAAAATGGTTCGCATCTGATTTGACAAATTTAGATCATTTTCACTCACGTGTTCATGTTGATGTTGCGAGTCGCGGGAGCGAGACGCAACATCAAGTGGGTGAAAATTTCAATTGGATGATCTTACTGTTAAAGTGTCCATGTGTATTTACATTGCCTCGTAATCTCGATTTTTCAGCTCCAAAGATTTTCCCGCTACTGTGGCGAATGATACGACCTCTGGTGAGTGAAGAGATGAAGAAAAAGGTGTGCATTCTGGGAGGTGAGTGTTCCCTAATAATCATTGCGATTTTACCCTCTCACACAAATTATTACAGCCGCCATTTGTGAACCGTATGCACTAAATCAGCTTATTTTTTAGAAGATGAGACATTGCAATGATAAATAATAGTATTCACTTTAGCCGTACAAAATACAATTCAAGCAGATGTAAATTTAAAAACGCCTCTTAGTTTATGTATTAGGAATAATCGCCTGGTGATTATGTTATTATTTATTATAATAAATAAGAACATAATCATTATAATTATTATTTGTGGCTGTCTGGTGTAAGAGGTGCTCAAAATATTGTTTGTGTAAATGGGTTATAGTCCATTTAATAATAATAATAATAATATACACTTATATCGTGCCATATCCAACCTAAAGTTGCTCTTTGGCGCTACAAACACAAATGTCAATAAAAATGATCAACTTGGTACATGTGATATGGTAATTTGTTCCAAAGTAAGGGGGCAGCTTTATTAAATGATCTATCACCATATGTTTTTAACTTTTTAACTTAGATTATGTTTTGCTGCTATGGCTCTAATAGGTTTTGTATAATAGCTGAAAAGTAAAGGTCTCAGGAACACCAAAATACAATTTTGTGTATTCAGAGGAATTGTTTTTAAAGCAGCCCCTTGGGATGACATCAATTTTCGTTTTTAGTTTTGTAGTGAAGTAGTGTATCCCTCAGATCATGATTTTATTTTTTTCAGAGTTTTTAGATTTTTCCAAATGTTTCTTATTATTATTTCTATGAAACCGCTTAAAACCCAAACAAACTTTTTGTATATCTAAACACATGCTGAAGGACGACTGAATGTTTCTACAGCAATGGGCCACATGTTGATGCCGTCGGCCCAGCGTTGGGCAGACAATCAGTGTTGCAGGTGTATCACCTCATGTCTTGACTATAAGACACCAATCAGACACCAATTAGCGGCAATTGCTTTGATCTAATCGTCCAAGACGTGGGAATATGTGGTGTGAAGTGCTGTATATTGCTGTCTTGTTTTGATAACATGGCAATATACGACCTGGAAATATAACTATTTCACTCTTTTTCGGTGCTTTAAAATTGTTTTTTGACTTTTTTGTATTTTTACTTCAGATGAGTAGGCTATGTAGCTTCATATAAGTTAAATTTTCAAAATTGACAACATTGAAAATGTCTCATCCCAAGGGGTCCCTTTAATATGTACAGATTGATATCGATCAGTGAGATATGATTCCAACCAATCAAGTGTTTTTCCACTTAGTTCATAGTCATTTCGCAAACGATTAACAAGAATCGTATGATCAATTGTGTCGAATGCAGCGGAAAGGTCCAAAAATACAACTAGTGATGCTTTGTGATCGTCCTTTGCCAACAACAAATCACTCTGAATTTTCAAAAGTGCAGTCCCTGTGCCGTGATGGCGTTTATAATGCGTTTCTATGTGGTGTAACAGACGAGATGATACAATTTTCTCAAGAATCTTTGAAATGAAAGAAAGGTTAGACACAGGACGATAATTTTCAAAAAATATCCTTGTCAAGCGTTAGTTTTTTTAAGAGTGGGCTGACAATCGCCTTTTTCATTGAATGAGGTACCGTTCCTGTTTCCAGTGAAATGTTAATAATTTTTGTGATTGTTGGTAGCAGTGTAGGTAAAATATCTATCCAAAATCCAGCTGGTATTGGATCTAAAGCACATGATTTCTTAGGACTTTTGCTAATAATCTTAAACACCTCCTCTTCAGTTGCTGGTCTAAAAGTGTCCAAAGAAATATCAGAACATTTAATGTCAGAGATACCTGTGAAACTTATATCAGTGCAGCTATCAGAATCAAGTTTTTGTCTGATTTGAGATATTTTTGTGATGAAAAACTTCAGGTAAAAAATATCAGGTCATTCACTAATTGAGCCGGATGATGGTAGTGCCATTTCTTTCGTGTGTATAGCCTCTCTGGTGACTACACCTGCACACACAAGATCTTGAGGAGAAGTGTGACGTCATGAGAACGCCTAATAACATAGATTAACCATATGGTTATTCTATGGTATAACATAAACAAAATAATGAACGATTTCAGTGGTGAAAACTGTTATAGGATTCCCCACCATTCGATTCAAATAAATGGAATTTAAACATTTTAAAAAGCGGTTAAGTTATCTTATTTAAATTTTCACCCACTTGAAGTTATGTCTCGCTAACGCGATCCACAACTTCAAGTGGGTGAAAATAACTCATATTCGTAATTTGAGACCAAACATTTGTAAATGTTGATGTTTAATCATTCATTTCATTCTCAATAGCTGTGATGTTGATAAAACAGCTATAAAACGACTTTAGCCTAGCGAGCGAAGTATTTACCCTTTAACCTCCATTTTGTCAAATCTACATAATTTTCACTCACTTGCAGTTGTGGATCGCGTCGAGACACAACTGCAAGTCGGTGGAAATTCCAGTTGAATAATTTGGCGGGCGAAGGATCAAGTAGACATTAACCACACCACCTATTTTAATGTTTTATCCTCGTAGATAACTGGGAAATATCAAGGAAATAAAACTGACAAATCAGCAGGACAAAGACTAAAGCGCATGTGAAAAATCAAACCGCTCTGAAACTTGGCCTTCGCTTTTGTGTTCGAGCTCACCTTCGCGTTGCTGTGTGTTGGCAATGTTGAAATAGTGTATTTAATAATGTTCGCTTTAATATAATAATGACCAATAAACGTGTGACTCAGCCAGGCTAATCACCGCCGTCATTCAGTTGGTATTTAAATAAGCGGATAACCTGTGATGCAAGTGTTGATCTTTCTTGTGACTAGGAACGTTTTATTTTTGTTAGGCTGATCTTTATTGTGTCTAGAAACGCCTTATTTTTTATGGGCTCATCTTTCTAAAAACGTTGTATTTATGATATTTATGACCTTTATTGTGTCTAAGAACGTCTTATTTTTTATGGGCCGATCTTTCATTTGTTTAAAAACGTTTTATTTGTATTGAAGCATGTGTAATAGCAGTAGAGAACTACACTGCCATGAAAATCCAAAAGGCAGTATCTGCTCACTTTTCTAGTGAGCATACTGCCTTTTGGCTTTGCACAGCAGTATACCCAATATTTAATTCGCATATTCAAACCACACATTCCGCAGCTCGCATCACAAACAGTTCGGGGTTGTTTCAGTGCAGCTAATAGTCTTAAGTACTCATTTCACTTTGACTTGAATTGCTGGATTTCGTGTAAAACAGGTATGGGATATGAGTACCACCCAGCATGCACGAGACGTTCTACCCGCTGGGCCCTCATAGTGTTGACGATGTGGACCACCATGCTGCAGATGTGCACGCGTACATCCAGCAGCGGTTATCGGATGCTATGTATTTCCGGAGAATTAGAACATTATTGTCATAGGTCTATGGTATTTCTGGTATTATAAAATAATAAATTAAATTATATAAACGTACACATCGTCAACAATATGAGGGCCCCAGTGGTTCATCCAATGTCTCGTGTTAGCTGGACGTCACGTGATCTGGTCATCTAGACCAATTACATGCCTAAGATCTGGGTCAACAGCTTTGAGAATACCCAGTCGCTTAACCCTTTTAGAGCGAGGATCATCAGCCACTGACGTCTAGAGACGATCCTCGGACTGAACAAAATGTTTGCCCAGGGCCACGCGCTACGCGCTCCTTTACATGGGTGCTTATATGAGCTAGGAGGTATGGTACAAGAGCAGTTATCTCATTCTCGCGTTGGCAGTAATGTGTAGCCTACTATGACCTACTACGTCATTTTATGGCCGCACTCACATAATACTATTTTATCGCATTATTTTACTCCGCCACTTCTTAATCGATAGAAAATTAGTGCATCCCACGCGATGCAATGTGTTTTATATTCAATTTATATCGAGATTTGATTATGGATGTTGTTTTCGTAAAATTCAGAATGTGGAAAATGTAGATGTGTGAAATTATATGATGCGGGATTTTTAACCCTTTAACCGCCGAATTATTCAATTTGAATTTTCACCCACTTGATGTTGTGTCTCGCTGACGCGATTCACAACTCCAAGTGAGTGAAAATTATTGTGATTTGACAAAATGGAGGTCAGCTCTTTTTAAATCTTGCTGGTTGATGTCACAATTTATCTTTAAAATGTGGTACTTAATTTGCTAATAAAAAATAAGAACTAGAATATATGCGGCACCGGCGGTCAAAGGGTTAAGGTTTCATAATGACTGTTCTATTATCAATTTATGGCTCTTTAATCCTTAGAGGGTGTGCTGTCTGCACTGGTCGGCTCAGCTCTCATGTGATGGGACGCAGTGGCCTGATTGGCTGCGGACGGTTGTTCAAACCTGTTCAGCCGTTCACACCACTGCTCCTGTGACTGCCGCGCTGACAGGTTCTGCTGCCTTTTTGTCTTGGCCCTATAATCGTTTTTAAAGGTGATCTATTACCCCTTATATGGTATGAATAATTATGTCCTTATATGGGGTGATTGACTATCATGTGACCCTCTCAGAGGGTCACATGATAGCCAATTACCCCATATAAGGAAACACTTGTGCCCCATCTTGTGGCGACTTTGATTTGTTTGTCAAAAATTTATTTATACTATATAAGGGGTGATATGTCACCTTTAATCTATTTTACTAGCAGATTAGATCACTGTTATTGTGAATGAAATGAGTGCTTAGACGGCCAAATCTGCAAACGTTTGATCGCAAATTAAGTTATTTTCACCTCGTGGATTCAGCTAGGTGGTGGGAAAGTCACTTTAAACTATATGCCAGCAGTCATCGCATTTATAGTTTGATTCACTTTCTAATTCTTAGCCGACTACAAGAAAGAGCTTTTAAAGCACATAGACGCCGCTGAGCTGCCCGCATTCCTAGGAGGATGTATGAAGGATCCCGACGGAGATTCCAGATGTACAGCACGAGTAAGTTCTGGCAAATAATTATTGTCATGTGGGTTTTTTTCATATTAATTTTATCTAGTATGCGGGGTATTTTTTGTCCACTGTATACGTGTACGTTACCATATATACCCTTCCTAATTTTAATTATATTAACACCTTATTTACATCTTGCATTCATTATTAATGAATCATTCGAGCACATTGTTTTAACCTCTTTATTATTTCATTATCCTTAGTTTTTTCCCGATACACACTTCTGAGACGATATCATCCGGTAGGTCTAGGTAGACAGTCCTATGTGCCACTCATTAGAGATATGGGTTATGTTCGCATGTCACTGAAATATCAGCAGTTGCTCGAGAACAACCCCTCAGCGTCCCCAGTTTTCCAAATTGCTGCTTCTTTGGAGAGGGGGGTGTCAATAGCGAGGCCTTCGAGGGGGGCACCCTCTCCCAGATCCTATCTGTTGTCACCGTAGCCTATACCGTTTCATTTCAGTAAAAGCAGGGGGGGGGGGGACTTACATTTTTACGCACTTGAAGTTGAGTTTCACTAACGCGACAAACAACTTCAAGTGGCTGGAAATTCCTTACATAATCAGCTAATGTACAATTATTTGAATGTCAGTCTAGCGAAGTGAATTGTTATTTCTCCGGCAAAATTTCTTATTTCGGGGCCTAATCAAAATAATGAAACGTCTAGAAACTGACCTATTCAATTTATTTTTTATATAACTTAAAGTTATGTCTCTCTACCATGTCTACCGCGGCACACAACTTTAAGTGACTGAAAATGACATAATTTGTGAAATGTAAGTCTCAATATATATCGGAGTTTCAAGATTTAGGACCTTTTTTATTTTAGACAACTGGTTATGCAGGTGTAATAAGTCTCAATATATATCATAGTTTCAAGATTTAAGAACTATTTTATTTTAGACAACTGGTTATGCAGGTGTTAACCCTTGTACTGCTATGCTCGGATATATACGGGGCTAAGGTTGTTTTAGATCAATAAAAATATCACTTAATTTTGATAAAATAGTTTTTAGTAGATGCTTATAGTAGATCCAATAATTTAATTTGAGACATGTCTATTTTTCATAAATAGTATTTTTTTTCGTTATTTGAAGCTGGAAATTGCGTTAGCAATTCCAGCTTCAAATGACGAAAAATACAATTGAAGCAATTCAGCAGGACAAGGGTTGATAAGAACTCAGAATGTCTACCATGGTCGACTTCAGGGCTCTGGGGGTTGAGGGGTCATAATTTGACCTCCAGTTAACCACATCTTTGATTATTCCAGATCTGTCAGGGAGGGAAGGTGCCCGAGGAGTACTACCTTAAAGAGCTGCTGACCACGGATCACATGAAGAGCTCCAGCGTCCCCAGAGGGAGCTACCTGGAGCTCAACTATGACGTCACGCTGCCTCACTCCCTGCTAAGGTGAGGATATGCACTGCCGCGCAAAGCCAAAAGGCGATAACTGCTTACTTCCCTGCTTACTTACTGTATCAGCCACTGTGAGATACACCTTTTCGAGTCTGACACACGCTTTGATCAAATCAGTGTGTTATAATTTTACACCCTGCGCTCATTCGTCGCCGCCATTATTACTTGTATTATGCACCAACTATTTTCAATGAAATATTTTGAAGATATAACTATAGGCTATAATTCTTGACACTTCACCCGCTAAGTTATCTGATTTTTAACCCTTTAACCGCCGGTGCCGAATTTATACGGTTTTTCACCTAATTATTACCACATTCAGTACCGCCTTTTTAAACATGTTAAAACCATGATGTGCCATCAATCGGCACGATTTGAAAAGAGTTGACCTCCATTTTGTCAAATCTGCATAATTTTCACTCACTTGAAGTTGTGGATCGCGTCAGCGAGACACAAATTCAAGTGGGTGAAAATTCCAATTGAATAATTTGGCGGTTCAAGGGTTAAGGCTCACCCACTTGAAGTTGTGTTTCGCACCGCGACTCACAACTAGTATGATGGTATTGCTCTATAGATTACCGACAAATAATGTCACTCAATATAATATGTGACCCATCTGTACATAACGAGTCTCATTGCGGCAAAATAGAATATGGAGCTGATGGTACCATTGGATAGCACACAGCTGGAGTTTTAATAAGACACCAAAAACATGAAATTATGTTGATCCGGAGCTATAATCATTTTAGTGACGTGAATAGGTCAATATTTCAAAAAAAAATGGAGAAAATCGGCTTTAAAGTTATGGCAAAACTTTGATTGTAAGTTCTTTATAGTATAAAAAATAGTTCTTTATGGCCAAACAGGATTTTCGGCCAAGCCTCGAAATTTTGTAATATAGTTTTTAACGATTGATTTTTATAGCCCAGGATGTCTACTTTCAGAATCTGCAGCGTGGACTTTGGTTAACTTTGAGCGTTTTTCAAAAAAGGGTAAAATCCAAGATGGCCGCCAGCAGCCATTTTGAAAACAAATAAACAAAAAATCTGATATTCACAATCATGTGATATGTCATTTCTGACTAATATTGGGCTATAGAATGGTAATTCTGGGCTTTAAAGCATTACAATTCGTCAAAAAACAAAATTCGCTATTATTAGCCCATATCATGCATATTGCCAATTTTTTCACCTTGTGTGGAGCCGACATGCGACTCATTTCGTGCAGATGGGTCACATATGTGGATGGATATGTCATGTTTAAATGCCAACGGGATAATACCAAGTGTAATAATAGAGCCATCTCAAATGCCTAATGTCAAATTAAACCGTAAATGTCGAATGTATTTAAGAGAGAGATCGTGGTGAGGCACAGGGAGAATTTTTCGATGTTGTTATTATCTATATACATGTATTATAATTATTAAAGCTGCATAACTGTTTTGCTTATTTTAATGAAAATTTTAATCCATGGAGAATGGTGTTTTATTTTTTTATTTTACTGCTCCGGTTACTAAGTTATTAAGGATTTAAGTTTTTTTTTTTTTTATATTGTTGCCCCACCAAAACAAAGACCTGATCACAGCGGAGTAAGACACATTGTCTGTATAACTAGGACATTAAAAGGGTGACTGCCCTATGTTTAGAAGGTTCTATGTTCAGAAGGTTCTATGTTCAGAAAATATTTGTTCAAAAGGTTCCATGTTCAGAAAGTTCTATATTCAGAAGGTCCTATGTTCAGAAGGTCCTATGTTCAGAAGGTCCTATATTCAGAAGGTCCTATGTTCAGAAGGTCCTATGTTCAGAGGGTCCTATGTTCAAAAGGTCCTATGTTTAGAAGGTTCTATGTTTAGAAGGTCCTATATTCAGATATATTCAGAAGGTCCTATATTCAGAAAATTCTTTGTTTTATGGAGGAAAAAACTTACATATTTCAGTTCCAGGTAAACTACAATGCAAGATAACAAATCACAGCCTCTCATTTTAGCTCATTCGGTCAAAGGTCAGATGAGCTTTTGTCATGTCGCGTTGTCTGTCATCTGTTCGTCCACAATTTGCCAAAATCGCTATTGGGACTTCAATCTATGTAGAGATAACAGCCACCAAAATGCGTTGTATTGTTGGGTTGACCAAAACAGTGGAAAAACAGAATGAGTGGAAATCGCCATTAAAATAAAGTCAATAGATTGCTCAAGAAGGCAGCATTTAGAGCCTTGTTTCAACTATAAGCCTACCATGGGCCACAATTATTTTGGTAAATCTGTAGCGCATGTTTTACGTCGATTTCTCAACGATTCTGAACCGATTTCTTTGAAATTTTGCACAAGCCATTTTCAAGCCAAATTCTAACACCGGTAAAAAAATGTTAGAACAATCGACATGTAATAAAATTCAAGATTTCCCTAATGGGTTGATAGAGGGACGTTATAATTTCATTTACTACTAATAATTATAACATTTTTTTTGAAAAGTTGAATTACATTACTACATGTTAAATCGTCTAACTATTGAAATAATGCATATAATTTTACGTTTACAAAATTTCATGAAAATCGGTTGACTAATTAATCGGACGGACTAATTAACGAAAAAGATGCGCTACTGGTTAGTTCTGTCCTAATGTATAGCGTGGGATGGATGGAGTTAGCCGTAGATTGATTCGTTTTACACGAAAAAATCAACGTTTCTCAACCTGGCGGTGACTGCAAGCGATCTCGACCCCAAGGTCTGAAAAATGTTCATAACTTTTTATTGACTGTGCTGAAAAAAATGAGCTGAGCATGCGACCTCGTAGCTAAAATGTTACTGATTCTAAAAAAACTTTTTTCTTAGATATGACCGCCCCATGATTTTGTATGGGGTCAGACTGTGGCTGAAACCTATTTCAGCCACAGCGGCTAAAATGGAGTTACGCTCTGTTAATTTTTTCTCTGGGGACTATCCGACCCGAGGATATCGGAGCTGTATGAAAAGCCAAGGTGTTTTAGCATTACATTGCATAGCAAAACCCAAGTCTACGACCGTCTGAACCAATTTTTATGACATTTTGCACAGACAATTATCTAGCCATGGACTACTCTGAAAATTTCGAGAAGTTTTACAAGGTAGTTAGAAGAAGTTATACCATGTGACATGAAGTTAACTTATGAGACGAAGCTAATGGGTTTATAGAGAACGATATTTTTTATTTATTCTAAATTGACTAGCTTTTAATGTGTACAATATTTTTCAGTAAAATTGTCAGGGTAGTCGCCCCATGAAAAGAAAATCAGCGAAATCATTCGCCACGGTTGATGTGAATCCGACTATAGATATGCCAGAACACCTTATCGGGAGAGTGAAGGAAAATACTCTCACTAAACCCACCATGCCCTATCACCCCACCCCCACATCATCATCTGTACACAATTCATCTGATCAATTAACTGCACTGTTTTATCGTATTCATGTATTGCAATGTCACTTAAATGACTGTCTACTGTCGAAAAGAGACGTAAAGCAACAAATTACAATTACATGACATAGACATTTATATGACCTTGATTTTTAACTACAATTATTTTTTCTTCTTCGCACAATACACTCAACATGTTTATTGCTCTGAAATGTATACCATAAAGGCCTACGGTGGCCATTTCTTCCATTTAAAATACATATTTCTTATTCTAGATATAGACGGGTTCCGATAAATTGGTTTGATAATATTTTTTTCATTACCAGCGTGCATCATTACCACCCGGCATATTTACTTATGAAGGTTGTGACATATGCATATTTACCTACCACCACATACCACTTAGACATTACATTCAACAGATAATAATCCCATAGACCACATATGATAAGATAAATGATATTAACTCTTATGCCTAATATCACTCGTTTTTATATGATATTTCGAACAATGTACCTCCTATAAAATATAATTATAACTTTCATATCTACAATTTAATGAGTCCACCAAATTTTATTAAACCTCGTTTAAGCTCAGAAACCCACTGAGTACACAATTTTTTTGCGACATTGAATCAACGTCATTGACGTTGCAAGAACGTTGTTTGCCCAATTGGAACTGACAAATAGTCACCCGTACTTTCTAAACATAGGACCTTCTGAACAAATATTTCTGAACATAGGACCTTCTAAACAAAGAACTTCTGAATATAGAACCTTCTGAACATAGAACCTTCTGAACATAGAGCCTTCTGAACATAGGACCTTCTGAATAAAGGACCTTCTGAACATAGAACCTTCTGAATATAGAACCTTCTGAACATAGAGCTGTAACCCATTAAAAGTACCAAGTGGCAGATAACGGTCATCATTAAAAAAAGAGTGGAAGAAAAAAGGGGTACGAAGTGGTAGGTAGAGGTGTTACGAACTGGTAGGTAGAGGTGGTACGAACTGGTAGGTCTATTATTTTTTGTGGTACGAAGTGGTAGGTTACGAAGTGGACATGGTACGAAGTGACCTGCTACCATTCGGGGCCATCGTCTACGGCTCTGGCCCAGCATTAGACCAATGCGGCTCAATGTCTCGTGCTTGTTATTAAGGGGTTTGATATTGGTCTAATGTAACATTATATTGGCAGACAATTAACCACTATTAGTATTACGTATATATTGTACACAGACGGACCGATTTACCACACCATATAACTTGATGGTGTATCGCGTCGTGATCTAATCCAGCTACATTTACATCTATTTTGTCCATTTATAAAGCCTTTAAAAATATATGAATGATTGTGTTGAACATTTTAGGTTATTTCGGTCGAAATAAACAAAACAGTTATGCAGCTTTAAATATCTAACCTAGTTTTCTGTCATTACGATCGCTGATTTATCATATTTTCTAAAAACAAGATTATCTGTACAAGAAGTTTTGAAGCCGTAATTTATAAGAGGTATAAGAGATATAAGAACAATCTTACCTACTTCTTACCGCGACCCACAAATATCAATACCAGTAATACCAAATAACATTTTCATAGGGAAAGGTTAGAAAAGGGAATTTATGTGATAAATAATTCCATTACCTTGGACAGTCTGAAAGAGGTTAACAGGAGTTTAGTAAAGTTAAAAAACCCTTCTATAATCTTAGAAGATTATAAAAGTGTTATATATAATCTTCTCTGCCCACGAATCCCGTGTCTGGAGGACAGTGTCAGCATAATTCATCCCACCATTTTAGGAAGGTTTCGTGGTCGAATTTCATTCATTCATTCATTCATTTATTCATTCATTCACTCACTCATTTATTCATTCATTCAATTATTCATTCATTCAATTATTCATTCATTCATTCATTCATTCATTCATTCATTCATTCATTCATTCATTCATTCATTCATTCATTCATTCATTCACTCATTTATTCATTCATTCATTCATTCTTTCTTTCATTCATTTATTCATTTTTTCATTCATTGTTTATTTATTCATTCATTCATTTATTCATTAAAAACTCTTCCAAACCTCAACCTCAGCAATTCCAAATTTAATTATTGTGAATTAAAAATATTTCAACAGTCACCATCGTAATGGCGATGTAAACATGGTAAGATAGGCTTACTTCTCATGTACAGCATAATAGATCTATATATTTTTTTATTTTTCAGATGGGAGTTTAAGACAGACGGTTATGATATTGGGTTTGGACTGTTTTACCAAGGTAGATCTGGCCGTGAAGAGATTATAAAAGTGGACAGAGTAGCCAGCCATATTGTACCAGAGGATGGTGTACACACGTGTACACGCACAGGAAAATGTGAGTGTACACAATGTCCTAGTACGAGACGCTGATTCAATGATATTTTAATGTTTGGCAACCATCTACGATGGTGGTCCGGAATTGAAACAGTATTGAGTCAACGTTTTCTGAAAAAAAACAGACGTCTATGGACGTCAGATTCTGACGTCTAAAGTCTATCCCCACACTGAAGGAGTAAAATATTTATAATGGCCGCATACCATAACATAGGTATCCAAAAGAAGCGGAAAGAGCTAAGTAAGACATTTATGATAATTTCAAATTAAATGGAAAAAAATCGTTTTGGTGTCCTAGTTTATGTAAAAATATTTCAGAGCTTTATGGGTTAATTCAGCGTCTTTTTCAGCCGACACTACGTGTATACGTAGTGCAAGACACTGTAACTTGTACATATCTTAACCTTATCACCTCTGATCGTGACTAAAATCGTTTTCAATCCGTTTCATTAGTCGACAAAATCACAGAATTGGGACTGAAATGCGTTTAAACATCCAAGTTTTGAAAATGTTTGCCCCCCAAAAAAACAAAGATTAGTCATTTTCACTTAGTTGATGTTGTCCACTGTGCACCATTCTCATCCATCATAAGGGTAGACACTGTGGAATACAGAGACAGCAGGACGAGCGCCACATGGAGAATAACTACAAACTTGAACTGCAACGAGAGTAGATTACAACCTCACTGAAACTAAACTTAAACATCCAATGTGTCTATGTGTCCGATTTGCCAGCTTTATATTTATTTATAAATTAGCATACAAATGTGGCTTATTTACTTTGCTCTTCAGTCATAAATAGAGCTCGACCCCTACTAGTTAATTATCTCCTTAGCAATAGCGACTATGTCTAGAAAGCGCCCAGTGGTTAAGGTCGTGAGCACTATGCAGGCATTTATATACTCGGAAATGATATGATATGCGCACGCTCGCATGCAATCGAAATGGTGTTATTATATATAGTGACCGGGCATGCTGAGGGTTCAGTCAGAAGTTTCATGTTATTATAGAAAATAGTACTCCTGGATGTAGCTTGGATGTGTAAGCATCCGAACATATACTGAATCTCAGTATTGAAAGAAATCATGCGGAATATGATTAGAGGCGCATGGTGAAATGAATTGACAAAATATCGTTACTTATTGTGTACTATAGCATATGAGTATTATGTTGAACGATCACGAGTCTCAGATCCGGCCGGTTCAATCTCCGGTCACTAAGTGTCCCCATCTATATCTAAATTGCCGGCGATCGTGGATATGCGTAATGCAAATAATACCCTACAAAGCCAAAAGGCAGTAATTGTTTAAATGAACAGTTCCAGTTTTTTTTGTTTGCACAACAGATTTTGTAAAATGACTCCACTGTCAGATTGACCCAATATGTCCTTGTTACCTTTGATATAATAATATAAGAGCTAGAATGACATCACTGAGAATTATAATAATTCTCAAGTTGCATCTACCATTGTCTACCACGGTGGAAAATACAGACATTATAATTGAACCGCCAGTGTCGCATATACCCTGTATACTCGGTTTTTCATTTTTCATTACCACATTAAGTACGACCTTTTAAACATGTTAAAGATAAAATGTGACATCAATCAGCAATACTTGAAAACAGTTGATCTCCATTTTGTCAAATCTGAATAATTTTCACTCTCCGATTGAATATTTTGGCGGTTATAGGGTTAAATTATTTATCTAATGTTGTTATGTTCCAGACATCTAGGTCTACAAATTAATACTATTTTATCAACGTTTTTTTCAGATATTATGAAGTTTGATAACCATTACAGCTGGGCCCGCGGTAAGACCATCTACCACAATATAGAAGTGGTGCCCCCTGAAGACGTATCTACCGTGGAGGACCTAGATGCTGTAACACAAGGTGGCAGCTGGGAGAGGGTGGCCGACAAAAATGAGTGTACACATCTATAAACTGTACATGAGACTGTACCATGTAGTGCCTGATGATGTGACTGCCTACATACCGAGATGAAGGGTAAAAGTGTACACATGTACACGTACACGGTAATAACCATACCACAGAGTGCCTGGTGTCATAACTACATACATATACCATGACCTTGTTATCAATATTTACTGACTAACAAAACTGCAGGAGCAACTGCGCCATGCCCCGGTCCGTGATAGGCTACTGGGATCATGTGACCTTGTGATCACGTGAGAAGAGATGAAGGTGGACGTAAACGAGGCTGAGCCGAGTCGTTCAGAGATAGCGAGGCTATATGACAATACACTGATCTGAAATGCTAAGATTGTGACATTGATGAATGACATTGAGCCAAGGAGGTGTTCACCAATGGAGAGACATTCAGCCCTTGATGCGCGACGTTATTTTAATATTTCTACCCTACAATTTGCAATTGAAATTGTGACACGATCCATAATTCAGACGGGTAAAAATGAATCAGATTTGTCAAAACGGAAGCCGATCGTTTTTAATTATCACAGGTTGAAAACACGTTCCGTGTGACCTATGAAATGCACCATAAAGTGTTAATATAAAGTAAAATATGTTATTGGCGCTTGAAGGGTTAACAAACATTTGACTACAAAGAGAGAGATTTGATATTACACCCATACGTAATCTGATTATAAAATGATCTACTGACACATTACAGATGAGGCATATGAACTTTGTAGAGGGGGAGTATACCCTGTTAACACAAGAGAGTGAACCAACGTTGGATCTAAGTTGGGCCACCGTCGTAGACGGTGGACCAACTTGGATCAGACGTTGCGTTAGCTGAGACGTAGTGTAAAACAACATGCCGGGAATTGTGAATTTGTAACGCATAATAGTAGTTAAGGAAATGCGGTTGTGACCATTTTATGCTAAAATAGCGCATAATATAAAGCCTTTTGCGGGCCGCGCAGTATCTGCTTAGTTTACAAATACGCAGATACTGCCTTTTGGCTTTGCAGAGAAGTACTGTACCTTTGACATTTGGACGAAAATCATAGAGCCAGATCTTGCCAAGAGATTTCAAAAGGCGCTATTCAATCTTCCAGATATTTTTTAAATCTAAATTGGACTGAAATGATTACGTTAGTAGTCCGATATCGAGGTAGCGCTCGGAGAAAGACTTCTTCTGATAAGATTGACATTGCATAATGTGCAATATGTATACATATAGCGCGAGAAGCCAGGGGAGAAAATCGGACTAAATGCGGTGCAATATGTGTTGAACTGTACGTCATACTTAAATAAAAATAATGTACATTATACTCCAGTTACCAATCACTTATTTTGCTAACAATTGAGCCAGTCTTACGGTAGCCTATAGGCTGGTTTATGTACATGGTCAAGACTTCCTAGCAAACGCGATACATTAAAAACATTTTGGTTCAACGTCGGTCCGCCGTCTACGACGTCGGCTCAACATTGATCCAACATTGGTTTAATGTCTCGTGTTCTCTGGGTTACTGTATATACCAGATTGCCTTTGACAGACATAGGCCTACTATTCTGATTCATTAAAATTGATGTAATTCAGGGCAAAATATTGATCCTTTCTTCGCTAACTATATATATTAAATCATTTTAAATCATATTAAATTATAGTTGATTCAATAACTTATTTGGAAATAAATAGTTGGGTTTAAACGTCAAAATGTGCAATGTTTTGGTCCCAAATTAAACAATATCAGTAATTCCCCCCCCCCCCCCCCCACTTGAAGTTGTGGGTCGCGGTAGCGGGACGCAGCTTCAAGTGGGTGGAAATTGAAATGAGATGACTCAGTCGGTAAAGGGTTAGTGTTGTGTGACAAACATTTTCTTTGACAAATTTCTCACCTTGGCTATGGAAGGGTGTATCTGCCACTTGACAAAGTGGCAGATACACCCTTTCATATCCAAGGCGACCACTCAGTGTGACCCTGCATACAATATGTTATAATTCCATTAGCTTGTTTTGTACATTGATAATACATGCTGTGGTGTATGATTATTGCTTAAATGCTAAAACCATATTGTTATAACGGCGACCTCTCAACTTTCCCCCAATACGAGACGACGTCGGCCCAATATTGGGCCAGCATCGGGTCACTGTTTCGCGTTTGCTAATCCTACTACGGTGGTAGATTGTCTAGTGGTCAGCTTTGTGATGTTTTTCTACATATACCATAATCACATTTTAATGGAGAATTGATTTGATACAAATATAGGGTCCTACTAATAGAAGGGTTTAGATGATAATTGTGGGAATGCTAACGTGACGTCATTTCGGCTTGAGGGAATTCTTTGACAGGCTGCATCATTTGGCATAAATTTGCAAATACTTTATAAATACCATTGTGAACCGAGCATTCACTAGATGTCTCTCTAGTACATATTTAGCAATACATCCCGTATTTTTCATCACGTCAACAAAATTTACAATTTGTATCAACTGACCCATCAGCAGGTGTCACTATTCTATGCGCAGTTTTAGGGTTGGCTCACCATTCTGCGACGTTTTACATACAGTTCACGCGAACGTGTTCACAGCAAACAACATACGTTGGTTCAATGTTGATTTGATGTCAGACCAGAGCTGGCCCGACATCAAATCAACATCGAACCAACGTATTGTGCTTGTTGGGATATAACGTTTACATCAGACAAATGTTTTGCGACGTCGTCCAAATACTAACCAAATCGGGTCACTGCATCATTAGTCTAGTAGGAAGAAGGGGGTATCGTGCACCCCCCGGAAATCAATTTCTAATTGATGTGTCTAGATTGGAAAAATATCATAGAGAACGATTTGCTATGTTAAAAAGTTGGTAAAATGTCCCACATACCATTTTTATGCAGATTAGTGACGCCTTTAGTGGAAAATGTATATTTCGCCACATCTCAGCAAATAGTGCGCACAGCTCAACAATTAAGGTGTTTAACCCCATGTTAAAGGGACTGGCCCAGGCTAAAATCATCAAAAAATCGGTGATTTTATTTCGGGTTCTTAATATGACCATATGATGTAAACATGTACATAGACTAGAACTGCAAATTTTGATAATCTTTGTGCTGCGCATTCACCAGTTAGGCTAGATATAGAGACAAAATTCCCGCATTTCCTATTTTTGACATGGTTGTCAATAATTAGAAATCAGGAATTTCGTCTCTATATCTAGCCTAACTGGTGAACGCGCAGCACAAAAATTATCAAAATTTGCAGTTCTAGTCCATGTACATGTTTACATCATATGGTCATATTAAGAACCCGAAATAAAATCACCGATTTTTTTATGATTTTAGCCTGGGCCAGTCCCTTTAAGATCACTTTAAAACTATTCTTGGAGTGATCAGATGTGTCAAAAAGATGTTAGCGTGCCAATTATTGCCGCCATTAGCGAAAAGTCTTAAGTTTCGCCATATCTCCACGGATAGCAATGATAACTGCATACATTCATTCATACCATTCATTTATTTATAAAGTGTCTAGACCTATGTTCTGATGCTCAACGAATATAAAAATAATATTCAAGAGATCAGATATGTACGAGGCATGTGATATCATAGTATGCACATTAGTGCCATCATCAGTTAACTCTTTAAGTGCTTCATTACTACTTAACATTTACCTTTCATTTGAAGTTGGCATTGCTCACGCAATTGCCAACTTCAAATGAAAGGAAAATACCTCCTCACTTAAAAATTAAACCTGCTAAATTTCACAATGGGGGCTTTACTCAAGATTTATACATGCATATTTTGTTCAATTTCTGTCAAATTTTAGTTGTGGAAAAACAGTATGAATGCGCTTAAAAGCGTCGCCCGCACTCAGAGGGTTAATAACAGCTTATAACTGCACACGGTATCTATCTAGACCTAATGTATTTATGAAAGTTCAATAACACGATAGCATAATATGTCCAAGTAAACGATATGTTGTTTAATGTATGCTAGGATGTATATTATCATGTCCTAGCACATAATAACACTATGGTGTATCTCGGTAGCCTACATGACATGTTGTAGAATGTATGTTAGCATATCCTAGCATAGCTCAACACTATAGTGTGTCCCAGTTCATGAGATGTAGAATGTGTGTTAGCATATCCTAGCACAACATAACATCATGGTATGTCCCAGTACATGCCATGTTGTAAGAGGTATGTTAGCATATACTAGCAAAGGAAAACACTATGGTGTGTCCCAGTACATGGCATGTTGTAAAATGTATATTAGCATGTCCTAGCACAGAAAAATAGAATATAATAATGAGTACATGATATGTACAATTTATGCTAGATCATGCTGTATTTGCAACAAAACTTTTTATGGTTGAAAAAACACAATTCTGAAGGGTCCAGTCGAACAATTTACTCATCGAAACTGTCAAACTCATAATTTTCATCGTGTTCTTCATGATCAACTTGGTCATCTGCTTACCGATCGCCAGCACCCATGATATCAACCAGAGACGTTGGCAGGACATGACCACATTATCACAGTGGTTCCAGGACATCCAGGTCAGTCTTCATCCACCCCTGTTGCTCCTTATTGTCCTTTCCCACTAATATATATTGTGGGACAGCTTGACATGAACGGCGTTCACAGAAGATTTACTAATGTGTCCGTACACCAGATAGGTAAATTGTTCCAACTGTTTCATCAGACGAGATTTGACGTTCCAGTAATCACCTATTCGCCTTAATGCTTTGTGGAGCATGGGATTCTTTTCCAGCTTTTTGGGTGGCCTCACCTTTCCCTTGACTTTAAAGGAGCTGGTGTAATCCTCTCCACAGGAGACACAGTATCCGAGGAGAGTGACACGGTAGTCTTCTCGAGGGACTAAGCCAGGTCAGATAATTTTATATTGACAATCTGTCTGTACTTCTCCGATCCTGTGACAGTGTCGAGGCACACTGTCAACTTGATTGAATGGGCTTGATGCAGTAAAATCACAAATATGTCTGCGTCTGGTGGTTCTGACCACAGCGTCTTCATAAACTAGGGCAGTGGCATGATACAGGTACAGTACCACCCTCGTATCAGTTTATTCCTGGTGTTTGTATATGGTAGATAGTGGGTAGGTACTGCACCTCCACCTGTGTTTTTTTTACAAATTGAAACACTTCGGCATGATGAAAACAAAATATTATGGGTGTAGACAACGCAGTAGCAAGACTAGTAACATAACAAAGCTTACCTCGCCATCTGTTGTAACAAATTGATGAGCTCCTCAACAATGAGGTCTGCCATATGTGTTTTGTCCAGCCTAGAAGCGGACTATATAATTATTTACTAATCCATACAGCAGGAGCTGGCATAACTGTTTCTTGTGTCGTCGTTTGCAACAAAGCCCTTGGAATCACATGACTGCCTGGTAGCTTGTCTAGCTATAGAATGATCTTATCCGAGCTGCTTCGCCTCAACATCTCCTGTGCTTTGATAGATCAAGGGTGATAACCGCCAGTCGAAATCACTGTCTGATCGAGTATCTGTAGGCATTTCTCACCAAGCTCGGGGGGAAGGTTTGTATTAGCATTATGTAACATTGTCATGCCATCTTGTATGAACATAGTGTCCACTGCTTGGGGTATAGTAGATTTTGAGGACTGGCGTCTTCCAGAAGGTAGGGCCTAGTGAAGAAAAGTGACTTTGTTGATCTGGGAGAAAAGACGTTTGGTGACCCAAAGCAAGGACTTCATCAGCTCTTCCGATTAGACTTTACGAGGAATGCCAGGTTGCTTTGCTCCTGGTACTGGATGACTTGAGAAGATAGATTTACATAGTAGCACAGGTTGACACGACGTACCTAAGAATATCGTTGTGAATGGGATTTAACTGATTACCTGTCCCAGTAAAGAAAATATTTTGTTCTTGTTTGTGTCAGCTTTTCAGAATTAAGTTCCATGTTGTTGAATCTTAGTGGCCACGAATGGTCTTGCGAAAGCTCACAGAATGTTACGGCAAAAAAGAAGAGCGACGTCTTGGTACTTATCTGCAGTTCCGAGAATTTTAGCTTGTGCAAGAGCATCGGCAACAATGATTGTTGCCGAATTGTGCAGAGGTCAGACTGAAAAGACGACGTTTGTGCTGTTTGGGAATTTCTTGAATTTGACATGATTTTTGATTGGGTCATTCTACAGGTAGCAGTTTTATTCAGCTCTTCAACATAGCACAAGCGCAATGAGGACCTCGTTCTGTTGGACAACATTTTCCCCAGTACGGAGACAAGTGGCTTTTAATGTGCAGATGGCATACAGGTCTGGTTCGTATTATTTGGCCCTTCAGATGCGCGGAAAGATCACAAGCGCGATGGGTGTTGTTTGGCAGCAAAAAAGCCTTTGTTTTTCACCAGTCGACAAAGTCGATCTGCATGATCTAGACACATTCTCTTAGCTTGTGATTCAATATGCTGCCATGTATTGTTTTTTGTTTTTCCAAGACGAGAACAGTTCAGGTCGTTCAGTTTAGCGGTCACCATTTTTCACCTCTAGTTTTTCACAGAAGAAGCACTCTGATGGGAAGGCATGGAAAATTTTGTTTGAAAATTATTGACTAGCATATATTCTCATCCAAGTTGTAACTTGCTAGATACCCTTATCATTGGTGTATAAATAATTTGCTAAGCAATTACCAATTTGATTAGCAAATGGGCAGAATTGCGTAGCATTTTGCTATGCGATACTGCGATACCTGGAAGGTCCAGCGGAAGACATTCTACTAGGGCAATGATGTTATTGCGAGATTGATGCTTCTAGTTCTGTTTCATTTCCCATAAAATGGAGGTTGGTAGCAAAGCGTTGATGACACTCTCAATTATACCCAACACTTAGCAGGTCATCTGACAGAGATGCAGGGACAGTGGCGTATCCCGAAATAAATTAAGGGGGTTGCTCATATCCCCCCCCCCCAACAAAAAAAAAACATTCAACAAATTTTGGGGGGAAGCATGCCCTCTGAAATTTTTTGAAAAGAAACGAACATCAAATTGTGCGATTTCGTGGTATGTTTGCTGTAAAATGGAGATACATGTATGAGTGGCTGAAATGTCAGTTTTTTAATGAACTTAATGACATATCTATTAGAGCTTTTAGCCTGAGTAGTCCAACTATTTAAGCAAACACAAAAACACAATGCAAAAAACATAAACATGATCAATATAAGCTCATTTAATAGCGAGTGCGAACTACGATGCATATTAAATGAGCTAGATGACCCAATGTTGTGTTAATGTTAGGGCAGCGTCGCAGATGGTGGACCAACATTATTTTTTAACAAATGATTACCCTCATTGTAATAATAATAATGCAATTATCCCCCATTAAAAGTGATAACATGTCATTGAAAAAAGTTGTGGACCATTAAAATACTTTCAACGCTCACTAATGATCACTTAAAATTCCTGAGAGATTTATTTTTATTTCACCTTCATTAATTCGCCCCCTTCCGTATGGCAGAATATTTTTTTATGCAAGTATTATCTTCCAGTTCATCATTAGTTCGGCCTATATCAGATATTTTTGTTGCTATTGGTTGTTCTTTCACATTGTTAAAACAACCTAACTGCCCATTTTCAATAATTATCCTTGATTTTGTCTCTATTAATAATAAACCAGGTGTATCTGAAATAATTCGTGTCAGTGGCTATACTGGAGGTCTATATATTGCACTGAGAAAATACGAAGATTTTAAATAATAGGACAACGTTCACTAATGATCACTTTAAATTCCTGAAATATTTATTTTTATTTCACCTTTATTAATTCGCCACCCTTATGTATGACAGAATATTGCAAGTATTATCTTCCAGTTCATCATTAGTTAGGCCTATATCAGATATTCTTGTTGATATTGGTTGTTTTTTCATGTTGTTAAAACAACTTTGCTGCCCATTTTCAATCATTATCCTTGCTTTAGTCTCAAGGAAAAAGAAACTGTTGAGCCCCAGCTGTGTCTGAATTAATTTGCGTCAGTGGCTATACTGGATATGGAAATAAAAATGAAATGAAATGAAATGAATCGGGCTTTAGGCCACCTTTGTGCACATATAGGCTAAACTGGGCCAGGAGAACCTCCTGAGGATGGTGAGATGATTGAGATGACACTGTCCTCCAGACACAGGATTCGAAATTCGAGCCCTGGCGGTCTGAGGCCGAGCACGCTACCTCTCGGTCACGGAGGCTCCCCACAATACTAACTTTCACACGTGGATGGGGAAGAAACAATTTTGTTTCTTTCAAACCGCCGAGACCGGGAACCGAACCCCGAACTCTGGCGTGAAAGGCAACGGTGCTAACCACTACCCTAGGGCCTCCGCCCGGATATGGAAATACGAAATCAAAATACGACGATTTTAAATAGGCCCTTAAAACAAATGCAAAGTTTATGATATATAATACAACAATTACATTTTGAAAATTGAAAAAGCATCCCTGTTTTTTATCCATTTGTCCCAGAGATGATATCTTCTGAGAAATAAATTCGCCATCACGCAGGTGAACAAATCATGGTAATCATTGAATAATCTTTATCTCGTGGTTCTTCTTCTCTTTATTTTATGCATCGTCAAGTGCTTGGGAGAGCAACACGTCCAGCTCTAAGCCGTTGTCCGTTTTAAGCGATCCTCATAGCCTACTGTGCATTGTGCTTGTGGTGTGTTATAATTATCATAGGGTAAGGTAATTACTATCAATCTTAGCCACATTTAGTTTGGAACAACGTTGTTTCAAGGTAGTCTATAATAATTACCATCAATCTTAGGATATTTATTCTCGAACAACGTTGTTTCAAGTCTAGCTCATAGTTTCAATTATTGACCAAGACTGACACAAAGTCGGTAGGCCCCCTATATTTTTGTCCGTTTTTGTAAAAAAAATGAGTAAATATTAGTCAAATTTCACACTAAGGGTGGACAGGAGAAATAAAACCAGTCGCAGCAAATTCCTACCTTTAGGTGCTCTGAACGTTGCCGTGTCGTCCTCTCCGAGGCCGTGGATGGATGTATTTGCTTTACCCGAAAAATCCAACATGGCGGTGACTGAGAGCGATCCCCCTCCCCAAGGTCCGAAAAATGTCCATAACTTTTAAATGATTGCGCGACCTCTGAGCTGAGCATGCGGGCATGTGACTAAAATGTTACTGATTCTTAAAAAAAACTATTTTTGACCTGATTACTCCCCGATATTTTCCGATATAACAGTCCAAAGATATGTCCCATGATTTTGTACGCGGTCAATCTGTGGCTGAAACCTGTTTCAGCCACTGGGGCTACTCTGAACGGTCAATTTTAAAGCTTTGCATTGCAAAGATTTTGCTTCTATCGCCACATGTGGCGATCACAGTTCATTGTGTACTCTGAGCTCTATGGCGCCAATGATGCATCCCACACCCCAGCCCTCAAATGGGAGAGGGTATACAGGTGTTGAAGGGGCTAGCACCAACATGTCGGACACTGGTGGATTAATTTTATAGGAAATTATTGAATTGGGAAGTCACCACTCTGGAAATTAAGGGGGTGCTCGTGCACCCTGAGCACCCCCTTGGATACGCCCCTGCAGGGATCTGGTAGCACACTTCTTGCATACGTTATCATGGTTATAAGAGGTTGTACTTGCTTGGTGGAGATGGCTATCCCAGATGATATAGATATATATGGGAGTTTTTCAGCAGCAGTGTCGTTTGCATTACTGAATGGTGGCATATAAATGATGCATGCACACTGAGTATGTTTAGGGGCTATAGGATCTACGTTCTTGTCCCGTTTCCTTTTAAACATGTTGAACTAATATCTATACTGCCAGCACCACTAAACGCAAATGTAGAATATCTACCGTAATCGATATGATGTTAGAGGTGGTAGATGCAAGGTATACTTCTAATTTATTTCTACCACCTATACCAAAGTGGAATGGAACGTAAAGCTGAAATAAAAACATAGATGCAACCTATGTGCTGTTATATTTCTTACAGATATGCAAAGGACATATGAGATCACTCTAAAAAAAGTTTTATTATGTTCTTTGACCCTCAAAATATACGTGGAAACTTTTTATGTGCAATTATCTTTCATCTTGGCTGAGCTATAGCGAAAAATAGACTTTTCGCTAATGGCGGCAATACTTGGCCCGCTAGCATCTTATGGACACAACTAAGCACTTCAATAATATATTTATAATGACTTTCGACCCCGAAAACATGAGGTTAGACATCTTAATTTTTGAGGTATGTGCACTATTAGCTAAGATATGGCGAAATATATATTTTTCACTAATGGCGTCTCTAATTTGCATAAAAAAGGTATGATGGACTTTTTGTCAACTTTTTAACATAGCAAGTCGTTTTCTATGATATTTTCCCAATCTAGAAACATGCAAGTGGCAATTGATTTCCGAGGGGTGCACGATACCCCCTTCCTCCTGCCCAGCTAAATAGCCTATTTCAAAAGAAAGCCTTCTTAAATATTTTCCATTAATTTGAAACATAACTTGTTGACGCAAATTTAGTAGCTTTCAACTGGATACAAGACTTAGAGAATTCTACCTATTGTATGGATATACGTCTTATAGCGGGAATAGAAATGAAAATAATCGGTGTCGCGTATAACTTACACATGTCTGTACACTATAGTACTCTGTCTAGGGCCATAATTAAGGCTATTAGTACAGTTATTGGAACTATCTTTTTTTTCTCGGTAGCTATCAGTGTGTCCATCTTGATTGTCTACATTAAATGTATGGCCAAGGTATCAACGTCACTAGATTTGTTTATCTTTGTTAACGTTTTACCCGCTGCAGTAGGACCTACTCTTTGTCATTTTTTCATTCGTATGAAGCTCTTGTGGCTGAATCAGTTGGCAGTTTCATATGAATACAAAATCCCGACGTGTTAATAAATGAGACATGTTAACCCTTGTCCTGCTGAATTGCTTCAATTGTATTTTTCGTCATTTGAAGCTGGAATTGCTAACGCTATTTCCAGCTTCAAATGACGAAAAATATTACTATTTATGAAAAATAGACATGTCTAAAATTAAATTATTGGATCAACTAAGCATCTACTAAAAACTATTTTATCAAAATTAAGTGATATTTGTATTGATCTAAAACATCCTTAATCCCGTATATATCTGGGCATAAGAGGACAAGGGTTAAGATTCACAGTAAATAGTGATTAAATTAGATGTGAACCCGCGCATTTAAAAAATGTTATGGAAATATTTTGTTGTCATGTATGCGAGACCATCCTGGGTTCAAGGGGTTAACCTTTTTACCACTAGGTACGACTATATTTGTTTTTAATTTGTTTTATTAACCGTCTAATCACTGTTATTAGGAGTGAAATGAGTGTTTTAGAAACATCCAGATTTGCAAATGATGGGTCTTAAATTACACAAATATCCGTAATTTTCACCCATTTGAAGTTGTGGGTCGCGGTAGCGAGACATAACTTCAGGTGGGTGAAAATTTAAATTATTTAATTTATCAAGACCTGATAAAATTCACAGTAATTAGTAATTGAATTGCGATGTATTGAGATGTAAGCATCTGTTGGGTTCAAACACTGGAAGGGTCAACCCTTTCAATTTGTTTTATTTCCCGATAAAATTAATTTTATTTGTGAATGAAATGAGTGTTTAAACATCAAGATTTGCCATTGTTTGGTCTGAAATCTAATAAAATAAACAGTTAAAAGGGTATAATATACACACGGCACCCCGGTAAACACAACACATTTGTAAAACATTTGTACAATGTTGGGCCAACGACGAAGACGTTGAGCGACGCTGTAGAAATGTTGTACCACAAAAATTTACACACTGTTGCCTATTTGAACTCCAATTGATCTGATATTCAAAAATAACAACGTTGTATAAATGTTATGCAAATGTTTTGTGTTTGCTGGGCCGGCCTCCCATCGTCTTGGTCCTCTAATTACAAGTTTAGTCAGGACACACTAAAATGTATCACCCTCTCGAAAATTAAATAGGTCTATCCCATCTGTAAATCGGTAATGATTAATTGGCTTCGCTGTCAAAATACACCTATAATTAAAGGGAGTAACTACTAATAAACTCTTAATTTGTGATGATTTAATTGCAATACTTATGTTTCAATAGATTTCTTTGTCGTAGAGAGGCGTAATACATGATGCATCAGATGATGGAAAAATCACATTGATTTAAATGTTCTGAACCCTTCACCTGCTAGTGGCACATATTTATACAGAGAAATAGATGACATTTAACCCTTTGCCTGCTAGTGTCGCATATTTATACAGAGAAATAGTACAGATTTTGCTCTCACCGCTAACTACTACTGTAATCGTTTTAGTCATTTTTATTAGCCAAAGAAATCGCTGTTAGTCAGAATTAAATGAGTCTTTACAAATCTAAGTTTTCAAATGTTTGGGTTTCAAATTAAACAAATACGAATACTTTACGTGAGTGAAAATTTAAATAATATAACTTGGCGGGAAAAGGATTAACCCATCAACCGCCGGTGCCGCGTATATTCGGGTTTTCATTTTTTATTAACACCACATTTTAAATAAGTTTACAAGATAAAATGTGACATCAACTAGCAAGATTTGAAAAGACTAGACCTCCATTTTGTCAAATTTGAATAATTTTCACTCACTTGAAGTTGTGGATCGCGTCAGCGAGACACAACTTCAAGTGGGTAAAAATTCAAATTGAATAATTTGGCGGTTAAAGGGTTAAGAAAATACATGCAGTTCTAATTTGATGTAAGATTACCATCGAGTACCATCGATAGTTGTCAATAGTTGTTAGATTTTGTTAGTTGCTCGTCAATAAGTGTTATTTTCTGATTCATCAGCTTTAATCTGACAACGGAGCTTATCAGATGGAAAAAGAACCATTATCCTGAGGCTGGTATTGCTTCAAATTAATCAAATAAACTCAGTCGGAATTGACTTGGTAGCCTAGCTATAATATGAATTTGGTGGTACAGAGTTAAAACTGATCAGTATTACTTCACTCAGCTACCGTGTCGAGTCATGAAATCGTCATTTTACCTGTGATATGGGCTAATTAGGCCTACCGTTAGTATCGAGCTTAATTAGCACCAACAACCCCCACGTATTTAGGACCGCGGGGTAATTAATCAAACACATGGTGGTTTACATGCAGTCACCTTGGGTATTTAAATTAAATTCACAAAGTCTGACAGATACACCAAGGCCGGATTAAATGAGGTGCCTGTCAGACACTTTAAAACAAGAAGTCGTTTTGAAAGAGCTTTAGGGACCTACATTGTTTTAATACTGCATGCGCACTCTACAAAAGTTATCTAATAGCATACCACATTAAATGAAATTTTGTGAGTTTATGGAATGAACTTGGACAGCGTGAAAATAAAATGCATCTTGATTGATATATACATTCTTGATTGAATGATGCGCTCGCTAGACACTTAAGCTTAAAAATAAGAAGTCATTTCGAAATAACTTTACATCTTGTTGCTACAGCAATGTAGGCCTATGTAGGAACTTTCCAAGAGTTCTCAATGCATATACTACCCAGTTAGCACTTATAATAGTTTAGTGAATATACATGTACCCAGTGGGCCTCAGCACAGAACATTTCCATAACATTTACACAACGTCGGCCCGACGTTGGTCCAATATTGTATTAATGCTATAGCCTACAAATGTTCTCTGTTTATTGGGTACATGTATATTCACTAAAATATTATAAGTGTTAGAATGGACATGGATAGTGTACAATTAAAACGAGTCGTGTTGTATCGTGATTTTAAACTCGTTTTTTTCTTTCTTTCGATAATTATACTACTCTGTACACAATGTAAATGTAGAGTTTCATTTACCCTTTGCCCACCCGGATATTTCTACGACAAGGCGGGAATTACCAGCGCAATTCCCACCTAGCAGTCAATGAAAATTAGATTCAGACGTCTGAAGTCGGTCTCCGCGCTACAAGGGTTAATGTTGGATTACTTCTATAATCGTCACTAGCGGGTAGAGGGTTTTATCTATCAGTTATATATCTTGTAGTAGGCTTTGTATGGTACTGAAGGTGGCCAATAAAATACTGCCAACCCCTAAAGCGTTCAATTATAGCTTTTAAATTTTTACCCACTTCAAGTTGTGTGTCGCTGCCGCGACCCACAACTTCAAGTGGGTAAAAATTACTTACATTAATTTTGGATTTCAATTGAAAAAACCCTTTGGTCTCCATGGTGTATATAAAAATATTTCAGCGCTGAAGGGTATAATATTATACTGAACCCGCGATAATAATGCCGGCATTTGCACTACATTCGCAGCTTCTAGACAATATTTATCTGTTTATAAATAGCATGTAATGACGTAATAATATGTAATGTTGTTCACTCACTCCGGCACACTTGAGACATTTACCCGATGTTGTGCTAACGTTGGCCCACCGTCTGCGACGCTGTCCCAGCATCAACACAATGTCGGGTAAATGTATCACGTTTACTGGGATTCTGTCTTATTTATTTTTACATTTGGCCTTCAAGCTCAAAGGTAATCGTACTTTCTAGAGTAACCAAAGATGCTTCTACTTCTTATTATGTGTATGTCCTTCGCTGTGCAAAGGCAAAAGGCTGTATCTGCTTACTTGTAAAGTGAGCAGATACTGTCTTTTGGCTTTGCACATCAGTACTGTATAGTTGAAAATTAACGGTTGACATGGTTAACATGATCATATAAGATCAAAATAGTGTATGCAATGTATGGTCTTATAATCACGATAATGTATTCCCAAAAGTGCATACGGTTCCTTGAAGATTTTTAAAAATGTAACCGATACAAATGGACAAAATGGGTAATTTATGTTTGATAAAATGTTATTCTGCTATGCAAAACCAAAAGGCATTACACATGAATCAGTTTACTTGTAAAGTAAGCAGATACTGCTTTTTGGCTTTGCATGGCGGTGTTTTACGATTCGCGGTGATTAAATCCCCGTATCATGAAAGCTGTACAAATAGCAGTTGTACTATCTTGCTCTGTGAGACCCACATAGACCTGTATGCGAATACTTTGAAAAACAATGCTGAATATAAGATGAAGGCCGTGTTTAGAGAGACTGACGATTTCAAAAGTTAAAATAGTTAATAAAATATAATATTTATCTCCGCAGCCAGTAGCAACTTAACCCTTTACCGCCAGGTTTTACAATTTGATTTTTTCATCCACTTGAAGTTGCGTCTCGATGACGCAATCCACAACTTCAAAAGGGTGAAAATATTCATATTTGACAAAATGGGAGGTTGATCGATGTGACGTTTTATCTTCAACGTGTTTAAAAGCTGGTATGTAATGTGCTAATAAAAATTATAAATAATAATATAATCGGGAACGGCGATGGTAACTCATAAAATCGTCTTTGAGAAGCCGAGCCTTGCGGTGGGAAGATGGCATAAAACAGCAGAATGATATCAAAGCATTGCACCTTTATTCCACAAATTCTTACATTTTTTGGGAATGAAATCCCGTCTCAGCGGCTCATATCAAAGGACTCCTACACGTTGCTGTTTGGGCATCTCTCTATTCACTAAATAATTGTCAGCTCTTCTCTGGAGTTCCACTGCAAGATCTGGTATATTGCAATGATATTATACTCGCAAATCATACTGCTGTTTTAGCGAGAGATGCTGGCCGTGACCCAAATCTTAGGCATGTGATTGGTCGAGATGACCATCTCGACCAATCACATGACTAAGAATTGGGTCGTGCGGCACAAGACTGGTGACTACAGGGAGGACGTACAGAAAAGTGACGTGTAATAATTTACGATGTTAAATAATAATTATATTATTACAAACTAATATATTGATATCAATATTTAAAATATTATATACCGTAAATCGACTAATTATTCTTTGAATATCTCTATTTTATATTATTGTGTTGTTGTCGTGGTGTGTTGAACCATATGTGCCTATAACTCTAATAAAACAGACCACACACGAATCTGGTTTTTTTGTCACATTGTTTATTTGGGTGGCACCGCTTGCAGCTCAGTGAGTAGAGTGTTCGCCACTCATGACCGAGAGCCGAGATTCAAATCTCGCTGATTATCGAAGGCGAATATTTTCCATTGAATTGAAAGTCAATTCCAGAGCTGCGACGAATAGTCAGGTGGACAACCTTACCTGGTTTAACCCTTTTAAGCCTGACTTTACCATTGTCATCTTCATCCACTACAAGCCGCAAATTGCTGTCGCAATTCTCGGCTTGTAGTGGATGAAGATGACTGGAAGTGAGTGAAAAATTGAAGAAAAATTGCCATGTATTGGTAAACCAGTTCCATGGAAATTTTCATTCTGAAACCCCTGGTTGTGGGAAAATTTGGTTTGTTTCCAGGGATGTAAAATGATGCTTTAATGCATCGTGAGGGCTTAAAGGGTTAACTCTTTTTTCCGCCAAGTTATATTATAATTTTTTCAACCACCTGATATTGTGTCTCGCACACCTTCATGTGGGTGAAAAATTGCTCATATTTATTTTGTCTAATTTGAGACAAATCATTTGATATTCTTTATGTTTGAACACGAATTTAATTACCAATGTCAGTGATTTGTTCGGCTAATAATAATAATAGAGATGGACATGGCGCAATGGTTAGAGCGCGGAGCTTTGTCAATGTCGCTGCGTTCGATGTTGTGTCCTTGGGCAAGGCACTTAACCCTCAAATGCTTCATTTGACTCAGGTGAAAATGAGTAGGCCTACCTGGTAGGACAAAGATAACAATATGTATGATAAGTTCAATGCGCCGAAATCGCTGCAGTACTGGATGCTCTCCTTAGAGTTGAGATGGCGCACGAATGAACAGGTCCAGTGACCAGGGGGGTAAAAATGTAAACGTCAGATGAAAATACTTGATATCAGACTATAAACCTGCACTTTTATCTTTTACCTTTTTATTAAACCATAATTTTTGAAAAATATTATAATCGCGTTCAGTGATAAAACGGGTAACACCACCTGGCTAAAACTGTTTTGTCATTTATTGTTTGAATCCTGTGTTTCCACAGTACGCCCAAACAACATTAAGGTGACCACTGCAAACCACAGGGATATAAGATCCCCCCCCCCCCCCACTGAAATGGAACAGCCCTGTATAATCAAATGAGTCATAAAGACTGGACATGGATTTATCGGTATTAAAATCCAAATATATATTCTCAATAATTCGTAGAACTGATTATTCTTTGAAATACCACCTCTCCCAAACACTACCCACCCAGCATTAATATCATTGGACGAATATCGATTTATTATTATCACTTTGCCCTAGAGATTGTCAGTATGTAACTATCACAATTATACAGACTGATGCATGTACTATATTGTGGAAGCAATGTTTATAAAGAGCCAAATAAAACTTAAAAGATCAATATTGGATGTGAAACGTATTCTAGAAATCTGCATTGATAAGAACATTTTCAGCTTTAAACTCGTCAAGTTGACTAAGCTGACATTCGTTGGAATCCGTTACCTTCACACGTATCGATGCTATCGTACCCTTAGTACTGAGAGGGTGTAACTGCCACTTTGGGAAGTGGCAGTTGCACCCTTTAAGCACTATGGTTAACATAATATGTAGTTTTTTTTTCTCGTCGTTCTCCGCTTTCATTTATTTTTGTTTTCTCTGGAGGGGATTGCAACTCCACTCACTCACAGCTTGCCGATTCTAAATCAGCAACGACAAGACATTGATTCAATGTTGGCCCATTGCCTGCGATGCCGGCCCAAATTTGAACACAAATCTTCAGCTATAAACCTCGAAAAATATTTATATTAATAACAAAATTCCCCAAAAAAATAATTATCAGATGAGCTGTGCGTACAACACGATCTAATGGCATTTTATGGGGCTTAACCCGTAACCCTTTAACCGCCATGTTATTGAATCTGAATTTTCACTGACGCGATCCACAACTTCAAGTGGGTGAAAATTATTCAGATTTGACAGAATGGAGGTCAACTGTTTTCAAATCTTGCTTGTTGATGTCACATTTTATCTAAAAACATATTTAAAATGTGGTACTTAATGTGCTAATAAAAAATGCCAACCCGATTATATGCGGCACCGGCAGTTAAAGGGTTAAACAGTTAAAGCGCTGAAATAAATTTATGTAAACCAAGAGACCAAATGATTTGTTCCAATTACAAATCATCATAAATCTCTTAGTTAGCTCTCGCCGCTTTATTTGAATACCTATGTTATGGGTCTGAGGTTATTATAATGTTTTTATGATTTCAGTGAGTGGATCTAATTCAAACGTCAAAATGTGACGTCTATAGAAGTCAGATGCTAACGTCTAAGGTCGGTCCCCGCTCTGAAGGGGTTTAAACGTGCTTCAAACTGTGTATATAATACGCCTCTAGCATGGCACGGGTGTATCGTTTTCACGCACCGTGATGTTCTATACGCTGCTCTGCGAAGCCAAAAGGCAGAAACTCCTTACTCTAAGATGAACAGTTACTGCCGTGTTGCTTTCTGCGGCAGGGGCCGGTGTTCACAAAGCGACAGACTCAGTTCTTAGGTTTGTGATTGGTCGAGATGGCCATCTCGACCAATCACAAGCCTAAGATCCTAGTCTGTCGCTTTTATAATACCGCTCCAGTTTTGTCTGCGATTTATACACTCTGTGTGAGCTGTCATTCCATCAATCTTAACTCAGTCTCACGTCAAGAAGGTGGAGCTTGGAGACAGAAGAGATGTCAACGATCGCAGTTCTAATGGTCGTCCTGTCTCTGTGGGAGAGTGCTTATTCTTCAACAAATTTTCCAGGTAAGAAAGTAGATAAAATACTGATAAGTGCCATGTTTTGTGAAAGCTTCTATGATTATTTTTGGGATATCTCGAAAACCCCCTGGACCCCCTCTATCCCCTCGCCCCTCGACCCACGACCCTCGACCCTCGACTTTTATTTTTTTTTGTATAGTCTATTTATAAAATTCGTGAAACAATATCAGGTCAATATATATGTTCGCTCACCATCTGCAACGCTGGTATAACATTGACTGAACCCCTCGTGTGTGTTTTAGGGAGAGGCACGATACGCAATATAAAGGCACTTGATTAGGCGTATAGCACAGCAAGCACGAAGCATTGAACCAATGTTGGATTAATGCTGGCCCAACGTCTGTAACGCTGGCCCACCGCTTGCGATGCCGGTGCAAAGGCGTATGACCGGATGAAGCTGCATGGCAAGTGATATGCGGGTGATATGACTGGCAAGTGTTTTTTTAAGCACCAAAAAACAAGAGCCTTTCAATCCCATGCTTGGGTTAAAGTTAGGCAAGCGTCGTAAACAGTGACCCAACATTAAAATGTGTTTCTCCAGCTGTAGGAATGGAAGAGACAATATCGTAAGTGGAGGTCGAACACGTAACTTGGCTGTGACAGGCGGTAGTGCCAATCACAACACATTAAAGAGGAGCGCGCAGCGCGAGGGCTGACGCGAGATTATGCACCATTCTGACCTCAGAGACTATATCTCTGATACCACACGCTCATTCCGCCGTATGCACGCATGGCGATTGAACAGATTTATCAGCCGTTAGTGAGCGTTACCACGTGATTTTATAACCATTCCTATAACCACGGAACTATTTTGGTACTCACTTCGACTCATTACTTATCCTTTTTTCAATATTTAATTTGATCTTAGAGTTTGCTACAGGTAAGGGCTATTTATTATGTTTAGTAGTGGATAAATTGAACCAGCACAATTCGCATGTCATTCAGTAATTTATATTTGCCAGTGTTTTGAAGCCGATTGTAAATTCTGTCAGAAAAACGTAAACATGGACCTTCTCACAGCAGCGCGTAGGCAGAAAAAGTAATCCATTGAATATTTTCTATTTCTATGTGAATAGAAAATCATATGTGGCGGAGTAGTGGTGTTTTATATTTGCCATATATATTCAGGACACTTAAGCGTGTTTATAAGCCTACAGTTGTTATATCAACAAAACTGCTCAAAATGAGCAGTTTTTGTCCAAACATGGCGTGTGGTTACAGAGAGAGAGCGGGGTTGACCTGAGCGACATCTATGTGTGGAGAATGATTATGCACTAGTTCTGGTATAAACCTTTAGTGCCTCTCTCTTTTCACCTGGTGAGGTAGGTGATTGTACAAGCATTGGCAAGTAAGTCCGGGAGACAAGGAAACAGGGCAGGGCTGCTGAACCTTAAAGAAACAGCCGTTTGATCGACCAGCCACCAGAGTAAGGGCAAGAACTGACCCTTTTGAGATGTGCTCTGCTTTCTGAGCAGTGTGTTTGAAACCACCATAATGAACCGTCATAGTTAGCCAGCCATCCGTGTCCGCCGTGCCATCACCCAAGCTAGCAATGTAATGATAAAGAGCTCATTGCTACTCATAGCAGTCTAAGTCCGAGCCCAGCTCGGACCTGGAATTTATGACGCTGCAGTCTAAGTTCGAGCCCAGCTCGGACCTGGCAATAATGCTTAGCCATTCACGAAATGACATCACTTGCGCGACTATGAACACAGCATGGGGAACCTAGAACATAAAGAGTTGATTTATCTGCGTCACAACCGTTTTTGAGCTATAAATAGAACTCCAGGCTCAGATGAATACGAGGCTTTCGGTATATTCCAGATGAGATGGGAATGTCATCTCAAAATATCAAATTTGTGATGCCCCTCAGGGAATTTAGAAAGATTAATATATCCTATGATAATAAATTATTTATCCGATTAATTTGTGTGTATAGACCTATTGAATGCTTCTGTGACGTATTTTAATATATTTTATGTGAATTGATACAATGTTTTATTCCTGAATCTCCGTGGATCTGAAAACTACAATTTTTAAACAAAATTTACGAAAATTTGACTACACAATTAGCATATTCAAAATGGCTGTCGGTTACCATGGCATCATCACATTGGCCAATTAAATGAAGTGTATTCTGGTTATACATTGTATGTGTGTTCTTGTGGTGTATGGGAAATATATATGCCATCATTCCAAATTTCTATTTGGAGTATCAGAATATGTCTCAAAAGCACAAAAATGGCCAGACCACACAGTCGTCCAATGTCAAAACGGCCAGAATGCTATGAGTTAAACCACACTCCGTCTCAACACATTATCATAATGTGCATAGCTATTAACCAGATGACGCTGGGGCTTAGTGATATTACCTCTGACCAGACTAAAGTACTAATCGCGCCTATAGCGGTTTTTACAACTCATGTTTGAACCTTCAAAAAAAAGAAAAAAAGTCAGATAAATGGGCATTATATTCGTAAGATTAGTATGTATTCTGATTTAAATTTTACATATAATAATTTTTACCCACTAAAATTCTGGGTTTAAATTTTACATATAATATTTTTTACCCACTAAAATTCTGGGTCGCGTTAGCGAGATACAAATTTAGGTGGGCAACAAATCAAATTGTATGATGAAGCGCTTAAAGGGTTAATTCCCAACGAAAGCTACCCACTGTGTACACGACGTTGTTGCGACGTTGAATCAACGTCATTGACGTTGATTTAACGTCGCAACAACGTCGTGTGCCCAGTGGGTAATAGCTAGATTATATCCACATCGCTAAATAATGCAAAAACAATAATTAAATTAAATCGATATGTTAAACACAGCATGTATATTTAAAATAATAATATTTAAAGCCACTTAATATGATTTTAGTTATGTACGTCATACCATGTACATTGTCATAAATTATGATTTTAACAAATTAACAATCTTGTATGTACATAATATTTCTCTCGTTTCTATAACAAATAAGTCTGTAATGACTTTCTTTCTGTCAATAAAATATTTGTCTGTCTGTCTGTCTGTCTGTAAGTCTGTCTGTCTGTCTGTCTGTCTGTCTGTCTGTCTGTATAAAGGGTAAAATACATACGGTCAAAACAGAGTTATGAGAGAGTGAAACCCGATCTTTTGTCTATTTTACGACCTATTTTGTCTAATTAACGCACCGATTTTAATTTTTGCTTTCGCTTGACACAATCAGAAATACTGTGGCAAGGGGATAAATGAGTTTTGTTCAGAATATTAATTTGGATATTATTCTGAAATTATTCGCAAATTCGTTTTAGAGGCAGTTCACTTTCACAAATATTGACTCCCTAAAGTCGAACTCGGAGGAACGTTGTTTAGCCCCACAGATTTATGTATTTATGTATTTAGCCCCACAGAGCCGGACTCTTGAAGCGCGGAGTCACCTAATTTAATGTTTCATCCACTTGAAGTTCTGGGTCGCGGTCCTCAAGCGGGTGAAAATTACTCATACTTTTTTTAATTTGAAATCGAGCATAAATTGCAAATCCGGATGTTTGAGCACTCATTTCATTCCCATTAACTGTGATTTAACCTGCTAATAAAACAGATTGAAAACGACGTGGAAGGATTCAAGTTGTACAGCCCCAATGACTACCCAGATGGGGGGGGGGGGCTCCGTACTTTTCAACTTTGTCATCATTTTGTCTCGTACACCACGACGGCCGTTTAACCCTTTACACGTTAACCCTTTAACCGCCGGTGCCGTATATATTTGGGTTTTCATTTTTAGTAGCACATATTAAGTACAACCTTTTAAACATGTTAAAGATAAAATGTGACATCAATCAGCAAAATTTGAAAACAGTTGACCTCCATTTTGTCAAATCTGAATAATTTTCACTCACTTGAAGTTGTGGATCGCGTCAGCGAGACACAACTTCAAGGGGGTGAAAATTCAGATTGAATAATTTGGTGGTTAAAGGGTTAAGGTATCTTATTTGAATTTTCAGCCACTTGAAGTTGTGGATCGCTACCGCGATCCACAACTTCAAGTGGCTGAAAATCACTCATATTTTTTTAATTCCAAGCCAAAAAATTGCAAATGTTGGTGCTGAAACGCACACGCTATTCCCAATAATTGATTTAATCTGCTGAAAAAATGGAATAAAAACGATAATAGTCGCGTTTAGTCTTCAAAGGGTTAATAAGTGGTATAGTCGCGTTCAATGTTCAAAGGGTTGATAATCACTTAGATGAAGTAAGGGTCTCCGTGGGGGTCTGGCACAGATAACAGGCCATGGCAAAATTCAATAACTTTGTTGAAAGTTGAGAGAAACTCGCGAATCATATTTTACGATTGACTAATAGAGAGAATGACCTCCATAAAGTCAGGTCACGCCACACCCATCCAATAGCAGTAAACACGAGCCACTGAGACAGTGTTGGTTTAATGTTGGGCCAGCATCGCAGACGCTGGGCCAGCATTAAAGCGACACTGGATCAATGGCTCGCGTTTGTTGGGTATTTGACCTTCAGACACAGTGTGGATTCAGACATTTACAATTTTTATTATAACTCCATATTTATTGTCACTTAGGATATCCTTGTTAATTTACGTCTATTGAGGTACTTTGGTTTTAGTAACTGGCAACTGACATCGAGTAACAACACATGCAATAACAAACAACTTTACTTTTTATTGCACAATAAACGACAAGTGGGGCGGTAGTTCTTATCTACCTTGTCTACCAGTAGAAATGCATAATACTATACAGTGCCTTATGCATTTCTACTGCTATGCAGTTAAATATCACTGTTAATTTGACCAGTATTTTACTCCTAACTTATTTTCTATACATGCATATGGTTGCCTACATGTTCTGGTCTTATTAAGGCTCCCCCTACCAGGGGGAGGCTTTTTGTTTTTGTACGGTTTCGTCCGCCGTCGGCGGCGGCGCCGCCGCGCATGGACGCCGCCTCTCATGCATACCATGTCACCCTGATATCTACAAAACCGCTTTTTCAATTCATTTGGTGTTGATCATACTGGATACAAGTATTAATTCCTAGGCTGCATCAATTTTTCAGAAAATTCGGGAAAATATTCGGGTCATGGCGGCCATCTTTAATCTTTTTTTCGTTAAATAAGTTCCTTGTCACCCTGATAACTTCAAAGTCGCTTATCAGATATACTCAATATTCAAAATACTGCATAGTAGTAATAATTCCTAGCCTGCGTCAATTTTTCAGAAGAATATCTGGCATGGGTTATTGCGGCCATCTTTATTCTTTTTTCGTCAAATTAAGACCTTGTCACCCTGATAACTTCAAAGCCGCTTATCCTATATACTCAATATTTAACATACTGTATAGCTGCATTATATCCTAGACTGCATCAATTTTTCAAAAAAATTGGGTCATGGCGGCCATCTTTAATCTTTTTTCGTCAAATTAGAGCCTTGTCACCCTGATAACTTCAAACCGCTTATCCGATACACTCAATATTCAAGGTACTGCATGCTAGTATTAATTCCTAGACTGCATCAAATTTTCAGAAAGCTGTGTAGAATATCCCGGTCATGGCCGCCATCTTTAATCTTTTTTCATTAAATTAGGACCTTATCACCCTGATAACTTCAAAGCCACATATCCGATATACTCAATAGTTAACATACTGCATAGTAGTATTAATTCCTAGACTGCATTAATTTTTCAAAAAGTTCGGAAGAATATCCGGGTCATGGCGGCCATCTTTAATCTTTTTTCGTCAAATTAGGACTTTGTCACCCTGATAACTTCAAAGCCGCTTATCCGATATACTCAATATCCAACAAACTATAATGCTAGTATTATTTCCTAGACTGTATCATTTTTCAGAAAATTCGGGAAAATATCCGGGTCATGACCGTCATCTTTAATATTTTTTCGCCAAATTAGAACCTTGTCACCCTGATACCTACAAAACTGCCTTTTCTATTCACTTTGTGGTCAACATACTGGATGCAAGTATTAATTCATAGGCTGCATCAATTTTTCAGAAAGTTCAGTAAAATATTTAGGTCATCGCGGGCATCTTTAATTTTTTTTCGTCAAATTAGAATCTTGCCACCCTGATAACATCAAAGCCGCTTATTAGACCAAGAGCCTGAGCCCATAAAATTGGATCCACTGATGCTAGTTGGTTCGTTGAAGTGCTCCAAAAAAAATTGTCAGCTGCGTCACGGAGGTCGGATCTGGACCCCACCCCAATTATACAATATAAAAACCGTAAAACTGACTAAAGATCTGGTCGGGAAGGTTTTGTCAGATCCCTTATAAGTGAGCACCCCACCCAATCTATCGATTTTATTATACCCCATCTAACCCATGGGCCAAACCGTGTCAAAACAAAGTAGTACACAAAAACTTAAAGCAGCCCCTTGGGATGACATCAATTTTGGTTTTACTTCCGCACTGAAGTAGTGTATCCTACAGATCATGTTTTTATTTTTTTCAGAATTTTCATATTTTTACAAATATTTTTAATCAAAATTTCTATGAAACCAGAAGAAACCCGAACAAACTATTTGTATACCTGAAGGACGATTGAATATTTTCACAGCATTGGGCCACATGCTGATGGCATCGGCCCAGCGTTGGGTAGACAATCAGTGCTGCAGGTGTGTCCTCCCGTGTCCTGACTATGAGACACCAATTATCCCCCAATTAGCGGCGACTGCTCTGATCTTACCGTCTTATACGTGGGAATATGTGATGGAAAGTGCTTAATATTGCTGACTTGTTTTGTTTACATGGCAATATACGACCTGGAAATACAACTATTTCGCTCTTTTTCGGTGCTTTAAAATTGTTTTTTTGACTTTTTCGTATTTTTAGCTAAGATCAGTAGGCTATATAGCTTCATTTAAATTAAATTTTCAAAATTGACAACATTAAAAATGTCTCATCCCAAGGGGTCCCTTTAATACAAAAACAAGTGAAACAAAATATCATGTCGGAAAGGAGTGCCCATTCCTCATACAGCCTTAGAATCCCCCCCTCCCCCCGTAAAACGCATACCCACCAACACACGCTAAATGTTTGTTGGCCAGTTGGACAGGCAGATTGAGCAGTTAAGATCTGCTGTATTTCTTTTTCTTGTGTTTCAAGGTCATCTAACGGTCAAACCCAAGATGACGGACATTTTTCCATCCCATTCTTAAATATTATTTCCTAATGTAACACCCCTTTTCGACTAAATCGATGACGACAAACTCCTTACAATTTATTTATGCTTTAGATCATCTACGGGTTATCAGATCGCAGATGGCGGCCATTTTGAATCCGGGTTATTATTTACAGAATCACATAAAAAACATGGTGAAAAAGCTGCTAAAAATACTTGAGGGCCTTGGAAAAAAATCATTAATGTGACGAAAATGTTTATTTTTTCAACTTCACTATATGATACATTATTTCTCTTTTATGTTTTCAAATAATATGATATGTTCCAAAACATATCATGTATTGTATTTAATTTATGTTTTCAAATAATATGATATGTTCCAAAACATATCATGTATTGTATTTAATTTATTTAGGTTCTACAATGTCCAAACATATAATTCAGCTAAATATAGCTGGTACGATTCTGTAACCATGTAGCTAAAATGCTATCCGCTATGTTGTTGTGTTTTGCATTATTTACCCTATCTATTCTATTTTCTAAATTAATATCACTTTGTCTACCTTCTATCACCAAATTATTATTTTAACATATGAAACGAGCTAAGCTTGATATTCTTTGTGAACCAAAATATCATTGCCCGTACTTACAAGATTCTGTTTGACGATCACTTCTCTCCTGAACACAATAAGGTTAGTTTTTATCATATTGACTAGAAGATTCCACATTTTACAATATGTAAATAAAACATACCTAATATCGTCGGCATATAACAAAATCATCTGATTACGTCATGATATCTTCATATATTTGTCCTACAACATATAGTTTTTTTGATATTTCTAGAATATAAATTAATCCACCTATATTAAAGTCAAACAATGCCGGGCAGAGAATACACCATTGTCTAATACCCATCTGCGGTAGAATTACACTTTGAACGCATGCAGTACTGGAAAGTTGAGGAACCCGCCATTATTAAAAAGTTAAAACTACCATTTCTTAAAATGCCCTTGTCCTTGGACTGCCCTTAACCCCTTACCCGCCAAATTATTCAATCTGAATTTTCACCCACTTGAAGTTGTGTCTCGCTGACGCGATCCACAACATCAAGTGAGTGAAAATTATTCAGATTTGACAAAAGGGAGGTCGACTGTTTTCAAATATTGCTGATTGATGTCACATGTTATCTTTACCATGTTTAAAAGGTGGTACTTAATGTGCTAATAAAAAAAAATGAAAACCCGAAGATATGCGGCACCGGCGGTTAAAGGGTTAAATTGGTTAGTCCTTCGGATTAATTAGTACATGTAATATATTTTGCCATTCCTGAATATTTTTTAGCCAGGATACGTCTGGAGAAATGACATTATTTCGAGCCCTGTCCATTTTGCGTGTAAAATATCCAGTTAATCCTTCTGGTGTTCTGACACATCACTTCGAATTTAAGTCCACATATAAAACATATTTACGTTCCCTCGTTTTAGCCAGATATTTATATATCACTGACTGCAAGTAGAACACATAATCTATTGTAGAAAACCGTTTTTACAGCCAGCTTGTTAAATATACCTAGTAAAATTTTAATAACCATAATTTTACTGAATACTGAAAGCAGTGATATTCCTCGAAAATTTGCAGGATTATTGATTGAATTTTTTTTGTGTAATTGGGACATAATTACTTTTGACCATTATGTAAAATATTATCCTGTGTTTAGAATATAATTATATAAATATGTAAATACAATGATATATGCCATAAAAACAATTATTTTCATACAAGGCGATACATTATTTTGGTATAAACAAACAATAACTTATCAAATGCATAGCAAACATGTCATACATAAACACATATTATTGCATGATGTGTGTCTATGGCTATTACTCAATACAAGAGGACGTAATGTGGTAACGTTTACGATATGTGCGCAATCTGATGCCTTTTGACAATGTAGTTCTAAATTCCATAAACATAATTATTTTCAAATATCGCAATATTTTCACGCCTATAGAAGGCTCAAATAACTTATAATACGGTAAAAAACAGTCCTATTATTGGTTAGTGGGATATTGTAATTCCACCCACCGGATGAGGTGGGGTGGTCAACAATTCCTTACCAACCTAATCAGTTTCACTTTTTTATTTTTTATTAGTGTATGGTCAATGGGTAAAATTGTGTATAATAAAATCGATGGAGTGAGTAGGGGTGCTCATTTATAACGGATCTGACCTTTATAACCTTCCCGACCGGATTTTTAGTCAGTTTTACGTTTTTTATATTGTATAGATGACTTACTTTGTTGTGATCAAGTTTTATCCATGGACCAGATGGGGTGGAATCAACCCGCTGGGGGTGTTTTTGCCGGGGTGGGGGGTGGGGTCCAGATCCGACCTCAGTGACGCAGCTGACAAATATTTTCTGTATCACGTCGATGACCGAAATAGCGTCAGAGGGTCAAATTTCCTGGGCTTTATGGGGTGAAATCATCTGTCACAGGCTTTCAGACTATATCCGATATACTCAATATTCAAAATACTGCATGGTAGTATTAATTCCTAGCCTGCAACAATTTTTCAGAAAGTTCGGGAAAATATCCGGGTCATGGCAGCTATTTTTATTCTTATTTCGTCAAATTAGAACCTTGTCACATTGATAACTTCAAAGCCGCTTATATCAAATTCACTCAATATTTAACGTACTGAATGCTAGTATTAATTCCTAGACTGCATCAATTTTGCAGAAGTTCTGGAAAATGTCCGGGTCTTGGGGGCCTTCTTTAATCTTTTGGGGTCAAAATAGCACCTAGGCAGCCTCAAGTTGCTAGCCTCTGCCTCATAATATTACTTCATAATTACATGTACACATTGATTATCTAGTAAAATTATATTTAATGTATAACTTTTATTTTAAAAATGCGAGGGGGAGCCTTCTTGGGTGTTTTACATGGTAAACACTTATTTCTAGTTCCCACACCACTTCCCAGGAAACACTATACGTTGAACCAATGCTGGTTTAATGTTGGGCAGACGGTGTCACAGCATCAAGCCAGAGAATAACATTGTGTCTGATCATAAATTACCATTAGCATTGGGGATACGTTAACTATGCAAAAAAAGAACGCTATTGTAACTTTTATCAACATAAAAAATGGTAATGAGTCTCACTTTTTAATATAATGCAATAGTTTGGCTATTATTAGAAGAAAATATATGTCCGAAATAAATCACACTAATCAATTAAACTGAAAAATTAAGAACTTACTAAACTCGAACGATGAGAAAGAAATGTTGAAATTATCTATTTAAATAAAACCACGTATGAAACATAGACATATAGAAGGGATGGACTGTCGCCTGGCGCGAGATTGTCGTGAATTTACGGCGCGCATGCGCAGCTAGGAAAAGAGATAACTGATTTCCGGTCTACCTTTCCTGCTGTCCATTTATGTTTTTTATCGACTGGATAGGCGAGTTATTTGGGCTATTTTATCACTATAATTTAAATTACTGAACCAACTAATTGTTCATATTAATGTAATTTTTTTGTTTATGATAAATATATACATTAAACAATGACAATTGAGGTTTACAATTAAAATTTGACGCCAAAGTAAAGCTGTTTCAAACTTGACTTCACTGTGACTGATCTGACCACTGCTGACTGTCACTGCCTACAATTTTGCTCTCCCAGCGTTAACAAATACAGAAAACTCCTTCACACACTCTGCCTGCATGTCAGAAGACATTCATTCAGACAATTGTCATATTGAATTGAATTTATGTATAGAAGTCAAATCATAGGTGTTTCTGGGTCAATGGGTGTATTGGACATGGTGTGTGATTATTATGTATATGATCTATGACCACACATGTGCAGTGACCGGACGCACATTTTCACGGGAGATACATACTTTATGTGCTTCGGACGTTTTATTCTTGTTGTAATATATAAATAATTTTGATAATGACGCAGAAGGAACTATTATAATTTTTGTATTTATCAAGTACATTTGTTACAATTTGAAAGATAGGCATATTAATGTTGATCATTTATTTGACTGTGATTAAAATTGTGATTGACACAATGTTCACATACCCATGAAAAAACGATCAAAAACACATGGTTGACAGTTAACAGAGGAAATAAACTATCCCTTCTCCCGCCAATTCTTGCGGACGGAAGCTATCACACACCAATCAGTGTCGTGAGATTTGAAGTCGGTTGTCCATCGCTGTATGTCTATGGTATGAAACAACTAAATTGATTTTTTTTCTGCATTTTTATTTGTTTGTTATATATTTTTTATTTACTTTTTTCTTGTATTTCTGAAGCACGCCATATTATTATAATGATTAATATATCATCTTTTCAATGTTATTTTTTACAACATTATTCATGGAGATACAATAAACTTGTTGAAATTGCTTAGCCTGCCTGCATGTCTGCCTTCTTCTAGCCTGCCTGACTGCTGTCTGCCTGTCTGACCTTACGTTGTGTGTTATTTCAGGGCCGCAGATATGTCCACGTCTAGGCTGTACCTTATGTGATGAAGACAGGACTGGATATTATACCTGTCTGACAAGTAGAGACTATAGACTAAACAAGTGGGTACAGAATCCCACCAACAGGCGTCCATGTGGAGAATCTCTGAGATGTAGACAAGACACTGATTGCAGAGCAGTATGTGTGGAAGAACAGCATATGGACATAGCTGTAGAAAACTATGGTAAACTACACAACAAACACGAAACGTTAACACGAAACGTTAACACGATGTTGGTTTAATGCTGGGCTACCGCCGCGAACAGTGACCCAGCATTAAACCGACATCGAGTTAACGTATCGTGTATGCTGTGTAGTCCACATGTTTGTGAATTTTACAAAGTTTTGAATCGTGTTGGCTGGGTAAAGATTACAAATTTGTATTGTTGTGTATCATCCACGGAGAAAGGTCCCTAATTGCCATGTCAGATTGTGTTAATATTCTTTTCGAAAGCGCGAAACGATGCAGGCTCCTTAAATACTTCCACTCGCAAACTCAATTGGGTTTTAACTTTCATAATGTGATATCGGTTTTATAAAATACATGACTAAATTAATTTATTTTTTCTATTTTTCAAATGTTATTAGACTGATGTATTTTAGCAATAGGGGCCTAAAATGTCAAATTCTACAATACAAATAATTGTTGAAGCACACAGCAAGTTTTGACTTTGTGGCATTAATATCTAAAACGAAGTGCTGAAATTAGATGCTATTGTTGCTAAAAATAACAATAGCGTGTGCTTGGAGGGAAACGAGGTCATTTGAAGCTCGATTTGGGATTTTTTTTAAGTCATCTGGATCAAATAGTAGGGCTTAAAGAATACAAAAAGACCTTAAATTGCCATATTGCCCGACCAAATCCACGCTATCACTATTATCTGATTATTTAAAATATCACCCCTCTTAGCTCGGGGACCGACTGACGTTAAGATTCTGACGTCTAATGTCGATCCCCGAACTGAAAGAGTGAACTATTTATGAAGGCCTTAGACCCATAACATAGGTATTCAAATGAGGCGGAGAGAGCTAACGAAGACATTTATGATGATTTTAATTTTTAAAAAACCTTTGATCTCTTGGTTTATATAAAAATATTTCAGGGCATAAATGTCGATCTACGCCCTGTTGCTGACCACATACGCCCAACAGGTGTGTGGATGAGACAGAATACTACATAAAATTGTGAATAATTAATGTTAGCCCTTTCACCACTAGTATAGTTTTCAATACTTTTTTATCACCTCAAATAACATTTTTTTGTGATATAATTGCAAATGTTTGGTCACAAATGGGATAAATATGAATAATTTTCACCTAATTGTCGGTGGCGACCCACAACTTCAAGTGGGTGAATATTAAATAAGTTAACCCTTTAACCGCCAAATTATTCAATCTGAATTTTCACCCACTCGAAGTTGTGTCTCGCTGACGCGATCCACAACTTCAAGTGAGTGAAAATTATTCAGATTTGATAAAATGGAGGTCAACTGTTTCCAAATATTGCTGATTGATGTCATATTTTATCTTTAACATGTTTAAAAGGTGGTACTTAATGTGCTAATAAGAAATGAAAACCCGAATATATGCGACACCAGCGGTTAAAGGGTTAACTTAGCGGATAAGGAGTTGATTATACTGATGTTCCAGATGATTTTTGTACCGCCGGTAACACAGGCTGTATGACTTGTGAAGATGACGCCAGCCCATTTTTCTACGTGTGTGCTCAATATGACCAGACGTTTGTGGCGGAGAAAAGAACGTGTCCAGTGGACAAAGTTTGCTATCAAACAGATGACTGCTTTGTAGATTGTATATCAAGATATGGGAATGGTGAGCGATTAATAAAGTGTCGCGTTACTGAATTATTGATTCATTTAAAGATGATATTTCTGATGTAAAATGCTATTGTCAGCTTTGAGTGATTGCGAAAACCTCTCCAGTATTTACAAATACCGGTCTTTTATTATTTAAATTCGGTCAATATTTCTGCTGTGAAAAAATAGCTCGAAAATCAATGAACACAGTCACTAAATCTGTTTATGCGACTTACAAGTTTTTTCTTCTAATTGTAACCAGAATATCCAACGTAGCCTCAATGTTATTTTTAATTGAAATTTTTAATTAGAGATAAAAAATAAAAATAAATAGTGTACGAATATATCGCTTTATTGATTTTATATTTCAGAATCTGATATAAATGAAGAATTGAGCAAAGAGAACACTCCAATGATTGTTTATTTCTCATTTGATGATGCTGTTCACTTACAATATTACAAGATGTATGAAGCCCTATTCATCGACCGACAACGCGCCAACCCTAACTTAAGCCCGTACAGAATGACAATGTTTGTATCCCATGAGTACACTGATTACCACCTACTGTCATTGCTACATAATCTGGGTCATGAAGCAGCTTGTCATACGGTCAACCATATCAATTTACGTCAACAAAAAAAGAAGAGAAAAATAAAGAAAGAGGTAGGAGACCAAGTGAAGAATATAAACAAGCTTGCTGGAGTACCTTCAGGAGAAATCAGAGGGTTCAGAGCGCCTTTTCTCTCCTTCACCACTAGTTTGTATCCAATATTAAAGAAATACGGTTTGCTTTACGATTCGAGTCAGACAGCACTGAAACCAACAAAGCCTGTATATAATGACTACTATGGGATGTGGAAGGTACCCATGTGTGTGTACTATTTGAATGGGATACCTTGCGCCATGCTCGACGGATGTAGACCAGAAAATGAAGAAGTAGCGTTCAAATTTATTTGGACAAGCTTTCAGCGACACTACGTTAAAAAGATACCGTTTGGCATTAACATGCACGCGGCTCTGTTTCTGGGATGGGATTTCACTCTGACGGCCATGCATAAATTTCTGGATCGCTTGGACGAGATGGACGACGTGTGGGTGGTGCCCATGTATAAAATGATCCAATGGATGGAAAACCCGACTACACTCAGTGGAATTCATACCTTCCCCCCATTTGTTAGGTAAACGTGCTACCTTTAGGAGGTGTATACCCCTCCCTCGGCTGTTCCCATTTCAGCGTCACTTGAACCCCTTGTCAGTCACAACTATAATCGGTTTTAATCATTTTTATCAGCACGTTAGCAATATCTTGATAAACACCTGGCTCTGAGTGATTTAGGCAGCCTGGCTAGTAAACACCATGCATTGAATAAAGGCTGGTTTAATGTTGGTTCGACGTCGTAGGCGGTGGGTCAACATTAAACAAGTATTGGTTCAATGTTATGTATTTGCTGGGTGGCTATGCCGTGCGATATTTTTTCCCACCTATAGATGTGTGCACGTTTTATGTCTCAAGTAGAACAATATCCACTAGAAGTTGTGGGTCGTGCTAGCGAGACACAACTTTGAGTTTGCAAACTTTTGTTGATTGAAATTTGTAAAAATGTACTGCCCTGGGATCGAGCCACCCACCCTGACATCGTGATGCCGGAGTGCTACCCTATTTAGCCAAAGAGTTACTTTATAGCCAGAGTGTTGATCACTCCAATCCGTCGTCCAGACACCCGGCTACATACTCCCCTCTCAAATATGGTCCCCTAGCAGCATTCGCCATAACCGTGGGTTGAACTATTCACTTTCGTGCATACCTCATTCATTTTGTACAGCAACAGTGTTGCTGCAAACCTAAAATATCCTACACTGGGAGCCATTTGTAACGGTGCTGAACTGCTTTGCCCGGCTATCAAACTACCGACACTGCCATCGTGTTACCCGTCTAGCCAAAGAGTTAACTCGGTGGCCAGAGTGGTCATCACTCCAGTCCGCCATACACACACCTGTAATGAAGTAATCAACTGATGTAGCCTACATGAAACTTTTACCAGATAAGTATTTCAGGCAAAGGAACAATTAATTAATTTTCGGGGACGATCCGGGTTACGATCGGGATGCAAGATACAGATTACGATCCGGATCACATGGGATGGTAAAGTAATAATATATCGTAGGCTTCTGATTGGTCGAGATGGCCATCTCGACCAATAAGAAGCCTACGCTATATCGTAACTTGTACGAGAATACGGGCCCTCTGATTTGACCTACCTGCATGGAAGACTCCTTTATGACGTCATATAGTCTCACAACTGATGTGAACTTTTACTAGACCTATCAACCTTTAGGAATGAAAGAATAGGTTAACTTTATGACGTACGTATACTAATTGATCATCTGCGGTGACATTTTACTATTTTACCACCCACTTTAGGAATGAATGTAATACTACTACTATAGCTTTTTAGAGGCTTGGTGTAGGCCTACCGGTACAAATAGCGTGATGTCACAAAATGGGAGCGAGCTTTGCCTGGGCAGTGTTTATATCATATTTTATCTCGGGCCAAAGACCTATCCGTTACATTTTGGGAAGCTCCGGATTACGATCCAGATACAGGATCCAAATTACGATAATTAATTTTGGCGGAGGTTTGCAGTCACTGAATACTCACTGAATAATAATTGTTCATTATTATCAGTGTATAATAATATATTAAATATAACAATTTCAAAACATTTGACGATAGAAGGGACAATCATAATTATATATTTGTGACCCCTCTGCACAAAAGCAGTCGCGTTTGACAGAAAATGATGCACTAATGTAAAAGAGAACAAATGGAATATTCACGAAGTACAAACGATCAGTGATTATTATTATTCAAGCTCAAAGTTTTGCACGTTTAAACATTTTCAAATACGATAGTTAAAAAAGATAGATAACATATTTTAACCCCTCTTTTAATACATTATCGTTTAAAATCAATTTTATTAAATTCAAATATCCCGCTCCGAAGATTGATTTGATAAAAAATATACATGTTTGCATGTAGATAACTATGTTATTTATCAGTTTATTCAATAAAACAAAAATTTTAAAAAAATGGTATCCGCACTTTGGAAAAATGCACAAAGCGACTGATTGCCCGCAGATGAGTCACATGTATACATTCCCTTTTTGACATAATATTATACTTGTAACTTTCATGTTATGCGTGTGTACTTTTATATTTACCACTTTGAAACAATAGTCCCTAATATTATCATGTATTTGGTATCATTCAACTCTAGCAAAATTTTCTATTTTACCGGTTTTTTAATTAAGTATATTTTAATTTAAGGGCAGTGACACCTTATAGGGTGATACCTTATAAGGGCAGTGACACCTTATAGGGTGATACCTTATAGGGCAGTGACACCTTATAGGGTGATGCCTTATAGGGCAGTGACACCTTATAGAGCAGTGATACCTCATAGGGTGATACCTTATAGGGCAGTGACACCTTATGGGGCAGTGATACCTTATAGGGTGATACCTTATAAGGGCAGTGACACCTTATAGAGTGATACCTTATAGGGCAGTAACACCTTATAGGGTGATACCTTATAGGGCAGTGACACCTTATAGGGTGATACCTTATAGGGCAGTGACGCCTTATAGGGTGATACCTTATATGGCAGTGACACCTTATAGGGTGATACCTTATAAGGGCAGTGACAACTTATAGGGTGGTACCTTATAGGGCAGTGACACCTTATAGGGTGATACCTTATAGGGCAGTGACACCTTATAGGGTGATACCTTATATGGCAGTGACACCTTATAGGGTGATACCTTATAAGGGCAGTGACACCTTATAGGGTGATACCTTATAGAGCAGTGACACCTTATAGGGTGATACCTTATAAGGGCAGTGACACCTTATAGGGTGATACCTTATAGAGCAGTGACACCTTATAGGTTGATACCTTATTAATTACTTAGAATTACGTTTCACCAGTAATTCTACACAATTATGGCACCTATATGTACCGGTAAGCAGAGGAACACAAGAGAAGGGTTTGGCCGGTGAACATTTTATTGATACATATCATTCAAAATGTTACATAAGAATAAACAATAGAAACAGTGTCTGACATTCAATATAGGTACTGGTCACTTGGCGCAATTTGCCTCTATAATTATATACATTAACCCTTTAAACCCTCAAGATGCATCAAAGCATCATTTTGCATCTCTGAAGAATGATTTAGTTCCCTAAAACCCAGGCATTTCAGAAAAATATTTTTTCATGGAATTGTTTAATAGTAACAATTTATTTTTCTCATTTGCCGCCAACTTCATGTCATCTTCATCCACTACAAGTCGAGAATTGCGACAGCAATTCGCGGCTTGTAGTGAATGAAGATGACAATGGTAAATTCAGGCTTGAACGGGTTACTGCATGCATTACCAGAAACCTTATGATCAATTCAATTTGCCTCTATAATTATATACATTAATGCATGCATTACCTGGAACCTTATGATCAATTCAATTTGCCTCTATAATTATATACATTAATGCATGCATTACCTGGGACCTTATGATCAATTCAATTTGCCTCTATAATTATATACATTAATGCTTGCATCACCAGAAACCTTATGATCAATTGCATAGAACGTTGAATGAATAATAAACAAAATAAGTAAAATGGCAAATTTTACGTGTGGTGACTTGGTAGTTTAGTTGTCTAGGCGGCGGACCATAAATCCGGGAGTCTCCAGATAGATCCCATGCTTTCACCCTTGGAAATGAAAGGGTGTGTTTGCCATCTTCATGAATTCATAACTAGCTATCTTGAATTAAAGCTGGTTTGATAAATATAATTATATGACATTGTTGTAGTAGCTAGAAAAATTGTTGAAATAATTAAAACGCACACCATTTCGACCAGCAAGTTGCAAGATCGGTCATCGATTTTTATCTGCGGGTGACATTAATTTTTTTCGAATGTCTAGCTCCCACCATGTCCATATGCAGTGTCTAAAATTATCTCAAGAAAAGAATAGGTTTAATTACCAGGAAGAACGTAATATTCGTATTAAGTACTACAAAAATACAGCTGCAAGCAAGATATGCAGAAGATTTTAGTCATAATAGCTTTTATCCATCTAAAGAAAAACTAAAAGCTATCAGCATGCGGTGTGGGTATCAATCTAAAAACATATGAACATCACTACTTGCTAGCTACGTTGCCATATTTCACAAGTAGCCTGTACTTCTGGAGTCATATCAATGTTCAGTGAGTGCCTTCGAGTCAATTGATTATTATTCCGGTATGGAAAATTACAAATGAGTGTAAATCCCCCTGCAAAGTGAACTGATTTTAAAAATGGAGAATAAAAAAATCCTTCCTTTTTAAATTTATTTTCAATTTTTAAAGTCCCAATATCTTTGTTTTGTAGAGCTGAATGAGAATTGTGCACTGTGATGTTATAAAGCTTAGGGTAAAGAAAATCAAGGCTCAAATTTCACATTATATGCATCTGATATACACGTGGAAGGGAACAACAATAATCCACATGAAAAATACACTTGGAAAGCATGTGAAATAAAATAAATTGGCAGACTTCACATAATATCCACCTAATATCCACGTGGATAGGTACACCATTTAGCCACATGAAAAAAGTTACATGGAATACATATGATTAAAAAATCAAGGCTCGAGCTTCACATGATGTCGACCGGATAGACACGTGCATAGGTACACAAATAATCCACGTAAAAAATCCACGTGCAAAAACATGAAATAAAATCAAGTGGCCAATGACACATGATATCCACCGGATATCCAAGTGGACGGGTACACCATTAATCCACGTGAAAAAAATTCACGTGGAATACACCTGGCAATGTACACCAATAATCATCAAAACAGGAAAAATTACGTGGAATACACGTGAAAAAAATATTTCTCAAACTTCACTTGATATCAACGTAGCAATCCACACCAATAATCCATGTGAATAAATTCACGTGGAATACACCTGGATTTTTTGTGAAACACGTGCCGGCCACCAATTTTCCACCAGATTTACACGTGGAGTCCATGTGGTGTGCCTACTAAGTAGCCTACAGGCTCGCTTTCAGTCGCCTGGCTCGTAGCACATACTTTTGCAAAGGTGGTGATATGGAAAATCCCTGTAGGTTAAAACGTCTTGGGTCTATCATGGCTGGGTCAGCTTGACCTTCAGGAGACACTATTAATCTCTGGCAGAACATGGCAATGAACAGAAACACTCTCCCTCTGGCAAACGCCTCTCCAGGACATGACCTTGGACCCGCACCAAATGGTAGAGTTTGACGGCGATTAGGGTGATCAACTGTCACCAGATGTCCTTCTGGGTCGAGGAAGCGCTCGGGTTTGAAGGCGTAAGGATCTTGCCAGAACTGTGGATCATGATGTATGGACCAGAGACTGAGAAGAACAGTGACGCCGGCTGGAATGTGATACCCCTCCAGTGTAGTAGCCCTCGTGGTTTTATGGGAACCAACCATAGGAAGCACTCTAGTGTTTCTCAGCACATCCAGAATCATGGCCTCTGTATATGGCATTTTCTTTCGGTCTGTAATAGCAGGAAGTCTCTCACCCACCACGGCATCCACTTCATCTTGTACTCCTTTCTGGATATGTGGGTGATGTGCCAGCACGCCTATTATGGTATGTATCAGAGTGTGTGTCGTGGCCAGAGCACCAAGAGACAACGAAATCAAGATTCCCTTGGCGAATTTATCCTCATCTGATACGTTGGCTTTACTTGTATCATTTAATAGCATTTGTAAAATGCAATCCTTTTCGTTTTCTAAAACGGTTTTCTTATGTAAATCATAAAAATTGTCGGCCATTTTAAAACTTTCTTTCACAAGCTTCCATGACCTGTTTCCAAAGTATCTAAGCCAGGGATATGTATCTAATAACATACCGTTAATATTGGAATCAAGAGCCTTAATGAACGTGTCTTCTAGTTGTAGAAACATCTCCACTGAGCTACTATATGGTCCATCACAATCCCCCATCATTAATCGCATCATATGGCCACCACTAAAACGTGCTAAATCATCATTCAGATATTTAGCCGTTCCAGACGAGTTAATCCAGTCATCAAACAAGTCTTGACAGATTTCAGTGGTCACAATTTCTAGCTCTGGCATAGCCTTTGGGGTGGGCCTGACACTTTTTGCGCTAATTTGTCTCCATACTCGACCAATGCCATCTAAATCACCAAAGTTTAAAACACCTGCCTCTTCCATGATTCGTTGAAGCCTAAATGTAGAAGGTCTCCCAGAAAAGTGATTGCCTTTGTCGTAGCTCGCTTCCATGATTAGAGGTAGGCTTGTCAATACAACGTAGTTCTCGTTCAGATATCTTAACTTATATATTGGTCCATGGTGTTGGCTGAATTCCATGAGTTTCTCGTGAGCCTTTCCTATTCTTAAGTCAAACAGGTTGCCAATCAGAGGTACAGGTCTAGGTCCAGGAAGACGTGCATCGGGAGCCGGGTTCTTAGATGTTATCAATGGAATAATCAGAAAATAAAATATTAAAAGGAGAACAAATATTGCCCAAAGAATCATTTGGGCCTGGGATCTGGTCAACGTGACCTATTTAAATGCTCAATTCAGACTCTGTGTGGTTTATCAAAGATATCAATAGGCCTATAGCACTCTCAATTTACATCTAATGATCAATTAGAGTAACGTCGCACATTTTATAGATGAGTAGCATATAGGCCAACTATAATAAATTCCCTGATACCACTATGCTCTTGGCAGTTGGACATATCGATGTCAGATACAATGGGTAGGCCTGCATATAAAATATTATCTCATGACTCCAATTTATTTTAATGAGGCTTACATTTTCAATGGTTTTAATGCCCGTTTCGATAACAGCTTTGGTATACTGGGCCATTTATTTATTTATATTCATTATAGTTTTATCATGCACAATTTTGTAGAAAAATGTAGGGCCTATCTCTTCTCCTAATCTGTTCATTGCTAGTTTAACTATAATAGCGTTCATATTAATAATCTGGATTGGCCAAAATATATATGGCTACTCTTGATCTCAGCTCCTACCCAACAAACAAGAGACGTTGACCCAACGTCGGTTTACTGTTGGCCCACCGTCTACGACGCTGGTCCAACAGTAAATCAACGTTGTTGCAGCGTCTCATGTTTGCTGGTATGATCTTAATCACTACACAATTTCTTACACTTGTTCGGGGTAGTATCGTAGACTCAAAAAAATAATTTCACCAAACAAATTTTAAATTATCCGCTATTGTCCGTGGATTATTTTACATAGGGCATATGGATTTTTTATCAAAGGATAAACGATTACAAAAAAAACTCCCATTTGTGATATCCACTAACAGGATTCTGGATCATTGTAGATCATTATACTGGTCTTAGATAGAAAGTCCATGAATAGGCAGCTTTTCAAGATTATGATCAGTAATTACGTACCTTGGCCATCTAGAGTTACTCAGTTAGGGTTAGGCCAAGGAATTGAAAAACTGTATACAACCAGATAACAAAATGGGTTGAAAGGCATTTAATAAATGCTACGTTGGCGTTAAGCCAACATTGATTCAACGTCTTGTGTCTGCTAGGATATCGCGTGTTCACGGGATACCATGTGACTTTGACATAGACCCTGTGGTAGATAAATGCGAGCCACCGTCCCCGATATAATTATGCGTAGCCCCGTCATTAATTAACAAATATGCTACCCACTTAACATACCTATATAACAATAAACATACATCATTAGGGGCCCTTATGCAGATCCGCTATGCTGGATAATTCAAACCAAGGAGTCCTTAATTTATCCAAATTATGAATATTTAAACCAGATTATCATTGATTTTCACTCCATATAGTTTATAACAAGTTGTAACCCCAGAAACATAATTATACTTAATCAAACAACCAGTATTCAGAACAATTTACAATAATGCTCATATGTAGATTCTTTATCACTTAAAATAACAGTAGAAAATATGTAAAAACTAGTTTGTCATTATTTGGCCTACTACATAGCACCCACTATTGTACAAATGTTATACAAATGTTTTGTGCTTGCTGGGTAAATTACTGTTATTCATCTTCAATACCAACCATGTACAATGATGTTATTTGTACTTGTCAGTCGGAACACAAAGTTCGATGCATGACCTTTTAACACATGTACATATAGCGCCATCCAGCAGAACTGTAGGCCCTATAGGCCTATATGTGACTAAAGTCATGTTACAGACTGTTAATCAGTTCTGATGCACCAACACAGTTACACCCTGCACAATAGGTCATGTACTGGAGATAATATATAATGAATTATTATGTTCTTCGCAGTTAATATTAGCCTATACAAAGAAGTATGCCAAACTCTGGAAATACTGCATCATATTCTAAAATCGTTGTTCCCTTTCTCTATTTAATTTATCTGATATACTTTTTCAGAACAAAACACGCGTTTTATCAACTAAAACGAGTCAGTGCAGTAAGTTTAGTTCTCACCATATTATAACTAATATTTCATACAACAGATATTTGAATTTTGAGTAGCATCTTTCAACACATAAAGCACAACGAGCTAGGAACTCAGCACAGCTTGTGTCAGATTCAGACTCGAACTTCGACATAATTATAAAAATGAAATACAATATGATATGCAATTAAATTTGTCGGGACATTCCTCTTAATAAGACACATATAATTATGTCGCTCTCATACCTATGAGAGCGACACATATGTTGAGCTTATAAATAATGTGTGCTGTGTTTGTAACTAAATGTAGTCATTGTCTAATAATATTGTCATTTGCATTACTAACCTTGGAATCCAGAAACCAGCACAACGGATCCGAGGTCATTTTCCTTTATTTCTTGCACGACCATTTTAGTACACACATGTATGAACTAGATGCTTTAATTACTTGGACTGTTTGCTGAAAAAAGGAATATAGAATCACTTAATTTGTCTATTTTCTGTACTCAAAGTACACAAGGCCGCCTTTTTACCCACTACAAAGTTAACCGAAGATGACGTTGGAAGATACCATAAGTACTGTTTGTAGTTCTAAACAAATGTAGGCCTAGGTCTATTGTTATTTTCCATTTACCAAACGCTGAGCTTGCAATTAGTCTTACAGATTACTGAAACCATTGTGCAAATAGGGGTAAAAGCACCAAATTTTACACACTGGTCCATTATAACATATTGAGAAATATTAGCTATGAAGTGAAGCCGAAAAATTATTTTGTCGGCGACACTCGGTCATTTTCCAAAATAGCTGTCAATAAATTTTATAATATGATAATAAAAACAGCACAAATTGCATGAATATTGTTTAATAAGAAAATGAAGTAAATTGTATGTATATAAACGATATTTTAAAAAATACATATCTAGGCCTACATAGGTTTGAACATTAATATGACTTACATGTATGTAGTAGAGGAGCGCGCAGCGCGAGGGTTTTTCACCTCGTAAGGTAGGTGATTGTACAACGCATTGGCAACATTGGTCCGGGAGACAAGGAACCAGGGCTGCTGAACCATATAGAAACAACCGTTTGAGCGACCAGCCACCAGAGGAAAGGGCAAGGACTGACATCTTGAGATGTGCTTTGAAGCTCCCTATCCAAGGTTGATCCCGCGATGCTGACCCTGTGAACAACAGACTGTTTTTAATCCGCACCACCGCACAGGCTCATATGCCTAGCCAAGGAGGCAACTGCACAAGACATTTATCACCGTTAACACCTTTACACTCTACGACTCACACAAAGCACACACATCACTACTACCTGGCTCGATAATACTCTATATACAGAGGAGTGAGCTGTATTTCGAAGAAGAAGTAGAAGAAACACCATCATTGAACCGTCATCTTTAGTCAACCATCCGCGTCCGCTGTGCCATCACCAAACTACATGTAGCAATATTATGTAATGATAAGGAGATCATTGCTTAAGACCAGACTCCGCAGTGTATGATATAGAGCTCACTGCTTTGATATGTCAAACAACACGGCTCCCTTCAGAGCCCCTGTTCTCTGTGGGAACAGGAGTTCAGCCGATATCCGTTAACCGTGTTTTCCGTCTCATGCAGCGGTATGATAGAGATCTCACTACTTTTGGTATATCACTCATAACGGCTCTCTCAGAGCCCCTGTTTTCTGTGGGAACAGGAGTGCAACCGTTTTCCGTCAACCGTTTATATGCGTCAGCCTGAATTATGTATAATAACTATAATATATGTAGAATGGTCAGCGCGACATTTTGTGTTTATATACAGCTAATGCGAACTTATTTGATCCAATCATAACAGGCCGGTGGTTTTTTAAAAGTATAATGATGATAAGGATTTTGTCAATGAATTTTTACAACCTTTTATAATCGATCTACACAGTTTACATTCTTAGGATGGACCTACGTTTAATATCCCTTTGCAATTTCTTACAACCGTGAATATGTATGATACTACTAGCCTGTATCATCGATGCCATTCAAAATATTGTTAGAAAATGTGTAGTATGTATAGGGCTTAGAGATCTTATTTATGCAGCACGTGTATACAGAAAATGTAAAATTAATATGATTTTTTCCCCTTTTTGCATATATACGGCTTGAAATTATATAATTTTTGTTATGAATATGTATTGCACACTGTTTATGTCATTGCTATAAAGTGCTCGCTAATTGAGTAATCGAATGTAGGCTATGTGCATTATTATGCAACCATAAGTGTACAGTGCCATTCAACATTATTTGCATAACAAGAACAAAAATGTAGGATATATAGGAGTCCTAAAAGCATATTCTCTGCCTCATCAGACTGAAAATTTGATATTGTTGTTATAAACAATCAAATTCATTACAAATAATGAGGATTGATTACATTAAGCACAATCACAAAAACACATATTGTGTGGCTTTAATTACAGATTAGTGAGAATGTCACAGGCAAAGTTATTTAATGAACAATCATTTTTTTGCTGTGGAAAATATTCAAGCGTGCAGCCTCAAGTTGAACGATAAGTCACTAGAAAAAAGTTATGAAAAAAACAGCACAGGAATTCAATTGAAGGGTTCCATGCATAAACATGCTAACTCTGTTTTTTGCCATTTTGAGATAAAGGCGATTTTGTATTTTTAGCGTGGTGAAATGTTTATGCCTTTTTTACTGTTCACCGTAGAGAATCCCCATTAATTTCATTATCTTCGTCTTTTTAATTACTTTCTGATTCAGTCATATAATAAATAATTTTGCCGAAAGTTTTTGACAGAAAAGCCTATAAAGGGACATTTGTGCACGCATATGAACATGTATTCCTGCATGCAAAAGCATGCCATATCGAGTTGGCAATTTCAAAACTGAGAGAAATTGTCGGTGATATGTAGAGACGCAATCCAATATCACAAAAACATGGCATGCAAGAAGATGTCAAATAGACTTATCATAGGCAAATATAAAAAAATATGCATATACCAAAGTGAAATGTCCACTTGACATGGGTGTTTTGATTGTCTATTTATGTTAAATATACGTGACATGAAAGGCTGAAATATCTACAACCATCGGGTATCATTATTAATATGGAGAATTTTGATATCGACATGGGAAAAATTCATTTTTCATTAACTAGTATGATAATTTAAAATATTTAAAAAAAATGTTTTAAGGGGGGGGGGCACCAATAAATCTCCAGAGGGGGGGTGGAACATTTTTGAAATTAAATAATTTCGGGCGAACTCGGTGTGAAATAAATAATTTACTTCAAGAACTATTCCATATAAACGTGTAATAAAATTTAAAATTTTCAGCGTGCCGCCGAGCAGGTTTAAAATAAATAAAAATTCTGCGACAAAAACAACAGCCACTCCGCTACCCCTGGAGATTGAATGATGGCCCCCTAACGCAACGATGATCGAGATATTAAGTTGACAAACCACTCATTTAACCAATAAGAACGGCGTTTAAATAAACATGCTTATGACATCTAGTGAATATTGCTTCACGTCGCTTTCTGCACAATCATGGCAATATCGCAACAGAAGGAAGCCCTAAGTCGGAACTATGCCCTACTCTTATTTCTAGAGGAGCGCGCAGCGCGAGGGCTGACGCGAGATTATGCACTAGTTCTGGTATAAACCTTATAGTGCCTCTCTCTTTTCACCTGGTGAGGTAGGTGATTGTACAAGCAATGGCAAGAAGTCCAGGAGACAAGGAACCAGGGAAGAGGCGACCAGCCACCAGAGTAAGGGCAAGGACTGACCCTTTGAGATGTGCTCTGCTTTCTGAGCAGTGTGTTTGAAACCACCATCATGAACCGTCATCGTCAGCCAACCATCCGTGTCCGCCGTGCCATCACCCAAGCTAGCAATGTAATGATAGAGAGCTCATTGCTTAAGACCAGAATCCGTCTCCTTCAGTGCTATGATTGAAAGCCCACTGCCTTATGTGTCTCACAAAACGGCTCCTTTCAGAGCCCCTGCTCTCTGTGGGAACAGGAGTTCAGGAGTTCAACCGATATCCGTCAACCGTCAACCGTCAACCGTGTTCTTGTCTCATGCAGTGGAGTGATAGGGAACTCCCTGCTTTTGGTATGTCACACAGAACGGCGCCCCCAGAGCCCCTGTTCTATGTGGGAACAGGAGCTCAACCGATATCCGTCAATCGTCAACCGTCAACCGTCAACCGTGTTTAAGCGTCAGCCTGGATTGCAGCCAGCAATTGATCCAGAATTGTATTAGAGCCTGATCGTTTTTGAACGATCTCATGATTCAACACCAGATCCTTGAAACACTGTGTGTTTTCAAGTGATCTAAATGTTTTAACCGCCAGTGTTGTCATCCTAGTTTTGATCATAGGGACGTTAGTGAGGTCATGCAGATCTATTGTTCTCATTCTGTCCAGGTAGGTTACACCAAGTGCTAGTCTCAGGCACTTGTTTTGAAAGATCTGCATTTCCTTCACTTGTGATTCCCTGAAAGCTCCGGTTATCAGTGAACCATATTCAAGGACAGGGCGTATAAAGCACTTGTAGGCTTTTAAGATGGTATATGGTCTGGCGCCCCAGTTTGTCCCTTTGAGCAACTTCAACAGGTTCAGTCGCCTGTAGACCTTTGTCATTAGGTCTTTCACATGGTCTTTGAAGCTAAGCCTTCGATCAAATAGGATTCCAAGCAGTTTGGCTGTTTGAGTTTGAATAATAGGCTCACCAAACAGTTCCAGATCTATAAGTTCTGGTTTTGGACCGACACTAAACACAATCAGCTGAGTTTTCCTGCGTTTAGTTTTATCCGCCATTTGGAACACCATGCTTCAATAAGTTTTAAAGCTTTTGATAGCTTTGCCTTCACCCATTTGGCATTGGTTGCATGTGCCCAGATTCCCATGTCATCTGCGAACTGGGAGAGCTTGACATTGAGTGAACTCATGTCTGGGATATCATTCACATAGATAATGAAAAGGAGAGGGCTTAGGACCGAGCCCTGAGGTGTGCCCGCATTGAGGGTCACCTCCTCTGAGCAGTTGTTACAGCAATTGACTTTGATCGTTCTGTCACTTAGGAAAGATGATATCAACCTGACCATCTTCCTAGGTAAGCTGCCGTTCATCAGCTTGTATCTTAGACTCTTATTTCAAATGACTTCAGTGTTTTTATAGTGCACAGTACCATAGGCAGCACTGTACACTCCATGCCTTTGAACAGTTTGCAGCACTGTATATGCACAACTACATTTATATCATCTAAAAACGTAACAGAGCAGTATTTTGCAAACGATTTACTAAAGAAACACTTTGTATCATAACCATCTTATTTGGCTTTTGGACTTGAAGCAGTACATAAGTTGTCACCCGTAAAGCTATAGCTGACTGATCCACTTGATGTACAAAATAAATAAAAAAAACTTTATATAGACAGAATTTAGTATCGCAATAATGAAAGCCATCAACCATACTGGAAGAGAATGGGCAGTGACAATATATTTCAAAAAGGCTCAGGCCAGTTCATCTTCATGACACCCGAGAAGATTTCACTAATTATAATTCTGAATAGAGACGAACAAAAAGGTGACTAGATGACGTTCTGAAAAGCATAGGATGTATCTGCAAGAGACGCCATTTGTTATTTTATTTGTACATTATCAAATAATTGTTTATTGTTAGTCTGATGTAGTGAAAGCAACAGATAATTGTATTGGGGAAAACAATACACATTTTATAGATCTTTTCAATTACAGAATATCAATATTAATAATTTTAATACGCGTTCGCTCCTCCTCTTATAAATTTATTTTAATTGATTTGTTCAACAGGGAGCAATACGAATTTGCCTGGAAAAAATAATCTGGTAAGACTTATAGGCTGTAAATTATAACTTAAGTTATCTATCTGATCATTCTCCTGATTACCAATCACATCAGTGTCAACTAGAAGGTCAAGTGACTTCAGTCTTCTGTACACCTGACCCCAATATTTGCACTTAATTGGAGATATACATAAGATTACGTTTTTGTTTCATTTGTCAATTCATTTGGATGTATACATGCAGAATAAGATAATTATCAGCCTACTTTGCAACCTTGAGATATATCTGTGAAGGTTTACATATGATAAAGCGAGGGACCTTCTGTTATTGGGCACTGTAATATCATGTTAACATCTTCAAGGCGAAGAAGAGGCATACGGATCATCTTTAGCCTTCCAATGTCATGGGAAATTTTGCACATGTGCATAGTATATTCATAAACAATAATGTGCAGACATTATATACGATAGGCTCTCTTATATAAATGTTTTATCAAAGTTCTTCACAACGTGATTATGGTACAATGTAAGACACCTAAATGATGTTACAACATAATTTATATTAGACAGGTGATTAAGTCATTGGATTTTACTCAGTCGAGTTTCAGAGATGCGCTCCAGAGTAGCTGAGTGATGTAAAAAAAAATTGTTAAGATTATTTTCCCTATAAATGAAGAGTGTTATTTATTGAATCTCTTGTCAATAAACCATACTTCTCCACGACAGAGGGCAAAATAGCATAAAGATGATTTGGTGCCATGCTGTCCACTATTTCAGGCCCCTATAAGTGATACGACAAGGTAAAAATATCGATTGTCATGTTTTCAGCTATGCACGTCATCAGTTATGTGAGATAATGTGTGTGGACATTTGATTGTTTTATGAGATATCGATGAGGTATTTTTTATTGGCAAGTGAAAATTTAGTCTTGTAGTTAGTGTGGTGTATGCAACAAATGTACAGAGTAAGATAAAATGTGTTGTTTCGTTATTGACACATAAATATGTTTTTGTCAGAGAAAGTACAATTCTTTGTGTATATTTTATAATGTAATCGTCGCAGCAAATTTGACAACCTTATTTATTATAACTTATTTCATTCATTTTGACATACAAGCCCCATGAGCTTGGTACCATAGATATAGATACAGACTATATCTATGCTTGGTACAGTGTCTGCAATATGACATAATTAGCACTTTACATACAAATACCAAAAATAACACAAGACCCTCAAAATGTTTAATAACACAAGACCCCCAAAATGTTCAATTTCTTTGAAAAAATGTATAAATAATATCGATATGTAGGCCACGCAGGGAATCATGCTGTAGAAACTGTTCTTACACATACAAATGTATACGATGATACCTCAGAATATTTTTCTCAGTACCGACTGGAACTCGTCTGCTAAATAAGATGACTACAGTGACGAGCGAATGAATGGGTCCTCAATATTAGATGATAATTGCTTTCAAAAAGGATATTACATCGTCATTTAGCTGCTAAGACTTTACAAATATTGTTCTCTGAATAACGCTGATCATAATGGTATATGTTATATAAGTGATATATTTTTGGTCAAATTAGTGTTCACACCTCCTAATTAGTATATAAACACAACTGCCGCGCTGCGCGCGGCATTGTATTAAGTCACCGTGACCAAAACGTGGTGGTAACGAATAACTTCAGATTAGGACCTTTGTTGAAATGTAATTTTTATATGTTATGTGGACAAAGCATTCAGATTATTATCCTTCAGATCAATGCTTATTTTAGTTAGCACTATCTTGCACGTAAATATTTGAAAAATGTGAGTGTTTTCTTCAGTTAGCAGAATACTGCTTGTGAATATCTACTCGCCATACCGGTTTCCGAGAGCAAGTCAATGTCAATCCAACATATCATGCACTTGCACCCTCTAAAGTAAATAATGTGTACGCCAACTCTACATAACATTATTTGGAACTAACGATATATTCATCCTAGAGCTCCAATTTTTTCACATAAGATGCATATGGGTAAAAGGAACAACATGAAATACAAAACTCAAATTTATGCTAACTCGAGTTAGCATGTTTATGCATGGAACCCTTCAATTGTGAAATAATCGATATATCACTTCATGAATAACACAATAAAGGAATTGTAAAATATCGATGTATCAATGGACTGTACTGACACTAAAAAAAATCCAAATAATACAAGAAGTTTTATATTATGTACCAATGAAACTATACACATGCGTATTTATGCACAGTCTCATAGTTTCACTATTTTATTAAACAACTTCATTAAAAAATTGTAATACTTAAATTATAACATAAAGTGAAAATAAAATGGTGGATATAGTGGCAGGATAGAATAGTAAAAATCAAAGAAACTTAACCAGCTGAAAGTTGAGTATATGTGTCCTGCTCTATTCCAAGAAGAGTATTGATTAATTTTGTCCATCAACGTAATTTTGCAACCTCTACAACCTTATTACTCAATTGACCTCCTTCAGCCTTATTTCCACGATCACCTTTTCCCTTCTACATCTACTCCTGCCACTTTCGCTTATATGGATACAGGTCCCATTTACATCCACATTCGCCAGTTCCTCTGCCACATCTACTTCCGACAGGTTTGCTCTACTACACAGTCCCTCATGCAAACACACTCCCTAGGTCGAGATTCATAGCCACATATCACATCTTCCCTTCTACAGCCACAATCCGCAAGATTATGTCTGTAATCTATACAACAACACTCCCCAGATAATCATATACAGCCACATTTTCCGGACGTTTTAATCAATAGCCATTTCAGAAAAGTCACACTTAGAAATTAACTTCTACAGCCACATTTCCCAAGCCTCCTAATACAGCCACATCAATAATAAGGTATCTCTCTAGATACAGCCATATATGTATTTCCGATGTCATCATCTTACAGACCCATTTCCCAGTTTCTCTTCTACAGGTACATTTTCAATGATCCTTTCTAGTGTCATTCCACCTTTATTGCTAAATTCCGTGGTAGGCCTATCCTTTATGGCGCTATTTCCCAGGTCCATCTATGGACACCGTCTCCAGGTATTCGAATCCTACAGCCAAGTCCATCTACAGACATTAGTCCAGGTCTCCCTACAGTCAGATCCATCAATAGACATTATCATTATCCGGGTCTTTCCTGCAGCCAGGTGAGGTGTATCTCGTTCCCTTAGAATCAGAAGGGGCTCAATTGCTCCTGTATGACCAAAATATAGTTTTGTATTAAAACCAGCAAAGTTTCTTTAGGAGGTTGTGATTATAACACAAACAGCATTTAACAGGTTTAAAGAGCTTGGTGTATTTCACTTGAGCAGGTTCTGTTCCAATCGTTGCGCTCTTTGTAAGATTTAAAACCTGCTTTTAGTTGATTGAGCAGGTTATGATATTAACACAAACAACATTGACCAGATTTAACCGCTTGGCATTCACTTGAGCAGGTTCTGTTCTAATTATTTGCTCTCTCTGTGAGTGTTAGAATCTGCTTAAGTTCATTGACAAGGTTATGATGATAACAAGAAAATCATTAAGCCGGTTTTAACCGCTTGATAAGTCACTTGAGCAGGTTCTGTTCTAAGCATCTGTCTCCATTGTGAGCTTTAAAACCTGCTAAAGTTGATTGAGCAGGTTCTAATACAAAAAGTCATTTTTTTCTCAGTCATTCTGCTTAGAGCCCATTCTGATTCTAATGAGACGATCTTTAGACGCCCTCTCCAGCCAGGTCCTCACTACAGCCATATTTATCTATTGACACACTCTCAATAAAAATAGCCAGACTACTTTTAAATGAAACATTTGCCAATACGGGCCTATTTCTATTCTTGATAAAAAAAACACATTTCCAGACGAATTTCAGAAGGGGTCAATAATACAAAAAAAATAATAACTATGTATATTGTATTTCTATTCTTAATAACAAACACCTTTTCAGACATTTGCATGCAATATAAGTTATAGTTCTATTGATTTTCACAGTGTATTTCCTACTCTGTCACGAATCATATAACTCTGTCACATTTTCTGTTAGCCCTTTTTTTTTATAAAATTTTAATAAAAATAATAACTCAATACAAATATCACAATATCTTGGTTACTCTCATACACATGTAATTTTCTATGCACATGCAGAACACTTGGGGGATCAATACAAGCGTCTTATCATACCCATCAAAGCGGTACCCTTACTTTCTAGAAACGGTTACCATGGCAGCGGTACATAATTTTATGTATTGTGTATTTACAAGACGCACGAGATCAAATTAATATAGAATAATTTTATATTTATATATCAATAGAATTGTAAGATGTCCATGGAACATGTTACACAACGAATCCCCAATATAAGATCAGTAGCTGTTGTTGCTATAGGTATATACGTCAACAGCCATTAACCCTTAGGCCTACAATGCGACAAATTATTTACAAAATAATATGTAAAAAATGAGTAATTCCAGTGGCTACCACTAGGCTTGTAAGACATTTTCAGGATAGCAAAAATAATTATTAGTAGGCCTATGTGATGGGGTTAGACTCCTCAGGCTAGACTATATTCAGGTACTCAAGACCAGTTCATGGAACTGCGAAGCATATGTTCTCAATTCATTGCGCCTATCCAGAAGTGGACAATATGGCTTGGCTTTTATAATTTTTTTGACTTTAATTTATAAAACTTGGTCCTCGCAATGACCTTGAGATGACCTTCGACTGACCCAAATGTTGCATGCTCACAAAAGCCCGCCCCTGCTGAATTCAACAAGTGTACATATGGTTAATACACCTTGTAGATCCATAGTTACCACCAGCATACCAAAACACTTGAATTTCCAATAAATTATTGACCAGCATTATTCCTGGGTCCTGGCATGCACTTGAGAGTCGAAGGATTAGTCAAATTGAGATTGAGGTATGAGTGGGATAGAAGGTAAATAATATATAGTATTTTAATATTAACGAACTAATTAAACCTCGCACATTACATTCCGGCCGAAATTATGCAATTTTAAATGTATTATGACAATTTAAAGTCCCTGTGAATGTGAAATACGGGCCCTCATGCAGGGGCCATACCGGCGTGAAAAGGTTAAATTATTGGAACGTGGGCCTATATAGCCTACTGCTACGGTACCTTCCATCAGTAGGCTAACACCTGTAATTTTATCATTTTATATAACTTTACCCTTGACAACTATGTATCGGTGTTTGCTCAGTAATACATGGCCTGGTAAAAAATACAAATATTATTGTTTCGTGATGCAGTTGTAAATGCTATTTTGTGTCAAAGGTTTTCTTTGATCGCCAATCGGTTAAAATATAAGCTCTGCGTGCTGGCTGTTAAATTGTAGTGTTTATTGATGTATTCCAATGAACAAAACTGATAATAGAATTACCTACTTGTCAAGTTGAAAAAAATAAAAAAAATCCGAGAAAAACTCGGATTAATCAGATCCCAGGCACCCACCCTCCTATCCAAATTTTTTTTTAAATTTAGAAACATGAAAACAACACAAAAAAACACAAAAAAACAATACCCCCCCCCAAAAAAAAATCCGAGTTGTGGCTTGAGCCACCCACCCACTTCCGAGTTTTTCCCGGATTTTGGGATTTTTTTTAACTTGACAAAACCCCTTTAGTAGGGCTGTTAAGCATAACAATTGTGCAAGAAATGAATAAAGCATGAAATTTTCAGCCTATAGTCAAATTTTCAGTGATGAAGCTTTGAATGTCCGTGAGCAAATTTAGGTACAGAACCACCTTGAGATATGCATCGGATGACCTTGGTTGACCTTAAAAAAAATCTGAAGGTCATATCATAATATGCTTCTTGCTATCGGTCTTATGGTGCATTTGGTCAACCTTATATGCTTATAATGATCATTTTTTTCATAATCTAAATGTTTGAGCACATTTATAATTAACCGGCCATGAATTTAAGGTGACCTTGAGATGTCAACGTCAAATTTTGACACATGTTTATCTTATGACCTAACATATATACATTGCATGTTTGACCCTATACGCAACCATTAGGGGCATGACGGGGGAGGAATACGCTAATATTTGGAACAATCGTGCACTTGTTGTCAAGTTTTTGTCAAATTTGGCTTGTGTTAGGTATGGGCAGTGTGTTTTCAAAATCCATCGCAAACAAGATGGACGTGACCTCTGGTGACCTCTAGAGGTCAAATTCAAAATGGATACCAAAACGACCATAAAAACGAAAAAAAATTATATCTCAGCCCGTTTTTGGAAGTAGAATATTATGTAATACCACTTTTCGTATGTTTTGCGACATGATAAATTAGCTTTTGGGGTCATTGTAATGATATAGGTTTTTTGGAGATCAAAGATCACGTCCAAGGTCAAATATGAGTTAAATTACCTACCATATACATGTACTATAATTGTAAAAAACTGTCTTGAAAGAAATCTTCAGTTTTAAACTTTGCTATGCTGTTAGGTATGGGAAATTTGTGTCAAAAATCCACCGCAGAAAAAGGGTATGACCTCTGTTGACCTCTGAGTAAAATTCAAAATGGCCGCAATAACGGCCGGAAAAAACAATAAATGTATTAAGGTTTCACCACCCTAAATAAGCCGAAATCACGGCAGGTGTATACTAATGATAGAATCATCACACAAAATATTTCTAATGCGGCTGTTTCAACCTCTGTTGAATTAAAACAAATACAAAGAAGTTATATTTCTGTGGATATTTAATAAGTACACGATGTCACCTTCATCCCGGATATCAGATATAACTGTTTCGGGATAATCTGACAGGGATACAGTGGGTTAAAGGATGTATGTCTGGTCTGTGAAACAAGGTATGAATTTAGGCCTAAATCGAACTATGGCGACCTCTCTGAACACTAGGGGGCCTAGCTCAAAATATGTCTAGGTAGCAACCTCTTATCTCAGTTGTTTTTGAAAATGCACAGTCCAAGCTTCATTATGATATGCGGTACCAGATAGGGGGGAGGGCAAAAAGATGTAAAATCGGCCCCTGGAATTAAGACATTTTACATGTATTTTAATGGGACTGGCATTTGGGGTGGTGAGATCTTAATGCTTGCTATGGTTTTTTTTAGGTCAAAGGTAAAAAACAGCAAAAAATCCAAGCGCCGGTATTGATTTTACAACTCGATATATTCAGTTTACAACTCGATAGGTTGAGTAAATAACTCGATATATTGATTTAACAACTCGATATATTAAGCTAACAACTCGATATATTGAGTTGTGAACTCGATATATTGAGATGACTAAATCGAGAAAACAAACTCAAAATATCGAGTTGTCAATTCAAATTATTGAGTTTAGAACTTAATATATTGAGATAAGAACTCGATATATACTGAGTGCAAAACTCGATATATAGAGCTGACAACTTTATATATTTAGCTGCCAACTCAATATATCGAGCTATAAACTCAATATATCGAGTTGTCAACTAAATATATTGAGTTGTAAACTCAATATTTCGATTTATGAAATACATATATAGAGATATGAACTCAACTGAATATATCGAGCTCTTAACTCAATATATTGAGTTGTTAACTCAATTCATTTAGTTAAGAACTCAATATGTTGAGTTATGAATTTGGAGTTGTGGACTCAATATATCGAGTTCGAACTCAATATATCGAGTCGTAATCTCAATATATCGAGTTCTGAACTCAGTATGTCGAGTTTTTAACTCAATATATTGACTTTTTAATTTATCATATCGAGCTGTAAACTCAATATATCGACTTCTTAACTCAATATATAGAATTCTTAACTCAATATATTGAGTTATGAACTCAATATATTAAGTTGTGAACTCAATATGTGAAGTTCTAAAATCAATATATTTAGGCGTAAACTCAACATATCAAGAACTCAATATATCGAGATATGATCTCAATATATCGAGTTCTGAACTCAATATATTGAGTTTTTAACTCAATATATTTAGTTGTAAACTCAATATATCGACTTTTTAAGTCAATATGGAATTGTAAACTCAATATATCGAATTTTAAACTCAATATATCCAGTTTAAAACTCAATGTATCGAGTTTTGGACTCAATATACCGAGTTGTTAACTCAATATATCGTGTTCGAAGGCGCGTGGACCCTCTAGCAAAATCACCCAAAACTGGAAGGAATTCTTAAGCGTTGATGAAAACAAGGACACAGACGTTGTTGCTATTGCTGCAGCTGCTGTCTCTGAAATATCTGCCGATGAATTAAGGATCGCATTCGGGACTGTGCACAAATTCAGGTAGGCCTACATTACCGTACACGAAATTGCACAAACTTTGGGACCCCAGAAATCAGCTATGCTGTATATGTTTCACACGGTCACAGGATGTGGCACTGTCAGTTCATTCAATGGTCGTAGAAAAGAAAACTGCATGGGAGGTTTAGAAGGGTTCTCTTGAGGTTACTGATGCTTTCAGAGACATTGCGCAAACCTCAGACAAAAGCGGCACTGGAGCAGCATGTAAAAAGAGCTAGTCTTCAAAGTCAAGATTGGATCAGAGCAAAACATCTTGATCAAGAACTTCCCAAATCCCAATCCTAGTGACTACGGATGGACCAAAGACATTCACGGTTGGACGCCTTTGTGGACGACACTCCCACAAGTACCGAAATCATACTATGAATCAATTCATTGTAGTTGCACAAAAGGCTGTGCTGGATGTTGTAAATGTGTGAAGGTACGCTTGAAATGTACTGCTCTCTGCGCTTGCTCTGGGGAATGTGTACGATAAGTTAGACTTCTATGCATACCTGGATATATAAAACTATCAGAAATACATAAGATGTATTTCTGATACTATGAATGTATACTGGTGATACTGACACTGATATTGCCAGTGATTAATACGAAGCATGCATGTTTATTTTTTATAGACATGACCTATGTGCCTGGGCAATTCATCCGATATATTTTTTTGGGCACCAAGCCATAAGCAGCCATTTTCCAAGATGGCCGCCTAAAAAGCTTGTGGGCACGATAACTTATGAACCGTTGGTTGGATTGCATTCAAATTTGTTATGGTTGCTCTCTAGGTATTTTAGATGATCTGATTGGCTTTTGAGATGAATCCATTTAAAACAAAATGGCTGCCGCAGCCATTTAAAAAAAAATTGACAGGGTGGTAGTGGGGGTCATTTTTTTAATTATTTCTTGATATTGATGGGCATACTGCCAATGATATTCGTTAACAAGCGCGGTTCCGAATATTTTACAAAGGGAGTATCCGATTGGAATTTGATTGTCCTACCGCCAAAAAAGATTAATTTAGATGTCAATATACTCATTCAGGTAATGGTGTTTTGAGGCAAGATCCTTGAGGCAAATCCGTTTGAATTTTTTTATGTCAAATGCAGATATTTCTGCATTTTAGAGCGATTTTTTTTAAACATATCTGATTGTATTTTTTTGGAAAGAATATTTTGTTTTCACCTTCGACCTTGAAGTTGACCTTTTGACCTTGACAATGACCTTGAATTATCCAAACAATAATATGAATAGTTTCTCCAGTCAAAACAATTCAAAATGAGGTATTACACTTGTACTTATAATTGTATTTGTGGAAAATCATATTTTTGGCACTTTTGACATTGAAATTGGCCTTTTGACCTTGACCCTGATTTTAAAGATGACCTTGGATTATTAAAAAAATTACATAAATGTTTTTTTCCAATAAAAAACACATCAAAATGAGGTAATACACTTGTAGTTATAATTGTCTCCATGGAAAGTCATATTTTGGCACTTTTGACCTTGAAATTGACCTTTTGAGCTTGCAGATGACCTTGAAGTATTAAAAATAACCAGAAAAAATAGTCAGGAATGGATTCTTGAATTAAAATCACATCGAAAAGAGGTATCACACTTGTTCCTTCCTTTATTTGTCAAAAAATCATATTTTCGGACATATATACGATGACCTTCACTTTGAAGGTCACTCAAGGTCACCAGAGGTCACTGCCGAGGTGGTTCCGTACCTTATTGTGATCCCCTGGGTTCAAATATATATCATGCCAAATTTCATGCTTTATTCACAAAATGCACAATTGATCTGATATTATGGACTTAACAGCCCTACTTACCCTGATGACATCTGCGGCGAGAGGCGAGTTGGGCAGTCTGTAGGCCTATATAGGGCTTCACAGACCCAGACGACTAGGCCTAGGTGGCCTATTATAATTTCCTCACCACGAGTCAATATATAGTCTGCGTAGGCCTACTGGGTATTGACTCGTAGTGCGAAAATGACCATACCCGTCCAGGTTTTACAGCAATCGACATTAAATTTTGTGACCCACCATGCGTGAAGGTAGGGGAGAGTGGGGCAAGTTGGGCCACTTTTTTTCAAATGTTTTTGTGCTCATACAATTCATAAAGGAAAAATAAAAGAATGTATTTATGAAAGTTTTTTGTTGTTTTTTTTGTTACGTAACATACGCAAGTGGTAATCTACATTGATTTTGACATAAATGCAAATAAACTAAATAAACTGGCACGGCCCATGTCGCCCCATCTCCGGGGCAAGATGGGCCATGGCTGGGGCAAGTTGGGTATAGACCAATGGTAAAATTTGGATGATTAATATAATATTTATTTTATTTCCAATCACTAAACGAACCAAACTAAATGGGTTTATATCACCCTCTCAACTCTACTTAACTGCTTGACTGCAAAATAATCGGCGTTTCGCTGCATTTCCCTGGTTTCACAAAAATGGCGGCCATTTTAAATTTGTAAACTCGTTATCTCAAGGACCGCTAGTCCAAATATCGCTTGTAATTTTGTATGTACACACTCACTTTCCAGGTCACAGAATTAGAATGTTTTGGTTGCAGTTTACAAAAAAAAAAAAATGGCGGCCATTTAAATTTTCAATTTAAAAATTGGCGGTCATTTTATTTTTAATTTGATTTTTTGTAGACTCGTTATCTTGATCAGTGAGTCCGAATCAGTTGTGATATTGTACATAGGCACCTACCAGCTGGCTTGCCACAGAAGCAAAATGTTTTGGTCGCCTGTGAATAATTTGGTAAGAAATGGCAGCCATTTTAAAAAAAGTGTTTTTTCCTTTCTATTTGTATTTTTTTTACTTGGGGTAAGTTGGGCCATGGCAAGTCTGAGCCATGCTCAACTTGTCCCATAAAGTGGCCCAACTTGCCTCATCCGGCGCCATTTGCAAAAAATATTTTATCTTGTATTTTAAAATTATGGCCTCATTATAGTCTATTAGTCAAAACATAAACTCCCTGTATATGTATCAAAATTGGTCACATTCTAAATTATATTTTGAAGCATTAATAAATAATCAGCATGAAATGCACATCTAAAATATTTTCAAAACTAGATCTACATTAAAAAATTATTTTATCCATAGAGTCTAGTTTTTTTTCGTATCTTTGAAAAAGTTTATTACCGAATATGGTAAGTAAATAATGTAATTTATATTCACTAGATGGCACTAAACATGCCGCTGGGAAATCAGATTTGACTATAGGGCCTACAGGGTCAGAGGGGGGGGGCAAGTTACCTCACTCTCCCCTACATCCCACGGATTAGTTTGAATTATTTATGACGTCATTCAAAATTTCGATGATCTTAAGCTAGAGTAAAATCACATTTTTTTTGGTGATTTTAGACCTGGGCTTGTCCCTTTGATACAGGTCAGTGACCTTAGATTTGTTTTAATTATTTATGACGTCATTTAAAATTTAATTTTACCCCTTTGATGATCTTAAGCTAAAATGAAATCGCATTTTTTTGGTGATTTTAGACCTGGGCTTGTCCCTTTAATACAGGTTAGTGACCTAAACAAGTTTTTTGCCGAGTCTGGCAACAGACACAAAGCGTCTGGCAACAGACAAGCAGTCGGTCTGGAAACAGACAAAAAAATGGTGGCTCTGTCATCGGCCTTTTTATCACAGCAGACTCTAAGACTGGGGGTCTGGCAACTGTCAAACAGACAGTCTGGCAACAGACAAAACCACTGTCACACTGGGGATAGGGCGATGAGTATGGGTGTTCATAACATGCAGCACACCATAGCAAATCTGAGGCAGTCGCAAACCATGGATGCGGATACCGGGTGTGCAGTCAACTCATCCCCTATACCAACTCATCCCCCGGTATATCAGGATGAGTTGGTATAAGTGTTGACAGGCTGGGGATGAGTTGGTTATAGCTGTTGACGGGCTGGGGATGAGTTGGTTGCACCTAGGCTTTGAGGATGAGCTTGTATTAATTTGTCTTTAATGATATTTAACTATTTTTGATGATAATCACTTAAATTTATAAGATATGTTTTAAAATCTGACTTGAATAAAATATAATTTAGGCATATTAGGCTTACGCCTAACAAGATCGTTGTTGTAATAATAACAGAATAATAACAGAAGACATGCAGTGTTTAAAAAAGTATAATATTTATTATTTGCTATTGTTATTTCGCCTGTCTATTGTTAGATATAGTTAATAATTCTTCATATATATTTTTATGGTCAACCCTTTAAGTCTTTAGCACGGCTATATTACTTTTTAATATTAGCCGATTAATAAGTCAGTCGTGTTCTTATTTGCCCAGTCTATTGCTATGAATAGTTAATAATTCTTGATATATATTTTTATAGTCAACCCTTTAAGGTTTAGTTATCTCACCGTTTGATCCACTGTTATACCTAATTGTACTTCACAGACTGCCCCTGCTATAATAGTATAGTGTTTTATAAACTGTGATTATGAGAATAATCGCCAGCACCAGTGGCGGATCAAGAATGTGCAAGAGGAGGGGGCGTAAGCCACATTTTGGCTGAAAAAGGGGGGTTAGCTTCACTTTATTTAAAAAAATGCATGAAAATGCGATATTTTCACCAAGAAGGGAGGGGGCGTACGCCGGGTACGCCCTATGCTGGATCCGCCACTGAGCACTAAATTCCTAAATCCCTTTAACAGTGACCCTACCATCACACCTCCTCCTTTGATTTGTGAACAGCGCTAAAAAATATCCGCGTTGATACCAGGTGACGCATAATATAACACAATATCATGCGAACACTCACGGCTTTCACAAGTCAGCGTTTTCAGTGATTATCACTGATTATACAAATATTTATATTTCTTAAATACTATGGGTTACTTATAATATAAAACATCCGATATTCTAAGAGATTTACTCTAACTGATAATAATGATTTTTTTCTGTTTCTCGTAAATGTGATATCTGCGGCTTTCACAATTCAGCGTTTTTAGGGATTATCACGTATTACTTCCACAAATATTTTATATTTCTTAAAGACTATGCATGGGTTACTTATAATATCAAACATCAGATATTGCAAGAGATATTGCAAGAGATGTTTCCCGTAAATGTGATGTCGGCGGATTAGTTGTTTAAATAAATATACCTTTACTGATATACTTCCCTTTCTGTTACTCGTAAATATAATTAAATATATTTGTTTTTCATTACACTTCCAAAGTATGAGTAATCGCTGGCTGCCCGTATGTCTAACTTTGAAACGGATCAGATAGCCTACAATATAGTCATGAGTTGGGGATGAGTTGGTAACATTTGGCCGATGACTGGGGATGAGTTGGTAAGGTATTGACGGCCGGGGGGATGAGTTAGTTATAGCTGTTGGAGAGCTGGGGATGAGTTGGTCTAACGGTATGGGGGGTGAGTTGGTAGGGGGGATGAGTTGACCGTACTCACCTCCTTTGTCGCAATCAGTGATGTGATGACAGATCAATAAAAGTCGGTTCCGCCGTCGCCGAGTCTGGCAACAGACTCGAGTGGTCTGGAAACAGACAGACAGTCCGTCGCCGATATGATTTAATTGGGCTGCTCTGCTTGGCAGCGGATCAATGCGGGCTTGTTGAGCGCGAGAAGACGCGGTCACTCGTCTTGGTTAGACCACTGCTTCCCGGCATCATCAGCATCAACACAGCGATCTGAGACTCTTCGAAGTTGAGTCTGGAGGTGCACTGAGGAGAAGCAGAGGATGAGGGGAGTGGTTGGTCGGCAGATTCGTAAAGTGAGGAAGTCGACTCGACACTCATGGGTTCTAAGAGATACATTGATCCTTGCCGGGAGTTAGAGAGCGATTGACAGAGTCGTAAGGCTCTGGCAGCTCCACTTGAGGGCTAGCTATCCCAAACAAACAAACAAGCCTGAGCACTACCGTGTTTAGGCCTAGCTGACTGCTTGATTGATTGACCGTCTCAGACCCCCGGAAAAATGGGAAAAATATTGGAAAAGTATAATGTATTTGAAAAATTAGAAAAAAGAAATATGGAGAATGACAAGATTTTATAAATGGGAACTATAATGTGAGGGTGTGCTCCTCTTTTTAGGGAGAGAGTTGAGCTCCTGTATAATTAACACAGTGTCAGTGATGCCAGTGGGCAGTGCCAGTGGCAGTATGACTATGAATAACGCAAAATAGGCGGGGGGAGTAAAGTAGATATAAAAATTAGAAGGTGGGAGAGAGTACGGGAGTGGGGAAATAGGTGGATGCTCGCTTCTCCAGGCCCATGGAGGCTTGGAGTCGCTGTAGCCCTGCGGAGCAGGTCACCACAGACAGCTGCGAAATTAGCTCGCAGCGGGTCGATAAGATTCTAGAGCTCCAATAGCTGAAGAAATGCTACTGTGGTTGAACAAGCACTCGCCAGGCCGTGGGAGTCCTGTACCCAGATTTATCTGGTGCTATGCGGACTTTCAGGTTAACTCAGGCCTTCAGATTTGAAAATCGGTGGCGAGTGAAAAAAAGCTCACCTAAAAGTGGTGAGGTGAGTGATCACTCACCACAATTAACCACAATGCCAAACGGGTTAATGAAATTTGAAAAAAAGGATTTGAGGTTAAAAAAACTAACAACATCTGAGAACATATCATTATGTGTGTTGCCCATTTGTTGTCATTTGTTGAAATTTATTTTATTTCTGATTTTATTTTGTCGAAGATTTATTTTTTTATTTGAACATTCACTTCCATGCATGTCTTGCCTGTTAATATTGTACGTGTTGTAATGTATTGTAAAACTATTTATTACAATTGAATGACCCAATAAGATGCCAAAGTACAACCTCCTATTTAAAGCTATTATTTTGACATACCGTATTTCATCAATTTAAAATATTAGCACAGTGCATAGTCTAGAACTTAGTAGATCTTAGCCTATTTAGGTACCGTAGCCTATAGGTATGACATTAATTCTAGTGTTGGTCGGCAATTAGACCAAGTCCCCTGGGGTTTGCTCACTGGAACTTACTGTCGAAGCAACATTCATACAAGCTGAGCTAAATCCCTGGTTATGCACATCCTGTCATTGGCACATGTAATGCCCACTACACCTGCTAATATTGTGGTAACTACACCTGCCAATGACAAAATGGGTTATGGCCTGATACTCCAATTGGAGGGTGGTTGGCTTATAATTTCAAAGTCAAAATTTGTGCTGCAGAACGGTAGAATCAAATAAACATGAGACTTTAACCCGGTGGTGGATTACTGTTGGCCCGCCGACCGCCGTTTGCGAATCTGGCCCAACATCAAATCAGCATGGGGCACCGTCAGCGCCTCGTGTTCTAAAAATAACCATTCACACAAATGTAGCCTACACCACAAGCAGTCAGATGTAAACAATAGCACGTGCGCATGCGTGCAATGCACATGCGCCGCAGATGCGCATCAGTGTAATACTAGGACTTCCAAACAAACACAGGACAATCGAATGGCTGTTTGCGTCATTGACGCTTTTGCGTTGTTTTGCTATGACACAGACAATCGTCTATTAATATGTCCCATTTTCATCCATCGTTGAAAATTTTTTCTTAAGGTAAAAAAAGTTGTTTGACTAAGTTGACACAAAAGTAGCAACAACGAAAACAGCCACTCGTATGGGCTTATAAAATGCATTGGGGAGGTTAGAGCGCCTGGTCAAGGCAGCCAGCTTCCAGGGCTAGCTATCCAGCTGACATGGAGTCGGATCGCTGGCGCTTGAAAAAGCTAAAGATAAATTATATATATTAAACATCGCCTATGCCGGGAGCAAAGCTATAAAATAAGTTTGGGTCACATAATTTTTGATAGGATCGGCGGAATTAAGCGATATTTTACTTCAGGAAATCAATAAAATAAGTTGAATTGCATATGTTTTGATAGGGTCGGTCAGAAATCGGAAACAAACAATATTTTTTGGGGCCTGACGACGTGACGTGCGCTGTATTTCACTCGCCTGACCTCACCTTTGCGTGAGTTATGGTGCGCGTGCGCGATCGCGCACGCCAAATCTGAAGGCCTGTTAACTGGGGGTATAACTCATGATCAGAGAAGAAACACAGAAGAGGGAGAGGGACTGATCTAAGGGTGTGGACCCCATTAAAGCAAAATAGGCGGGGGGAGTAAAGTAGATATAAAAATTAGAAGGTGGGAGGGGGTACGGGAGTGGGGAAATAGGTGGATGCTCGCTTCTCCAGGCCCATGGAGGCTTGGAGTCGCTGTAGCCCTGCGGAGCAGGTCACCACAGACAGCTGCGGAATTAGCTCGCAGCGGGTCGATAAGATTCTATTCTATTCTATTCTATTCTATTCTATTCTATTCTATAACGTTAGACTATTAGTAGTACTTATAGACTGTATTATATAAAGTCGGATTCACAATAACCGTGGTGAATGAATTTCACCGATTTCTCGGTCAATTCTCAACCAATTTTCTTGAAATTTCACACACACTATTTTCCATTCATGTCGTGACTACCCTGAAAAGTTCGCGAAGTTTTGATAAGTTTTTAAGAAGTTAGACCATTTGACATGTAGACTAGTAAAGAAATAAAAAATGTTGCCCTCTATAAACCCATTAGCTTCGTCTCAGAATTTTATTACATGTCAAACAGTGTAAATAGCTAACTGATTATATCACTCGCCCATTTGACAAAAAACTATGACTTATATGTTAAAAACAGGATATTTTGACATATATGGACTCGCCCGTTTTTTTTCCCACTCGCATTGGCGAGCGGGCGAGTGCCAGTCATGCACACTGTCAAATGGTCTAACTTTTGAAATACTTATCGAAACTTCGCGAAATTTTCAGGGTAGTCACCAGGTGGAGGCTGACCGCAGATTAACGTACGTACTTTGAAGGACGTACGTACTTCGATCTAGGTCGACCGTACTTCCATTGACGTACGCTTCTCGTCATCAACTGGCTTTAGGGGTACCTATAAATATCATGTCCTGTAGCTTGGGTCGCCTCCTGTCATTGGTTAGCCCGGTTGAGGATTGCACAATGGTAGATAGCCTACCATTCTAGTTGGCGGGGAATTCCCAATGTGCTTTCACCAGGGACACATGATAGCTCAAAGTTAGTACTTTTCAAATACTACATCATTTTTGCTTATTTTGCAGAAATAGTAACATTGCCAATCACAACTACATTATAATTTCGGAGAAGTGTTATTCAAGTTTCGATTGTAACTTGTTTTGAAAGATTTCTATGTTTGTAAAATTAAATATTGACATTAAATTGTCGATGGGGCTTAGTGAACTGTGAATTTTTTTCAGTCTTAATACTTTGATTGTAGTACGTACGTCGATTGACGTACTTATCGTACGTCAATCGACGTAAAAAAACAATGAAAAATATTATCTCCCTGATTGTCTGTAGGTCTATCTTGTACAATTTAGATTGTTGGCGAGATCCAGCTGAGATCATATTATTTATCAACAATGCCAGTGTTTGGGGCCGTTTAACCCTTAAATGTTGCCGATTTTTTAAGGCAATTTTTCATTCATTTGAAGCTAGAATTGCTAACGCAATTTCCAGCTCCAAATGTCGAAAAATAATTATTTTTATGAACAAATACATCTTTAAAATGAATTAATAGATTAACTAAGCATCTATCACAAAACATTTTAGCATTTTGAGTTGAATGTATCGGTCTGAAAGTTGCTTGAAAACGGGGGGGAAAATCTCTCAAAAAAGCTTTACGTAATTGTTGAACAGCCCCTTAGGGTGGTCAGGCCATTTTTTTAATTTCAAAATATCATATATACTGTATACCAAATTAAATTTATTGCCATAACAATTAGATAGACATTTCTTTTAATGCTGTAGGGCCTAGGTGAAAAATCAACTGAGTTATCGATATTTCATTTTTTTCGATATTATTTATTTTTCTGCTCGTTTTTACGTTTTTGTTCTTGGTGGTTAACTTACATGATGTTATAAACACACATAAACATGATAAAACAGACTTTCAGACACAAGAATATTTTATTATTGCAATAGCTACATCAGTGCATGATATTATAGTGATCCAAAATGTTTGATGCTTAAAAAAGCAACAGCAGGCCATATCAGAAGCATGTTCCTTTTCCATCTTATACTACTGCGTAGTCCTCCGTTGTTTTAATGACATGAATAAAGGGAATGTACGGTATAGCGGATTGTAGTATCACCCCCACAGAAACCCACAACCGAGACACACAGAGGGAGAGAGAGGGCAGAGAGTAAGAGAAGGGGGAGAGAGAAATAGAGGAGAGCGTGGAGAGGAGGAGAGAGAGTATGAGAGACAGAGTAGGAGAGAGAGAGAGATCAGGAGGGAGAGAGAGAGAGTAGGAGAAAGTAGGATAGATGGCGAGAGAGAGTAGGAGAGACAGAATAGGAGATAGACAGAATAGGAGTGAGCGTAGGAGAAAGAGAGGGAGATAGGAGAGAGAGCAAGAGATGAGAGAATGCGATGAAGAGAGTGGAGAGAGAGTGGAAAGAGAGTAGGAAAGATAGTAGGAGTGAGAGTAAGAGCGAGGGAGTATGAGAGACGAGAGTAGGAGAGAGAGTGGGAGAGAGAATAGGAGAGAATATAGGAGAGAGAGAGAGTAAGAAGAGATAGAAAGAGAGAAAAGATAGTGGGGAGAGAGATAGATAGAAGAGAAAGAGAGGACTGAGAAAGTGAGAAAGAGAGTTCTAAAAAGAAAAAAAGAGAGAGGAGAGAGTCGAACATATTTTTTTGTCTTCTTTCTCGCTCTCTCTCTATTGTGGATGCATGTGGGGGTAATACTACAATCCCTTTTATAATGTGTCCAAACATGCTACAGGAAGCGGTTTGCTTCCTGGGTTACACTAGTGTTTATATCTTGGGATTGAGTTTCATCTCCAGTCTGAAGGTATGTTGTCAAATGATTTGGTAAGCGGTTACCTGAAATATAAACACAATTTGTCAAATTATGTATTTGTAAATGTTGATAGTCTACTGGTACTTCAGTGACGTATAAGTTAATTTAGGCTGACATATTTTTTTATTTATTGGAAATTCAATTATAACCCTATCTAGGCCTACTTAGTCTACTAACTATAAACCCTTGCACTGCCAGGGCCACATCTGAGAACTTTTCAAACCAACTGAAATTGATTAAATATTTTGGGACACTACTAACAACAACATCCCCATTTTTATAACGGACAGCGACATTCATAGTCTCATTATTGAAATTAGTCTTTTAATAATGCTACGAAACAACAGTAGGCCTATAGTCCTATATACTATATGAATGGGGTCTGACAAATAATAACACATAATAGTTAGCTAGCAGGTTCGTACCCAGGATTTTTTTTTTTTTGGGGGGGGTCCAATTTTGGATTGCTGGGGTATTTACTGCTTGAATTGATATTTGGCATTGAGCGAATAGGAAACGCAGGTTAGGGGGTCTGGGGGCATGCCCCCTAGAAATTTATTTTATTGTTAGGTGCAAATTGGTGGAATATGGTGGATTCTGTGGTCACAGGGGGGGGGGGGGGAAGGAGGGACCCTCTCGAACCCCTCCCCCCCCCCAAATGACGGCCCTGAACGTTAGTAAGATATCACTAGAATATATTTTAAAGACCTTCCTCACTAGGCCTACCCGAACACCATACCATAAAACAATGATGGTAATGTTGGGTCAACGTCGCAGATGGCGATCCAACATTAAACCAGTATTGGTTCTGCGTTGTGCTGCCACTGTGCCAGTGCTGGGCATATTTAAAATACAGTGTTAGGGTGTGAGCGATCAATAATTATCGGAAGGACCGGTCAACCTACTTTTGTACAATGTTGGACCAACGTTGAGCCGACGTTGTATACATGTTATACAAATATTCTGTGTTTGTTGGGTTAGCCCTACTAGGCTAGGCCTACTAGTCTAGTAGCTAAGTAGGGCAGACCAGGCCTGGCTGTGCTTAAGGCTTAGCATTAGCTTAGAGGCCTATACCGTACTTCGATTGAAGTACGTACTTTATTCAAAGTATACTTCGATTGAAGTACGTACGTCGTTTGGCGTCTATCACTGTCGTACGTCGATCAAAGTATGGCTGGTGTCCGTACTTCAATCGACGTACGGATGTACACCACCCTAAAATAATCTTAAAATGTTGAAAACTCAAACATAGGAACTACACAAATTTGGGCTCTTACGATAGCATACATATTTTTCTGTATAAAAAAGTAATTCCCAACGTTGGCTCATGACAATACTCACCGAAAAACAATGAAGAATGTTGCCAAAAATCACAGGCTCTCTTTCTTTGTAAATTTGCCAGAAGTATAAACATGCGCCTAGCCTCGTTTTGGTATCAATCGACGCGTGAGGTCTCTATGAAAGATTTCCCATGTCAAGCTATTTCTATTTATAAATGGGAACGATGCAATCTCACGCTGAAGGGGAGCCCTATTATAAATGTGGGTGTACGTCAATGGACGTACGGTCTAGCTAGATCGAAGTACGTACGTCCTTCAAAGTACGTACGGTAATCTGCGGTCAGCCTCCCCCTGGTCACGACATCAATGGAAAATAGTGTGTGTACAATTTCATGAAAATTGGTTGGGAATTGACGGAGAAATCCGCGAAATTCAATAATCCTGGTTGATGATTTTAATGTGAATCTGACTATAACTGTGTTAACTGATTATACCCAAATTCACCTTCACGTGGTGGATGCTTTTTCGCTCTCATATCGATATTTACCGTTTTTGGTCGATTTTTTTTACATAATCACTTACTTTGTATGATGGGGCGATTTTATTTTCAGACCATTATTGAATTCGGTGTGGTTACTGGCTGTAAAGTGAGAAAATAAAAAACATCTCATCCAAAGTTGGGCCAGCATGTTTGTTGTCATCTCTGTCTGCTGCACATGGGGTACATCCTGGTCTTTTGACCAATTTGGGTTCAGGCTACTTTTTGGGAAAGGTGATGCAGGCATATCTTTGAATCAAACATTGTTACCATTGTAACCTTCTGTTTAATATGAAAATATAAATGGTTTTTAACCTGTTCTTGCTACAAATAAAATAGTTTATAGATCAAAGAGCTTTTACCTTGCCTACTTCACTTCTCAGCTCCCATTGTCTGTTGGCACTTACCCTAATTTCATTGTTTGAAAGATCTTGTGCATGTGCATAGAACTCCCTCACGGATTTCCGAAATTTTATTTCGTAACTTATGCCCTAACTAAGGATGAGCTTCTGTGTGATTGACACTCTGGTTTTACTGGACATTTTTATGTGTGTGGTCCAGTAACTAGCTTTTACTGTACCTCACACATATAGCTTAAACAAGAGATGACAAGAAACTCTCAGATATTACTGAAAATAAGGGCAGGCCAATTTTGTTGTGAATCGGACATTTGCATTTATTAGTGGTTCAGTCCGACTTGAATTTTATTAACTGCTTTGTCTTTTTCAGCTGGGTTATCAACAATACTTCTTCTATAGATGTTTAATACAACTGTGTGAAACTTGAAGGACAATCATGGCCGCCAACAATAGCAATCTCGACACAGAGATTGTGTTTCTGATTGGCCCACCTGATCACAATCGTCGCTCAAAAGGAGTGTCAGAGCCTCTAATGAACGCTGCAGAAGTGGCCGCAGTGGATATAAAATCTAGTGTCTGCATGAGACAAGCTGAGTTTTTAAGAGCAATGAACACAATGCGTAACCTGAATGAACTCTGTGATGTAGAACTTATTGCAGAAGGCCAAGTAACTTATGTGCATCGTGTTGTCATGGCTGCGTGCAGCAGCTTTTTCCACGCTATGTTTACCACAAAAATGAATGAAGCTCGGGCGTCCAAAGTTAACTTAAAGGATGTATCGATGCAAACTTTACAGCATATTATAGACTTTGCATACACAGCAGACATTTCAATCACAGATACTAATGTACAGGTCGGAAAATTTGTATACATGTATGTCAAATTATGTAACTTGACATCTTGATTTATATGCAGATAATGGTATTTTAACTCTTTCAATAATTTTATGTGTTGATCTAACTGCATTAAATGATTGATCTTTGTGATTCTCTTAGAATTTATATAATTTACTGAACATAAAACTGCATGTTTTCAAATTTGATGGATTAATCTGTTCCTTTATCTTTGTTGTTAATCACAACAGGAGCTTCTGTCCGCTGCAAACCAGTACCAGATTAATCCCATCAAAGAAGCATGCTGTGACTACCTCAAGTCTCAACTCAGTGCTACAAATTGCTTGGGCATCAGAGATTTTGCTGAGTTTCACAGCTGCAACGTTCTTTACGAAGCAGCGTGCACCTATGTCGATCGCCACTTCCAAGAAGTCTGCAATGGCGAAGAGTTTCTTCACCTGGGGAAAGGCTCACTTTTGGCTCTTTTACAGAGGGATCAGCTCACAGTGAGATGTGAGGATGAGGTAAAGTACAATTTAACCGTCCAACTTGACTCGTTGTAAAGCACTTTATTAACCATTACAACGCTGAAATATTTTTCTATAAACCATGTAGACTGAAATCATCATAAATGTCTTAGTTAGCTCTTCCTGCTTCATCTGGAGACCACCTATGTTATGGATCTACAGTAGGCCTACATCCATTATAAATTTTGAAATTTTTTTTTAGGAAAATTTAAAGAAATTATGTCAGTTGATAAACATAAAAAATATTTTATTGACAACATAGTTTTTTTTAAATATTTGCCAGTAGACCCATAACATAGGTATTCAAATGAAGGGGGAAGAGCCAACTAAGACATTTATGGTTATTTGAAATTAAAAATAACCCTCTGTTCTCTCAGTTTACATGAAAATATTTTAGTGCCTTTAGGCTTAACCTTTACAGCGCGGGGATCAACTTTAGCCGTCAAAATCTGACGTCTGTAGACGTGGCTATGGTCGATCCACGGTCTGTGGGAGTACAAATATTTATATTGGCCGTAGACCCATAGCATAAGTATTCAAATGAGTCAGAAAGACCTAACTAAGACATTTATACTGATTTCAAGGTGAAAAAATTCTTTGGTCTCCATGGTTTATATAAAAAATTCAGCGCCTTACTGGGTGAGCGCTAGGATGCAAATTGAATTAGCCACAGCCAGTGGCTGTGGCTAAAAGGACCTAATTTCCTTTAGCCACATGAGAATATTTTAGCCACAAACAAATAGCTACTATGCAGCCAATCAGTGGCTGTGCCCGTGGGCTCATGATCAGCGAATTGTGCTTGTTCATCTTTCGCCACACTGAATTGTCTGTGGTGAGAGAGGCCCAAATAATGTTAGACACAGGGAAAATTGTTTAGCATTTGGCGATGTGGCGAGCGCTAGCGCTCACCCAGCCTTAAGAGTTAATGCTATTGTCTAACCCTTGAATTTCTGAACCAGTAAATCTAATTTTCTGTCGGTTGAACTAATGCGATCCACAACTTCTAAGTGACTGAAAAATACTTTTCCATAGCACATCCCAGAAAAAACCACAAGACATTGACCCAATGTTGACTCAATGTTGGCCCACCGTCTATGATGTCGGCCCAATATTTAGCCAACATTGGATCGATGTCTCATGTTTGCTGGGATGAGTGTCACAAATTTTAGTCAGAGGTCACATATTTTAGTCAGAAAAACAGAACAATTTATCAACCCTTTAAGCCGTCACGATGCATTAACGCATCATTTTACATCCCTGAAAACAGACTTAATTTTCTAACAGTAAAGGTTTCTAGAACGAAAATTTCCATGAAACTAACTTGCCAATACATAGCAATTTTCTTCAATTTTTAATCCACACCAAATCATCTTCATCCACTACAAGTCGAGAATTGCGACAGCAATTCGCGGCTTGTAGTGGATAAAGATGACAATGGTAAACTCAGGCTTGAAAGGGTTGAAACACAGAAATAATAAGTACTATCATGGCTCGACACTAACGGTTGCCAGATTGCCCAGGGCAACTGAATATAGGTGGGGGCAAGTAAAAAATTACAGACAGTGGCCCCTGGGCAATAGCTCCAATTTGTAGCATTTTAAATTTCAGTGACTAGCTGTCACAACAGGCAACTCATGTCAGTGGCAAGTCGGGCAAGTGACAAATTATGGGGGCAAGTACCACAATCAGTTAGTGTCTAGCCTTGACTATGGTCGGCATCAGTGCTCTAACTTTAATTCATTGCTTCTATTTTCTTTGGAATTATGTCATTTTTTTTGGCAATTTGATTGATTGTTGCTGTGATTTTATTGTTGATATTGATACTATTTTTTCGTAAATTAGGTGTATGATTCAGCAGTGCGCTGGTTGAAACACGAAGTGACTGAGAGGGCACAATACAAGCAGGAGATTCTGAGCTCCATTCGCTTTCCTCAAATCTCTAAGACTTACTTGACAAATGTGGTAGAACAAGAGCCTTTACTGCAGGATAGCTGTGAATGTCTGCGTATGGTTATCGGTAGGTCGTCACTGAGACTAAAACATTTATATTTTTTTGAACTGTCATCTTATAGAATAATATTCTTGAAAAAATGACATCAAGAATTATAACCAGCAATTATCAGCTTCATTTTTGTGAAGTAGCTGTTTCTCTTTTGAAAAATCAATACAGAATTTAGAAAATTTCAAAGAACCTGCTGAATAGTTTCTAGTGTATTTTTTGTCATTTAAAAATTTAAATTACGAAAAATATTTCTATTTTCGAAATATGCATGTTCTTAGTTGAATTATTTAACTAACTGAGCATCTACCACAAACTATATTATTCATTTCAGTGACTATATATTATATACAAGCCTAGCAGGACAAGAGTTAAGATATAAGTATTTCAATTTGTGTTACAACAAAGTGTAAATTGACTGACAGAAAAAAACAAATTTAAGCTGTGATTTTGTCTGAATTATCAGTTGGCTATGTTGGAACAAGTCACTTTGGCTACATTATCATAAGTCAGATATTATAGCTACCAATGTTGCTAACTGACAGTCAATATTTTCTTGAATTCAAACAATTTACAAGAAGAATACAAGCTAGCTGATGGTATTTTTACACCCTGAGTGGATATAATGTTAACCCTTGGGACACTGATGTCGACTACAGTAGACATTCTGTGTTTTTAGTAGCACCTGTATAACCCCTGATAACCAGTTGTTAAAAGTGAAATATTCTTTATATCTTGAAACACAGGTATATGTTAGGATTTCAATGTCGCAAATCACACAAATTTTCAGTCACTTGAAGTTGTGGATCGCGTTAGCGAGACACAACTTCAAGTGACTGAAAATTTAAATTGAATAACTTAGTGCGCTAAGGGTTAAACCTTACACCGCTAAGCACGATTATAGTCACTTTTGAGCTGACCAGATAACTGTTATTGGGAATAAAATGTGTCTCCAAACATCAAGATTTGCAAATATTTGGTCCCAATTTAAGCTAATATGAGTCATTTTCAACCACTTGTAGTTGTGTTTCGCGGTAGCGACACGCAACTTCAAGTGGGTGGAAATTCAAATTATTTAATTTATCATTTTATAGTACAACATATAAATGTTGTACCATAAATGAGTTTTCATGTCTATATCCAATGACGATGTCGATGTTTTCATTTACATCTACAGCTGGGTTACGCTATCATGTTATGTCTGCTGAGGAAAGACGTCAATCTAACTTACATAACCTCAAGCCTCGTCGTAAAAAGTATGATTACCGCGTGGCAGTTCTAGGAGGATCAGAAGAGAACACTTGTCAATACTTCAACTGCAAAGGTGATTATTTCAGAGGATTGTGCATAAATAAGATTAGGGAGCTTAACCCTTTCAGTGCTGTGACATCTTTATATGTCAGAATTTGCTGTCTGTGGACGGCAGATTCTGAAATATTAAGACGGTCCTCGCACTGAAAAAATTTAAATATTTATAATGGTAGTAGAGCCATAACATAGGTATTTAAATGAATCAGAAAGAGATAACGAAGACATTTATTATTATTCCAAATTTTTAAAAAAGGTCTAGTTTCCATGGTTTTAATAAAATAATCTTGAAAGTGTTTCAAGGGTTAAAGGTTAATGTTTATAAAGCTGTTCTGTATTTATATTTTTGAACTATTGGTGAGAATTGGTTGTAATTTAAGAATCAATGTTTGATTGTAATTAGTTGGTGTAACCAACCGATGATCACACAGTGCACAATTTTAGGACACATTTCCAGTGTGGCAGAAGGACTCTCTCCCTTAAAAATTTCAAAGAGTCCCGTTTGAAATAAAAAAAAATCATGCAAGGCGCAAATTTTTTTTTTGCTGCAATTTTTTAGCGCATTTATGGTTATTTATAATGTTGTGAAAGAGATCGTCCTAATTTTTGCTTAGTTACGTTTTTGTTATTTATAATTTTTTTACAGGGATACTGAAATTGTCAAACAACAAACAAAAAAGTTTATATACTTTAATTATGAATTTACTTTCAATAAGCATCAATACATTCTCATTGAAACATCAAAAAATTAAATTATCATTTTCAGATAATATTATAAGCATACATGTGCGAGGTACCTACTGTTGGTCAATTAGAGTTCTCTCATCAACATGGCATATAAGTTAAATTACCATTAATTGAATTTAATTATTATAACTAATCGGACTCATCACTGCCAATAACAGACACCTTTCTTTTTCTGTATGTTTTTACATTCATTCTTCTTAGCCTGGTTGATGCTTTCAGCCAGAGCTTAACATTCATTCGTCAAACCAAGGGAGATTCCTTGGTCAAACAAACACGAGGCGCTGACATAGTGTTATGTTAGTTGAGCAGCATTTAAATGAACAGCCTAATGACTAATCTAAAATGACTGTAACCGTAACAGTAGGCCTATGCTAAACCAGCATTGTATTTCTAGCGGACACAATAGATTGTCCCAGCGCTGCTTCAATGTCGGTCCATCGGCTACGAGGCTGACCCAGCATTAAAACGATACCGCGACATGATCGCCTGTTTGCTGGATTGTCCAACCAACATTGCCTTGATGTTGGCCCATCGTCTACGGCCGGCGCTACTACGACGCTAGCCCAACATCAAAACAACACTGGGCAAACGTCCCGTGTTTGTTAGGGAAGCGGCGCCGACATACAGGGCCTGACCCGGCTTGTGTCCAGGAGATAGGCCTTCATTCCCTCCCTCGTCATCATCCCTCGTATCAATATCAGACTACAAGTGACCATTCATATACTGGCGCCGTGGCGGGCACGTCTGGTGGGAATCTGGGTACTGCTCGGCAGATTTTACCACTGAAAAAGCAGCGTAAGGGTGAAATGCCAGCGTGCCCCGCACTTCTAAAACCACGATCGGCCACGCGGACTTGCCTTAAAATTGTGCACTGTCACAGTTAATTGGTTGAGTGAAATTGTCGTCAGTCAGGCGCACATATAATCGTGTTAATTGAAAATAACAACATCTGTTTGTCAAGTATGTTATCAACACGCGCTATAACTACACTGTAAGACTTTCGCTGGAAATAAAGGCATCTGGTGGGATAGACGAGGTTATGTCAGACAATTTTTGAGATGTTTATTATAAATCATCATAATCGGTGTACCAAATAACTAATTATTGATTATAATAGGAAATCGGGTACATCACTATTGTAAATTATACTTTGTGTCTTTTTATGAAATATGTCATTACGTAGCTTATGCTTTTCAGATCAATCCTGGCACAGTTTTGAACCCATGCCTGAGAAAAGAAGAGATCATGTTGTGGCTCAAGTTGGTCCAAACATCTATGTACTTGGCGGATCAAGTCTGTTTCTTCACGCACGAATCGATTCTTATAATATCATCAATAATCAGTGGAGTGTCATGGACTCTAGGTAAGTCCATCCCAGCTAATACAGGTGAACATCGTTATAACACGATCGTTAGGGTCCAATGAGTCAAATTGTGTTATAAGTGAATCGTGTTATACAAAAAAATCAACCAGAAAACGATCTCAAAAAAGGATGAGTAATAATATATAGACTATCGTTAATATAAACTGTCTTGTTTGCACAGGTGCAACGTGTTATGTTACAGCTGTAACTTATAATAATAACAACAATATTATAAAACAATTATCATAAGTTTTGCGGCGTAACAATTGTAACGTTTTACAACTATTCTGTCGTACAAATGTATACAGAATGAACACTATAAAAATAACAATAAATTACACATCTTTATGCAGCAGAGGAGTAGCGAATTTGCTATATTTTAGTTCTTTATTACATGCTTATACATATCATTGTGCGCAGTGTGTAACACGATGTATTTGATACTTTGATTATCATTTGCATGTAATACTACGCGAGCATTATTATTATTTAATTGCACACAATATAATAAATGTTAATGATATATCGGCAGTGGCCGTGTCTGTCACTGCTATCACCTCTGCAGTTGATGATTGACATCACTGTCCTCACGCTGATTGGCTCAGATACCCCCTCTCTTTCTGGTTCCTCCCACGTCAAGAGGTCAGGTGCAGTGATTGACAGCTTATGCACTCTCACAGAATCTCGTCAGAAAATACTTCACGAGAGCTTGTGAGATTTGCTCCAGTCGATAGGCGCGAGTCTCGACAACTCTGGCGGTGTCTACACTTTATCAGGTGACGTTTGTACAACACTCAGTACGTAGTCTCTGTGGGGGGGGGGGGGGGGGGGTTAAACCTTTCCTTCGATTTGCAGGCCTAACGAGACGTATTAAGTCGCCAAACTTATATATAAATATAATATTTTTCGTGCTATAATCTGTATCTGTAAACATAATATATCACGATCTTTCTCAAATACATACCATTCTTTACTTTGTGTACATAGCACGATTTAAATTGTCTACAAAACTATAATCATTTTTTGTGCTATAATCTGATAATCTGAAATAATTATAACACGATCTTCAATGAATTTATAACACGATCTTCAGAAATTTATAACACGATCTACAGAAATTTAAACCAAGATCATTAGACTAATAATTATCTTTTCGAATACAATACGCTCTTTACAATTTTATAATACAATTTTTATGAGTGAATTATATTATGCCGTATTATAATATACGAAAATATCAAAGCGTCTCCAGCGTGTCACTTATTCTCGCCGCACTGCCAGGTATTATGACATTACACGGCACACTTTTCCGCGTTCACATGTGTAGACCCAGCGTTGGCCAAACATTGTTTCAATGCTGGGCGTAACGTTTAGCATTCGCTGAGTTAGCATAATGCGTGTTGGAGTTGTCGGCGATAGCAATTAGTGTACGCGATGCACATACTGTTAACTCTTTCAATAAATCTTGTAGATTTTGACATTATAACACTGTATTCTGTAAAAAAGCTAGAAAAGGGGTCCTAAATTTTGGGGTCCATGACCTTACCGTGTTATAACCGATCCGTGTTGTAACGATTCGTGTTATATCGATGTTCACCTGTACAAGGCATTGATCCACTGTTTGTTTAATGTTAGGCCAGCGTCATAGACGGTGGACCATCATTAACACTTTAACTGCCAAATTATTCAATCTGAATTTTCACCCACCTGAAATTGCGATCCACAACTTCAAGTGAGTGAAAAAATTTCAGATTTGACAAAATGGAGGTCAACTGTTTTCAAATATTGCTGATTCATGTCATATTTTATTTTTTTAACATGTTTTGAGAGGTGGTACTTGATGTGCTAATAAAACAATGAAAACCCATTATATGCGACACCGGCGGTTAAAGGGTTAAGCTAACATTAAGTCAGCATCTGTGTTTCCTGTACACATGGTACATGTACAAGATGTAAACTAGATTGATGAGGACCGGTCTAATCTTGATTTGGTCCAAGTCCGGAAAAAAATTATGAGGGCGACAATAAAAACTTGTTTGTTTTTTTGTTCATCAGCAGCCTTCATCTAATGTGCATAGTTTGCTAAGTTAATCAAATAATTAATTTTATGGGATACATCTATTTTTCATAGAAAGAAATATTTTTCACCTTTAAAGCTGAAAATTGTTTATAAAATTGTGTATTTTGTGTAGGGCTAAATCAAACACTTTACAATACAATGGTATTAAATTTTTCAGATAATTTAATAAGAAGATACGCCGTGATTAATTATATAAATAATCTCTTTAGCACACGTAAAGGTCAACAGGTATAATTTTCTTACACAGCCTGACAGTCGGCTAGCACACCCCTCTCCAGTCTTGAATGTGTGAACCTGTCAGTCGTGTGAGCGCCGTCGACACTGACCATTGTGCTGACTATAGCTGGCACGAGACGTTGACGCAGGGTTGACTAAATGTCATCTCCAGTGAATCAGCATTGAACGAGCAGTTCAGTTGGGAGCTGCTGCCCACCAAATAAGTATAGGTCCACGCGCCCCACCTCCCTCCGCTAACGATGATCAACTGCCTGTCGTGGGTTGTATAGATTGCTGACGACAAAATAATCATTGGAGTGTATAGATGTGATTGTCATTTGTATTTTACAATGGATATCTACTTAGGCTTACCTACATGTACATAATTATATGTAAACAAATAGTTTTAAGTCAACACAAAACGATTTCAATATGTTAGATCGAGTAAGTAGGCTTAACATGACAACAACTTTAGCGCTTATAGGGCTACATTAATACCTGCCCTATCATCACAGATTTAATGTGAATATAACGTCTTATGTCTGTTAAGGGTTAGAATCTATCTGGGCTTATATAGAGTGTACACTGTTATCGTGTTTAGCGTATGTAGCTAGCAGTCGTTCGGCTAAACACCTGGTCGTTGTCTTTTCAAGATACCGGTAATCTTTAATAGGTTTTTGGCTGAGAAATGTGCTTCACAATTTTTCAAAAGTGGCCCTGCGGCTTTAATTGGAAGTTTTCAAATTAGGAAACTTTTGTTAAAATTTTTAAAAAAATTGGGGGGTGGCTTCTATTGGAAATGCGGCTGCAATTAGACATTTTACGGTGGCAATTCTAGCTTTAAGTAGATTGTAAAGCAGAGACAGAAAGTTCAGCAGTACAAGGGATAATTGTCTTCCTTGTATATTCTTTGCAGTATATAAATAAACTATGTATTAATTACATGAACCGGATTCTTTACTTCTCGTCTTTGGTATTATTGTATTATATAAATTTATAACAGTTTAAGCTATGTAGTATAGCAACTTTGAGAAATTCTAAGAGTAAAGTTGAATTTGTTGATACACTGTATGATTTTCCAGGTAGTAAAAATTCCTTTAAATATAATTCAAGTGTCTTTCCTAGTTTTTCTGTTTTGGTACAGACACTAAAAATAATTCATTCAACAAGAAAACAACAATTTATAGAAAGCAGATAAATTATCATTATGCATTGCAAATTCCTAGAGAAACTGTAATTAAAAAGAACCTTATCTTTATTGAAAGCTACTACTTTAAAATATTATACATTGTGAAACATTATTATTTAAAGTTAAATATCTGAGCAGGCAGAATCAGAATCAGAAATGTTTTTATTTGACCTAGCTATTAAATACATTTTTCATACAATGTGTTTGGTATACAAGTGGTCAGGGAGACTGCTTAACCCTCAGAGCACTGAGCCAAGAAATTTAAATTTTCAGCCACTTGAAGTTGTGTCTCGCTACCGCGATCCACAACTTCAAGTGACTAAAAATTAGTTTAATTTGCAAAATCTAGGTTGAAGTGTATATGATTATCACAGATTTTAAGCAGATTTATTTTTTAAAATCAGGTTAGGCAAGACAATTCAAATATGAGAAAACAATACTATATAGTCAACTGTAGTCGACATCAGTGTGCTAAAGGTTAAGGTCAGTAAATGACCGCTAACAGGAGGGCCACCCTTTCAGTGACAAGTTGTCTTCAGATAGATATCAGATTCAGACGTGAGTCGATAGTCGCACTGAAAGAATTAACAATTTATCATGACCGTAGACCCATAACACGGGGCTTCAAATGAAGTGGAAAGGGCTGACTTATACATTTATAATTATTTCAAATTGAAAAAAACAACCTCTGGTCTCTTGGTTTATATAAAAACATTTCAGTTCTTTATGAGTTAAAATGAGCTTTATTGTCCACAGGCTAGAATTGGGACGTGATTGTGCTGCAGCTTGTACTATGAACAACAAAATCTACATATCAGGTGGCACCAAGAGTAAAGGTTAGTCTCTGGAATGTATAGCAGATTTTTTCAAGTAAATGTTTGCAATTAATTATTGCAATTGTCCTTTAAGTTTTAAATTTTAAAATTTATATTTGTTTTACCTACTCAAGCGTTGTCTTGCTACCACGATCCACAACTTCAAGTATGTAAAAAATTACTTGCATATGTGCAATTTTTTGCCAATATCAAATGAAGGGCTCCATGCAATAACCTGTTAAGCGCCATTAACAGGTTCTTGCTGATAATGACAGATTTATAATAGAGGTGCTGAGGTAGGAAAGATTATTGTTTGACAAAATCTTAGCTCTACGGTCAGTATGAAGCACTTTCCTCAGAACTAATTAATTTTTTCTGTCTGTTAGTGAAACAGATTTCACTATAAAAGACTGCGAAGTGTAAATATTACTAAATAACAGTTCTGTTAAGTACACATAACATGTAGAAAATCATAGCAGTGAGCTCACTTAACATGTTCTTACAAATAATACAATCGCAAACCATAAATGATAAGCACCCTTAACATGATTTTACAAATATCAACAGTATTAATTTTAAATGGTTCTGAAATCACTGTTTCACAGATATCTAATCAATATCCATGTTTTTTGGCAAAACTATTGCAGCCATAGTTTTTCTAGCAATAAGATGGTAATATTATTTACCATATTTATTGTGAAATTAAACGAGAACACTATTATTTGCAAATACTAGTTAACAAACTTGGAAAATTTGTGTAAGGCATGCTTGGAGTATTGAATATGATTACTAATATTACTTTTCCTATATTATTGATTTAAACAAACTTTTTTCACTCAGCTCTCACTGGGAAAAAGTGATTAAACTTCGATTTTCTCAAAACTATAAAACATGCACTTAACAGATTATTACGCGGAGTCATTCAAATGTAATGCTCATTTCTCCTTGAAATTGTATTTCTTGAAGAACGCAGAAAAATCTTAAAAAGGTTATTATATTGATGTCATTAGAACTTTTAAGTATATCAATGTTGTGTGGTAATTACATATGTGAGATTTATTAGCAGCAGGCACCAATGCTTTGGCATGCGTTCAATGCTATGATCCGGCCATCGATCAGCTGTTTCCATTACCACCACTCTCCAGACCACGGTTCGATCATGGCATGGTGGTCCATGGTGACTGTCTATATGTCTGCGGTGGTGCATGCAATACCCCCAGTGCCAACGAAATGAAAAGCTGTGAAAAATTCCTTCCTCAATACAACAGGTTTGTTGATATTGGATCCATCCATAAAAAGATAAGCATTTCCACCAAGTTGTCCCCTTTGATTTGAAAGTGTTTATCTTTAAAAAGTGGCAGATACACCCTTTTATACAGAGGTGCTGAAGATGACACTTTATCAACCCTTGTCATACCAGGCCTTTATATACAGTCCTAACCACCTGTAATTATCATATTTCAATGAATCAACGATTGAGTAGATATTTACAGAATTCCAGGGAAAGTAATATAATGCTATGGCCCTTTTTTAACACATTAAATACCAGCTTTTGAGATGTTACAGATAAAACATCAATCAACAAGATTTAAAAATGGTTGACCTCTCTTTAGTAAAATCTGAATAAAATCTGAATTTTTTTAACTCACTTGGATGTGGATCGCGTCAGAGAGACACAACTTCAAGTGGGTAAAAATTCTAATTAAATAATTCGACGGTTAACAGGTTAATAAACATATGACAACACATTATGTCAACGGCTATTCCATGTAAAATATATCATGAAGTAAGCACTAATTACAATGTGTGGGTGAGTTGGGGGGGGGGGGGGGGGGATACTATATAGGGGTGAGTTTGGGTTGAGGAAAAATAATATGTTCTATAATGCAAATATAATCTATTATCACAAAAATGTGTCTGTGTTATGAGGTTGGGGGAGAGAATTTTATTACATTTACATTTTAAATAGACAAATGATCCATCTTCTTTTTTGTATTTCAGGTGGAGCTCTGTGCCGTCATTAAAATCGGCAAGACGAGGACTTGGACTTTGTGTTGTAGGAGATAAAATTTATGCACTCGGAGGTCAGGATGAGCAAGGTAATTGACTGATGTATACAATTTTTTTTCATTTCCAGTGTTAATGTGATATTTTTGCACAATTTCTACACCACTAGCAAGTTTAAGGTTAATATCTTCTTCACTAAATCAAAGTTTGTCCACGAAAGAGAGCCATGGGCCTGCTGCATAAGCAGATAATTAATTTTATTATTATTATCTATTACATGTAGAACCGTGATTATGTTTAATTTGATAAAATTTAAAATAACTTTTGATTTTAATCTGAGTGTTTTTTCCTTCATTTGCAGATGTATTTACTATTTCCAACTTTAAATGATAAGAACTATTTCTATGGAAATTAGATATCTTCCAAATGGAATTATGTGATTAATATTATGTATATTAATAATATAAATCAACAAATTAATGTAAATATTTTATCAATTTTAATAATTGTTGCGAGTGTTCGAAACTGTTCCATGTTCCATTTTTAACATGGCGCTGCACCATGCTGCCCTTCGTGGGCGCCATGTTGCCCTTCATGAGCGTTATGTTGCGGCTGCCCTTGTTACCTAAAATTTAAGCAGTCACTGCCTTTTGACTCTGCAGAGCAGTCCACGGTTTTTATGTCTTTGTCATTCATTTGATTGGAAGTGTTTTTTATTTATTAGGACAAGCTCAGGACACAATAGAGTGTTACGATCCAGTCAAAGTGAGCTGGAGCTACAAAGCCAATATGCCATACAAACTACGCTCCGTGAAATGTGCTGTGGTTGACGACTCCATTTGGGTGCTAGCCGGACTTAAAGATGTTGGACGCCTGACAAATGTTATTGAGTATCGCGTTAAAGAGGATATTTGGCAGTTCCATCACAGTGTGAACGCGTTCCAGATGGGTAACGCTGCGGCTTTGACAATAGATATGTGCACGTCTGAATGACTGCATGCCGCCCAGCCTCCAGTCTGTCCGGCAAGCTGGTACGGACACAGGATTCCACTGCATGTGGCACCTTCTCTCAGAAAATTCCTGGAGGCTCGGGAAAAAATGACATTGCCATAGACTGCCATACCCAGCAAACACAAAACGTTGACCCAATCCTGTTTTAATGGTGGGCCAGCGTTGTAGAGGATGGGCCAACAATAAAACAGCATTATGTATTCACCAGTCGTCAGTAGCTCAACAATGGTTACAGAAGTCTAGATAGATCTCTAATAGTTTATGGTGTTTCCTACTACACTCATAATTATTTCTAGTGACATTTCTTGTTGCACATTACAACCACTATCCTGATGCTAGTTCATTTAAAAATGTTGTGATTTTAATGTCCCACAAGTCTTGAATGTGAGAATTGATCAACATTAAAATCTGTAAAACAGCATCTGAAGTGGCTGCAATTAAAATATAGATGAGTTTACGAGGGTTTAATTTTGTGATTGTTGCGGAAGTATACAGACAGAAAAACAGTTGCGGCTCATATATCATAATAGATGCTTTTTGTGATTGTTGCTGAAGAATACAAACAGAAAAACAGTTGCGGCTCATATACATGTATCATAATAGATGCTTTTTGTGATCGTAGCTGAAGTATACAAACAGACAAACAGTTGTGGCCCATGTATCATAATAGATGCTTTTTGTGATGGTTACTGAAGAATACAAACAGAAAAACAGTCGCGGCTCATATACATGTATCATAATAGATGCTTTTTGTGATCGTAGCTGAAGTATACAAACAGACAAACAGTTGTGGCCCATGTATCATAATAGATGCTTTTTGTGATGGTTGCTGAAGTATACAAACAGAAAAACAGTTGCGGCCCATGCATCATAATAGATGCTTTTTTGATCTCTTGAAACCTACTTGTATGTTACTTCTGCATATGCAAAATGCTGAAAACGAAAACAATTAAGGATGAATAAACATTGATCTTCTCACAAACCTTTTCACAGTACGCAATATTATTAACCCTAAAAATGCTAATTACGTGTACAGCCAGTTTTAGTCTTTTCTGTTTGGCTTCCAATAAAACCCTTTCAAGCCTGAATTTACCATTGTCATCTTCACCCACTACAAGCTGCGAATTGCTGTCGCAAGTCTGTTTTTGAGGGACGTAAAATGATGCTTGGTGCATCATGAGGGCTTAAGGGTTTTAAAGAGAAATGAGCATTAAATTTGGAAGATTCGCATATGTTTTGATTTAAGCACATATGTTGGAAATTTTACCAACTTGAAGTTGCAGCTCGCAGTTGCAAGACACGTGCAAGTTCGTGAAAATTAAATTTTCATCACTTAGCACTTTAAGGGTTCCAATAATTTATCAATGCTATTTATATTGTCATTGTGTAACTGCTTGTAATTCACTTTCATGTCATCCATCTAATCAGCAAATTTAAATTAACAAGTGAAAAGCTTTAATTTCACATGTATTTATTCATGTTAGTTCATTATTATTATTGTTCTTGTTCAATTTCAATGTCTGTAGTGTATTCCTTACACTTCCCAAATGTTTAAAATTATATTTAACTATTATACATATTCTGCTGTATCTTTGACGTTTCCAAGCACTAGATTTCTACCTAAAATATGTTTATTTATGAGAACCAGATAATAGCAAATAGAGGTATTTGATGATCTGAGCATCTATAGTGAAACAAAATGTTATCATTTCCAATGTCATTGTATGACGATTAAGACATTCTTAACCCTTTAACTGCTGGTGCCGCATATATTCGGGTTTTCATTTTTTATTAGCACATTAAGTACCACCTTTTAAACATGTTAAAGATAAAATGTGACACCAATCAGCAATATTTGAAAACAGTTGACATCCATTTTGTCAAATCTGAATAATTTTCACTCGCGACACAACTTTAAGTGGGTGAAAATTCAGATTGAATAATTTGGCGGTTAAAGGGTTAAGACTGTTTAAGACAGAAGTGTTAACCCTTTCAGTGTGGGGGACTGACTTTCGTCTAAAGTCGATCCCGCACTGAAAATGGTTGTACATGTAGACCCATAACATAGGTAATTGAAATGAAGCGGAAAGAGCTAACTAAGACATTTATGATGATTTCAAATCTGTCTCTTGGTTTTTATGAAGATATTACAGCTCAATAAGGCTGTACAACAATAATACTTGTACAACAGCACAAAAAACACCAACTATAAGTACTTATTAACATAATAAATCTTTTTGCATTAATTTATATTAGCTCTTACAGCCTTAAGCTATTATCTTTTTGGTTAACCACCATGATTGTCTGCTACTTTGTCCTTATTGCAATCCACAACATTACATGACTAAAAATTACTTGAATTGTTGAATTTTAGGTTATATCATTGTAGCAGATTCAGGATATATTAAAAATTTTCAAATAGTTATGGAAGAGATAGTTAACCCTTACAACTCTGAAATATTTTTGTATAAATGATGGAGATCAAAGGGTTTTTTCAATTTGAAATCATCATAAATGGCTTAGCTAGCTTTTCCGCTATTGCCATTATGAATATTTTAATTCTTTCTGTGCGGGAATCGTCTTTGAAGCCTACATAAGGACATGAAGATGTTAAATCACAGAGAGACTACTTCATCTATACCAGTGCTCTCAGGATTAACAGAGAACAGGTGGTCCAATGACATATCCTATGGTGCACATTAACCGTGTGTGTTCATGTCTTGATAAATCCAACTGACCTACATGATGTATCAATCAATAAACCTTCCAACACCAGAGCCACCTTTTGTAAGCTGAATGCCACAGAGCATTCATCTTACAAAAGTGGGATCTGTTGGGTTAACACTTTAAGCCCTCACGATGCATTAAAGCATCATTTTACATCCCTGAAAACAAACTTAATGTTTTAGAACGACAATTTCCATGAAACTCTTTTACCAATTCATGGTAATTTTCTTTAATTTTTCACTTACATCAAATCATCTTCATCCACTACAAGGCGAGAATTGCGACAGCAATTCGCGGCTTGTAGTGGATGAAGATGACAATGGTAAATTCAGGGTTGAAAGGGTTAAAGTACGATATATTCCTCAGACATTTATTTATTTTTGATCAGTCATCAATATTTAGAATAATAAAATGAAATGAATAGGGTTTTAGGCCGCCTTTATGCATATATAGGCTAAACTGGGCCTGGAGAACATCCTGATGATGGTGAGATGACACTGTCCTACAGACACAAGATTCGAAATCCGAGCCCTGGCGATCTGAGGCCAAGCTCGCTACCTCTCGGTCACTGAGGGTCTGCACAATATTTAATTTTTGTGATTGAGCGGGGAAGAAATATTCTGTTTCTGTGAAACTTGAAGGCCGGAGTGGGGTTCAGACCCGCGACCTCAGACTTTCCAAGCAGGCAGCTTTAAACACTGTATCAGGCCACCCACCCATTTATTCAAATAATACAACTCAGACCATTAACCCTTTCAGCGCGGGGATCGACTGGCGTCTAAATCGATATACGCACTGAGAAAGTAAAAATATTTATTAATCGTCTTGGACTCATAACATACATATTCAAATGAAGAGGGAAGTGCTAATTAGGACATTAATGATGGTTTCAAATTGAAAAAAACCCTTTGGTTTTCATGGCTTATTTAAAAAAAAAATCGGCGCAATTATTTACACACAGATACATGATCTCATAACCAGTGTTTTAGAACTGTTTGATATTCCTAATATTTCAAAATATGACAAAAACTAATTTGAAGTGATACAGTAAGATTTCAGACTGTTCACCCAACATTCACGAGACGTTGATCTAATGTTTGCTAGATCAGTGCTGGCCTAACGGTAAGCCAACATTGAGTCAATGTCTGTTGTTTGCAGGGTAGCCTTGGAATGTAGTTCAGCGATCTGATTTTACACTGTTCCCGTGTAGTACTTGTATTTGCTTAGTATTTATTATTGGCCGAGTTTGCATTTAACATTTTCAATACAAAGTATATTTATAAAACTTATGGTGTATGTATTGTTGTAAAATAAATATGTGTCACATATTTTTTTTTGTGATCCTCTGATAACTAGTTTTTCTAATGCAAATACAATGGCTAAACAAACAAACAAACAAACAATGAAATGACTGACTCATCTTGACTGTATTATTATAGGTAAAGTTGTATTTTGCAAATCTCATATTGTGTACATTTCTGTAGGCCTATATGTGTTTGAAGCTGTATATCATATTAGTGAACTCTGGACAAATCTGCCTTTGAGAGAAAATTGACAATTGTTCTCAAGGGTTGACTTGAATGCCATAAGTGTTCTATCCAATCTTTACTTTTGTATGCTTAAAAATTCCCTTTTTACACTAAGTCATTTCATTTTCACCCACACAAAGTTGCCGAGCTTGCTACCGCAACTCACAACTTCATGTGTGTGGAAATGACTCCTATTTGTTTAATTAGAGACAAAACCTTTGCAAATCTTGATGTTGAAACTAACATTTCATTCCCAATGACAATAATAGTGGTTTGATCGGCAAATAAAACAGACTAAAAAACGACTAGACATGCTTGGCATCACCACGGGGACCGTCTTTATACGTCAGAATCTGACGTCTACAGATATCAGATTCTGACTATAAAGACGATCCTTGCACTGAAAGAATTTAAATATTCATGATTTCAAATTGTAAAAAGACTGTCTCCATGGTTTAAACTAAAATAATTCAGCGTTGTGAGGATTTAACTAGTACCGGTATGTCACAATGTACAATGTACCATGCCGTCCGTCTCGAGAGGGTTTCTCCAGGATGGAATTACAGCAGTGGTAAGCCCTATTTCAGTGAGACCCAAAACATTCAGGGATTTCTTAACCCTTAGCACACTGATGTCGACTACAGTTGGCTATAGTATTGTTTTCTCATATTTTAATTGTCTTTTATAACTAGGTTTTAAAAATTTAATATGTCTCAAATCTGTGAGAATCATATACATTTCAATCTAGATTTTGCAAATTAAACTAATTTTTAGTCACTTGAACTTTAAGTGGGTGAAAATTTAAATTTTTTGGCTCAGTGCTCTAAGGGTTAAGGCATGCCCCTAGAAATGTAAGCTCTACTTGGTGCATTCTGATGGCATCTAGAGCTATTTCTACTAAGAACCCAGCAAATATAAGAAGTTGGCCCAGCATTGGTTTACTGTTGGCCCACCGTCTGCGACGTTGGCCCAACAGTAAACCAACGTTGGCCTAACGTCTCATGTTAGCAGGGTAGTGGGTATAAGTTTTAGTGTAACAGCACCTGACAAAGCATAGTGTGGCCACTACGCTAAAACACTTTCCGGGAAACCATGTGTCTGTACCTGAGCCCCATATTCAACTCGCAGAACCAGAAACGGACTATCATTTCACAGCTGGTATGCAGTGTGTTGAGACATCATATTTAACACACAAAGATTATTACAACCTAAAAGAATGTTTTTTTTAGTTGTGTATTGATTGAAACTATGTTGTGTAGCATGTGAAGTAAAATAATGACTGTGGATGAAATGCTAATCAGTCCTTATTGTCACATTGCATTTAATAAGAATCAATTGCGTTTATTTGCATAACATGCCATACATGTATTTATGTTAATTGATGTACAAGTTCAATTTATTTTTCATAAACGTCAGAGGCAAGAAAACCTGTTGTTAAAATCACATTAAATAAATGATAATTTGAAAATGTTTATTCCGCATAATATGAATATTGTATGTGAATGTATCATGTTGTATATCTTAACTATGCTCACCTTGGATATTGTAAATACTTATTATTTCTTGTCGTTCTTGTAATGGTGCTGAGCTTCAAAAGATATTTATTGATGCAAATGTCAAGTGCTGAACATTATTTGGTGCTCAGATTATATTGCAAAGGTTTTATTAGACAGTAAAAGCTGTTGCTGTAACTTTCATGTTGTTGTTTTCTGTTATTTCACGTCGACAGAATATTAGAAAAGGATCTCAATGGAAAATTTCTATGCGCCCCCAAAATTGCACCTCCTTTGAATGGAAAACATACATAAGCTTATACTGCGAGCTGAACTTTGGGAATGGAACAAACACTTAGATTAGCTGGGAAGCACTAAAAGACGCATGCCAACACATACCACCGCATACCAGCATATACCAACACATGCCACCTATGCAACTGTATTTCGGGTATCTATATGTTATCATCAGCTCAAATTTTAATCTATAAAGCTATAAACGACCAAAATCCCCAGTTTTTATGTCCTTACCGCATAGCAATATATTAAAATCACCGATTTTTTTTATGATTTTAGCCTGGGCCAGTCCCTTTAAGCTAGCCGTGGACGTTTCGGTTATTAAACCTACTTATATTTAAAAAAAATATGATATAATGCTATCCGTGGACTATGTTTACTTACACAATAGTATATATATAGTTAATTGAGCCTTTACTTTAGTTTTTAGGGCCGGTTTCCCGATTACAAGCCCCAGTCGATACAAATGAGCCATCGGGGCCAGCCTTTTGTTATAATGCTTGTCATCTTACATATCCATACTCGTCCTTTATGTACATCAATTTAAAACCACTGACTTTCAAACTCTCCATCACAAGGTCAGTGATTAGCTAAATATTTTCTCTTGAGCTATATGCAGACCAACATCTATATTAACAGCGAGAGGCCGAAACTTTCGTCGCACAAGATCTGACTTTCTGTAGCGTTTACCTTTTTATCACTTGGCCAGATGGTATAGAATGTCAAAATCTAGTGACGAGTCTATTTTTCAACAACTCTACATTTCAATTTATTCGTCGTCATTTTAAAATTGTCAGCAAGCGATGTCAGGTTTGTCTGCCATTGTGCTAAGCGGAGAGTGGAGAACAGCAGCTGCCAGAAAGTTTATCTGTCGCAAGCGTACATAAAGCTATTTTTCAGCAATGCTAGGGCTATATATAGCTGACACACAATATACCCATCCAAAACGAGACCTTTAGCCAATTCTGGTTTAAAGTTGGCCCACTGTCTGTAATACAATCCATCCAAGTAGCCTTTACCCATGCGTAGCAATCAATTAATTAATGTCCTATTCATCGTCATCGTGAACTCAGCATTATCACATTCATCAACTTCCAGTTCACATCGGTATTGCTCTGTACACACAACTTCAGCCAAGCTCACATATTGTGCATGTATAAACTGTTTGTACTTTGCTTGGTGCCAGAATCTCAGTTCCATGTCCAAGTAGCCTACGTAGGCCTACTGTTGACATATATAACATTCTGTCAGACTATACATTTTGTTTGTCCAATGAAGGTGGCACAGATCCACCCAAAGAAAAGAAGGATTGAGTGGTGCATGTAATATCGAGCACATGACCTGTCTGGGCCATTTTGGTAATAAAATTTTGATCTACGTGAAGCTAATACTCCACATGCAGGGATTTTATGACTGAAACAGGCACTGAGTTTTTGTAATTATAGGGGCTATGATCACCAGCTGCAATTTTACATTTAGTTTTTAGTTTGTCGACTCGACAAACTTTTATGTTGACTTTGCAGGCAGACGTCTGTCGTTAACTTCCGCTACTATCTGTTCTGTCTGTGCAATGTCAGAAGGCAATATCTGCTCCCTGGTATACTAGGCATTTACTGCTTTTTAACTGGCATCCCGTCTCTTCCTGCCATAGCGCTGCCAAAAGGTCGTATTTGCTCACTTGTAAATCAAGTATATACTTCCTTTTTGTTGATGTCACTGCCTCCTTCTGGCTTGCACTGACCCAATGTTGGTTAAATGTTGTGCCATCATCTATGACACTCTTTCAACATTGAACCAACATTGTATCAGCGTATCCAATTGCCGGTGTTCCTTGCAGAAATGAGACCTTCAGCCAATGCTGTTTTATAGCTGAGCCATGGTCGTAGACGTTGGGCCAGAAGTAAGCTAGCATTGGGTGAACGTTTATCTTGCTAAGGCCTATATACTGGTATGCCAATGCTGGGCTAATGTCTGCCCAGTGCTGTAAACGGTGGGCCACTATCAGGCTAACATTGTGTCAATGACTCGAGTTTGCTGATCAGCTGTGACCGCAAACCAGCAAACACGAGGCATTGACCCAATGTTGTTCTAATGCTGGCCCGCCGTCTTCGACTTCGGCACAACATTAAAACAACATTGGGTCAATGCCTCGTGTTAGCTTGATGGGTGTTTATGAACACAGCAGTCTGTCGCCGGAGGGCTCGCTACCTTCTCCCACCCCTCTCTGCCTCACTTGACACAACTGTGTTATGTTACCCAATATAAAAATTAGGTCTTGGCTAAGCCTAAGATATTTATCTCCAAAAATAGCAAATTTTGTAATATTAAAAATAGATTTTTGGACTCGGCAATAAAAGGCATTGATCATTGATATAATTTATACACTTCTGGTGTGAAATATGACTGAATAATGTAATTTATTGCAATGCCCGATCATGTGGTAGGTTAACCCTTTCATTACGACCATCTGACATGAAAAAGGGACAAAGTATGTTGAAATATACATTTTTATTTATTAAGTTTATTTTGCCTGAGTTTGTGTCCTATTTAGGGGACATATGGGTGCTGTGTTTGCGAAACGGTTGACATTTCCGTGCACCAGTCCTTATGAATATGTTCAATATAACGTTTGGGGTATCTAGGTTAGGTAGGCCTACTTTCGTCTTTAAGAAGTGTTCAGATGAAATATATGTTCATGATTAAATATAGTGATTAGACCGTGAAGGGTTTTGATTGGAATAATATTGGCCAAGCGTCGCAGACAGTGGCCCAGCACTACATCAGCATTGGGCCAATGTATCGTGTAATCTGGTGTTTTTGGAGCCTGGTGTAAAGAATACCCAGTGCCTGACTTATAAAGAATAGGCTTAACTGCGGGATTACCACAAAAAATAAAACTGGCCCGACATCATTCTATCATCATTCTATTGCTGAGCCACACTTTGAGCAATATCTTTGTTTTTGACGCAACAAGTTAATATTAGTGGGCCATAGGATATTTCAAGATAAGTTCTAGGCCCTGCCTGCTGAATTAAAGGGACTGGCTCAGGCTAAAATCATAAAAAAAACAGTGATTCTATTTTGGCTTATTAAAGGTGTAGTCAACTGTCAAAATTCGCAGGACAAGGGTCCCCCAGAAGGCAATAGTGCCCGTGGGTAAGCCAAGGCCCTATTCCATAATAATACTAAATATGCGTGTCATACCCAAAGCCTCATTAAGAGCAAGTTCTCAAATCACAGCAAGTTCATATATACTTGAGCGACATCTATGAGTTAATAATTCAAAGCCCTTGTCTTTTGCCCCTACTTGGTCGCCTACTTGCAAACAAACTGACTGTATTACTGCGGGGATTTGGAAACTGCTTGACCCCCAAATTTGTATTGTCACCCAGTAAACACAAAACATTTGTATGATTTTATGCAATGTTGGACCAACGTCGAAGACGTTGGGCCGACATTGCATAAATGTCATACAAATGTGTTGCGTTTGCTGGGCAGGAGGACTTTCTCTCAAACATTGTACATTTATCTAATGTTGGTTCAATGTTGAGCCAGCGTCGCAGACGTTGACCTAACATTAAAACAGCATTGGATCAATGTCTCGTTTGAGTTGTATCTTGTAATCAGTTCAGTGGCTATATCAATGCCGTCAATCTGTACTCAATAGGCTACTGTTGGCCTACACTTGACCGTCCCAGGCATGCGCGTTTTGAAGCTGAATGATTCTTTAATATGACCATATAATGTAAACATGACCATAGAATAGAACTGCAAAAGTTTTTTTTTTAAATTTTCGTGCTGTACATTTACCAGTTAGGCTAGATATACAGACGAAACTCCTGTATTTCTTATTTTTGACTTTAGTATTGCCGCCAATAGATGCCCATTACGGCCCACAGCGTTGTTAGAACAGAGTCAAGGTTCGGCATCCCATGATCCAGAACATAGGCCTATATATGCTTACCTATAAAATTTAAATGAAGTATGACAGAAAACGAGCAACTGAAACCAAAATGGAGCTGAAATGTTGCTGATTCCAACGAAATATTGGACTGTAACATGGCTGTAACCTCGCCACAAGGTAACCTCGCCACAGGTAATCTCGCCACAGATTTGGTAACCTCGCCACAGAAGGCTGAGTAACCTCGCCACAGCTTTGGTAACCTCGCCACACGGGGCTAAGTAACCTCGCCACAACTTCGCCACACCTGTTTTATCCGCATTTATCAATGTATTTTTAAAGGTAATCTCTACCTTGAACGTGGTGTAGATGTCTATATGGGTAAAACCAAAAATTGGGGTAATTTTGTAGCATCAAAAATGGCAGTGAGGTGACCATCAAAGAGGAGGAAAACTACTTGATGGGTTTGGTGCACTGATCCTAATAGAGCATAAAAAAGTCACTGGCTGCGCTAGAAAAAAAAATTCCGCTTTAAAAACGTCATTTCAAAAAAGTTGCAACATCCACTTACTACTCCGTTACCAAATCCAAACCATTTCAAAAATGATGTTACTTTGTTTAGCTTCACATCACACTTTTAAACGTGATATCCTTATTGAAGCATAATACTAAACAATGGTACCTCAAAACTGCTAAAAATTTAAGAAATTTTGTAGGGTTAAACAAACATTCTTATTTCAACTCCGTTACCAACCCAAAAAATACTCAACTCCGTTACCAAATGTTTGGCTCTACATAAATATAAACTGTATATTTTCTTAACATAACATCGATCATAAATGGGTGCTCAATTTATATGTGGACAACGAGCCATCTTTTAAAAGACTATATCATCAATCATTATGACTGTAAAACCCATAAAATTTGACAATTCACTACTCCGTTCCCTTTTCTTGGTAACGGAGTAGAGTGGAACGGAGTAGTAAAATTAAAAGTATTCTTAGGATTAATGAAAATATATGGGCAATAATTCAAAGATATATCATACGGGTGGAAATAGTCCCCATAGCAACTGTTCTAGGCATGAAAGCATAAAACCAAATTCGTTTTTATACCCACACGGCTAGGAACGGAGTAGTAAAAACAAAAGCATATTTTCTAAGTTTTTGGTAATACCTGTTCCGAATAACTTGTCACTCAACAATATTAATTCCTTCAAGGCGAAAAACTTGTATAAGGCCCTTCAGTGTGTCAAACTACACTTGATATAATTTTAGTTCATGATTATTCACTTGATGGGGCATGCTACAATGATGGTAACGGAGTAGAGTGCATATGTGGGGACATGTATATTCATCAAAATTATATATATCGATATCAATTTTAAGTCGAATTTTGATCATTGATTAGTTTAAGTGAACAATGTCTAGCCATGTAATGTAATTGTTAGAATTATATTGTGATTTTTTATCCTACAGTGAAGTTTCAAATAGTGGATTTTTACTGGGGACATGCCATTTTCCAGGTTTCCATGACATAGAGCTCTTATAAAACCATATATATATATATTTTTTACAAATAATCTAAACATTATTAAGTAATAATGCTTAAACGTGAAGTTGCACCATTTATTTTTAATATTATTATATTTAAATTAAAATGCGGACCTTTTAAGTCCTGGGGACACTAATTTTATGTAAAGTTACCCCAATTTTTGGTTTTACCCATATAGACTTGGACTATATGTGCCATTAAAGGGACTGGCCCAGGCTAAAATCATCAAAAAATCGGTGATTTTATTTCGGGTTCTTAATATGACCATATGATGTAAACATGTACATAGACTAGAACTGCAAATTTTGATAATTTTTGTGTTGCGCATTCACCAGTTAGGCTAGATATAGAGACGAAATTCCCGCATTTCCTATTTTTGACATGGTTGTCAATAATTAGAAATCGGGAATTTCATCTCTATATCTAGCCTAACTGGTGAACGCGCAGCACAAAAATTATAAAAACTTGCAGTTCTAGTCTATGGACATGTTTACATCATATGGTCATATTAAGAACCCGAAATAAAATCACCGATTTTTTGATGATTTTAGCCTGGGCCAGTCCCTTTAAAATCAAAAGCAAAAAAAATCTTAAAGTCTCAAAAATCTCAAGTAAGAGAAACCAACTCGTATTTGTTTAATTTGTAATTTTAGATTAAGAAATTTAAAAATCTTGATGTTTAAATGGCTAATAAAACGGATTAAAGCGAATACAGTCGCCCTTAGCGGTTTAAGGTGATTTAGGTGTAGGCCTAGCGGCAACAACAGAGGAAGTTGATGGCACTGCCCCAAGAAGAGATCCGACAGGACCTGAGGAAGACAATGAGTAGCACTCAAGCTATGTGATCGACTCCAATAACACTCGATATTGTTGACGCATTTGATTGACACAAGTGACATAAATTCATGTGAGTGCGTGGTGACGTGATGACACTTGTAACCTACTTGCAAACGCTTCTTCGGGTTTTAAAGTTTCATACAGCTTTGAGATGCGCATGTGTGGGACTGTCAAGTTTAGGCCTACATTAGCCTTTAGAGTACACTTTGACAGCATTAATATCAGCGACAGTACTCCAACAAGAAATTGGCCCAATGCTGTTTTAATGCTGGACCAACGTCGCAAACGTTGGCCGACATTAAACCAACATTTGGTGAGTGTGCCGTGTTGGCTGGGAAAGCTCTTACTGTCAATATGCTGGAGGTCAACTGTTTCCAGTCCCCCATGGTAACACAACCTTTTGTGTCACAACACAAAGCCCACATGAGAGAAATGGTGAATTACTTCCTCATAGATGTCGCTCAAGTATATAGAGTTTATATGACTTGGGATCTTGCTCTTAATGCGGCGATGGGTATGAAACGCATATAGTATTATTATCTTGGCTGATAACTGTGGGGTGATATGTCATTGTGGAATGTCCAGGGGCCACTGTTGCATTCTGGGGAACATATTGTCCTGCGTATTTTGACAGTTGACTACACCTTTAATAATAGCATAACTGCCAATATGATTCATGTCCACATGGTTTATTGAATGATTTTACTTCTTGTGTGCCAATAAATTGAATCTTTGATATTTCTATCATTATGAACACCTGATGAATGTTTAATATGGAATATGAGGTGATATGAATGAACCTTACGTGTTTTATTTTTGTTCGGAAAATGCCCCCCTTTTGAAATAATAATGGGCCACATTGCCCCATCGTCTAAGGCCAATGCCCCCTCCCCCTCCTAAAAATATCATGGGCCCCTTGGCCCACTTTTTCCAATTTATAAATAGGGGGCACTGAATATGTAATAGTACCAATCTCATACATAATAGTTTTAACTTTTTATATTACCGTATATTAACCGTCTGCGTCCCTATGTTTGGGCTATATTAAAAAGAGCTATATATATTCAAGTTAAACTGAACGTAGATCTCAACCAAAGTCTATGCTAAAAACACAAATAGTAGGCCTAATTTATGTTCTTGTATTATAGACCCTATCGATGGAAGCTGATATTCAACATTACATTGTAATATAGGCCTAAATATCACGCTAATATGGGTATTATTAGAAGTTACTAAAATGTGTGGTATCAAAGCCATAACTTTATTTTGAATTGAATTTATAAATAGTATTATTATTAATAAATGATGTTCCTTTAATGCTGGGTAAACGATGTAGAGGGCGGCACAACAATATACTAAATATCCAGTTATAAATCCCTGGTTTAATGCTAGTCCACCGTCTGCACTGACGGCCCGACAATACAGTAACATTAAGTAACATTAGCTTCTGTAGAAAGCATAGCGTATATAGCCAGTGTAATATATTTTCAGATTATGCTTTGTAGGCCTACGCATCGCATTGACTACTAACTTACAATGAGGCAATACCGCTGGAGTACAATCACACGTAAATTGCCATAGAGTTAAATCTATGGTCTGGCTAAACTTCTGAAATTCGAAAACTGTGAGTGTTGATCCACTGTTCGCCGTATCGTGTTTGCTGGGATGCACCTAAAAGTATGCATACTTTAGAAGTGGATATATGTATATTAACATGTCTCGAAGTAATAATATGTAGGCTACTATTATCATTTTACTTTCTAAAGTAGACCTAAAATACAAGATGTATGCCAGCATGTATATTATTGTGCATAAAATATAGGGGTATTTTATAAGTTTAAACCCAATAATAAACTTCTTGTTTTGTCATGTTATATGAGCGGACACACTCATTAATAGAATGCACTCCATACCGTGTGAGTATCTTTACTGAGGGCAACAAAGATAAACAACACTTTCAGATTGACACAAATAACACATAGGCCAATCTAGATCTATTAATATATTTGTTCTCCATATTTTCATATGGAAAGGAAACTAATAATTAAACATATACCATATTTAAAGCCATAGGCCCTATTTTTTACAGTTCATTTTAATGTCTTATAAGTCTACATAGACTTCCCGTTGTTAATAAATATCTAGGCCTATCTATCATATTAAAACCGAAACCACTGTCTATCAAATGGGCTGGTGGAGAATCATCAGGAATGTCTAGATCGTCCAAATGTTACAAAACTTATGTATATTTTTCATAATGGTTAGGCTGGCTGGGACAGTGAATTATGACCATAATTGACTATGCATATTTATTATTTTGTGTTCTATTGTGTTTACTTAACATGCAGTAACGTTATTGTATGTTTACGTGCAATTAATTGATGAAATAAATAAGCTTTAAGATAATATAAGTTTCATTTCAAGTCGCAAAAAAGTAAAAAATATAACATTAACTGTAATCAGCTAGTCCAAGCGACATGTAAAATAAACAATAAAGATAACAACTGAAACAAGCAGGTTGGCTGACTGGAAGTCAAATGAGTTAGTAGATTGATTAAATTTCTATATATATCGGACTGAAAAACGCTAAAAATGGTCGAAACATAAAATATATGACACAAATCATGTTTAAACTGAGACCAATGAAACCTTTGACCTCAAAATATATGAAATTGATGTTAACATCATCAAATTTGAACCATTGGTTACAAAAATATGATAATTTTTGTTTCCGAATGGTGGCCATTTTTGCTTTTGCCTGAAATGGTGCTTCCAGTACTTTTTTAAGTTGGATCCATTAAAATTTGAATTTCATAGAAATGGAACCAGACTACAGGTATATATCTGCAAATGGTATCATAGACAAATATTAGCGTATTTCGTAATGTGAAGGCTATGCATATAATGTTGCCGATTTCATTCCACACTGATCTTACTATTATGCTTTGTTAATATTCACATTCTGTATCTCATGCTGACAAATTTGATATACTTTATGCCAAGTATGTGGACACTGTATGTAATTTTCGTATATTAGAGACCGTCAACGTTGAAGGATCTAAATCAGTAGACATAGTAGAGTCCGAGAGAAAATTAGTTCCAAAAATTATCATTTAATCCCAATCAACATTACTCTCAACATTACGGCCTGCACTATAAAGTCAGAAGTTATTCAAATTTTAGTATCACATTACTCATGCTATGGAGATGTGCAGGTGATTTTTTCAAGGTTTAACTGAAATTCGAAATGGCTGTCACGGATCAACTTTTTTGTGGGCGCAATCTATTCCCCACGATATGGAGATGTGCAGGTGATTTTTTAAGGCCCTACTTATATTAAAAATGGCCGTCATGGATCAACTTCATAATTTTTTGTGGGCGCAAAAACTGAAAAATTGAAAATGAAATTGAAAATAATTCAAATTTTACCCATCATTTGGAAATGTGCACGTGATTTTACTAAAATGTAAAATGGCCACCGCAAGTCGACTTTTTTATTATTTGTGACCGCGAAAACTTTAATCTAATTATGGCGGGGGATGATATTGGATTTCAGGCCTTTTGATTTATTTCAAAATGGCGGCATCAGTTAAAACTAACTCGCTGAACGATCTTCGATGTGTCCGTAAAGTATCTCTTTTTATATCTTGCTTAAGTTGGAATTTCATAGTTTCTTTGTTTCATGCCACACTACAGCAAAGACAAGGGAATGTGTAGGATGAGGAGGACCCTACATGGCTAATCACAAAAGAAACTCACTGTGCATTCTATTCCTCGAAGGTCTATGTTCTAACCGCTATCCTTGATATTATATCCTTTACTGAACCATATACCTCCACGCATCCTATGCTCATTATTCTGTTCACGAGCCGTGGTGATCTATAGCTTACATACACTATGTGCGCTGACATTCTACCGTTCATTTCAAATCAAGGAGGCGTATCTTGGGAGACCAAAAAATGTTTAAAATCGCAATATTAATCATCATTCTATTTCGGTGGAGGAATGTTTACTCGTCATCAAGTGTTCCAGGTAAGATTTTTTAATGTATTGATTATTTTAAATTCTATGCTGAAGTTTCTAGTACGGAATATACGTACAAGTCTACCTGCTATTTTCCAAATTGCGTGATAGAACTGCATATAAATATTAGTACCGGGTACTATGGCACATTTGTAATTTATCATGCAGAGAGAAGACACTTCCTACTCGAAATTAAATTATCTTCCGTTTGTCATTTATCAGGCAGACAGAAGACACTGCCGACTCGAAATTAAATGTATTTCCATTTGTTATTTTAGCAGGCCGACAGAAGACACTGCCGACTCAAAATTAAATTAATTTTCTTATGTCTTTTATCAAGACACTTCTTCTCAATTAAATTTATTTGCATTAGTATTGATTTATTGGGCCGATCGAATATATTTCCGACTCAAAATTAAGTTGAGTTCCATTTTCTAATTTTATTTATATTGTGTTCTGTCGGTTTATAATATTATTATAATTTATATGCAGAATTTTACACTTTCAATTTCTTCATTCCAATTTTCGAATATATTTCTGTCAGAAATATCTTTAGTCGGCTGCACTTTCACTTCTCATTTTTATTTATATTTTCGTCGTAATTGTCTTCTGTTTGTATCTCATTTCAAATTTAAATTATATTTCTGTCAGATTTGTCTTCAGTCAGTTTTCTAATTTTCACAGACTGGGCTCTTATAAATTATACAGACCACTATCCACCACAGTTTGCCTACTGTGGCCAAATTGTAATACTAAATTATCGACTCCTGGCACAGAAATATCTAGCTTGTTTCACACGCTGCGAGACCGTAGAGAGACCAACAAAACCCAGGGGGAGGTTGTCCAATTCTGCATCCAAACCCTGGTCACCGTCACCACTGTGTATAGACGTAATCGTTGCATGTAGGTATGTACACTGTTGCAAGTCACATCCCTTAGCAGACGACACAATTTCACAATTTATTGAAGAAAACATTTTATTTTCAAATCATGTCAGTCCAGAGTGCAAAATGTAATGTAACGATTTATTAAATACAGCCGTGATTGCAATAGCTTGATTACCATTTTAACAAAGCTGATGTCATAACCTAACATTTACAAAACATTTAAAGCAAATGCAAATTGGAAGCTCTATCAAAATTAATATATATTGAAGCCCCTTTTTGTACCAATATAAAGAAAATGTGCGTGTTGAAATTTATTTTTTAGTGGAAAATGTATATATGAAATATATATGTAGAGTTATTAGTATGGAATTAATTAAAATAAAAGTTGGTTTGCTTTAAATAAATTGTCACTAAACATTTCAAAAATTTTTTATATTGTTTTTGGGTAAAGTTGACAAGGATGAACTCATTAATGTTTCAATTGATGAGTTCATTCTAACAAGAGTTTGTAGTACAAAATTAGTAACTTCAAAACTTATCAAAGTCTCAGGTATCATTTTCAGAACAAAACGTGTGGTAAATTATGATAGTCTATATACATTATACTGTTCATTATTTCTTCCATATATAAATTATTGCTCATAAGTATGGGGAAACACCTACAAAACTAAGTTAAATTCTATCATCTCAATCCAGAAACAAGTAATTAGAGCTATTTGTGGTATTAATGCTATGCACACTATTACCAGTCCATTATTTTATAAGTGTGGTATATTGAAGTTTGTTGATTTGATTGATTATAAAACACTGATCATCATTTACAATCAATTCCAATTCATACAATACAAGACAAAGTGGTAAATGTATTCAAAAATAAGTTTGCACTACCATGAGATCTATGACAGTGAGTGTAGCTGGGGTTAAACTATGGAATTCTCTCAAAACTAATATTACAACCATTAATAAAATTTGTGTATTCAAGTAAATGTATAAATCCTATTTCTTACGTAAATATATAAATAATACTTGATTCTTATATTATGGTGATTACATTTACAAGATAAATGAGAAATTTGATAGATTTATCATACATTTATTTACCTATTTCGAGTCAATCATATATGAATTTATTACTCAATGTAAACACGGTAAATAGGAAGTGAACTTAGTATAAGTCCTTGACTTCATTTCACTTCCTTTCAAACAATAATCTGTGCCAATATAATGGAAGGTGTCTTACTTTTATTTATTTTTATTATCACTGTATAAGTTGATATCTTTGTATTCTGTTTGAAAAAGCTATTTTGATTTGATTTGATTAAAGGTGTGGTCAACTGTCAAAATTCGCGGGACAAGGGTCCCCTAGAAGGCAATAGTGCCCGTGGGTAGGCCAAGGACCTATTCCATAATAATACTAAATATGCGTTTCATACCGAAAGCCTCATTAAGAGCAAGTTCTCAAATCACAGCAAGTTCATATATATACTTGAGCGACATCTATGAGCTCTTTGCCCTTACCCCTACTTGGTCGCTGGCTTGCAAACAGTATTACTGCGGGGATGTTGAAACTGCTTGACCTCAAGCTTGTATTGACATCCCAGTAAACACAAAACATTTGTATGACTTTATGCAATGTTGGACCAACGTTGTTATACAAATGTCTTGTGTTTGCTGGGGCAGGAGGACTTTCTCTCAAACATTGAACATTTATTCAATGTTGGTTCAATGCTGGGCCAGCGTCGCAGACGTTGGCCTAGCATTAAAACAGCATTGGATCAATGTTCCGTTTACAGTTCAGTGGCTATATTAATGCCGTCAATCTGTACTCAATAGGCTACTGTTGGCCTACACTTGACCGTCCCAGGCATGCGCGTTTTGCAGTTGAATAATTCTTTAACATTGTTTTAGCGGCCGCACTTAATACTTAATTTAATAACTCAATTCAATGAGTTGCCATTTAATATTTTGAATAGTTAATCAGAAACTGTCACGAAGGAGTGTACATCCATACATGTTGCATATATCCCTGATTTGACGATTGTACGTTGCATGAAAAATGGTGTACGGCTGCATGCTAGTGAAAAATATTGTAATAATTAGCAAGATATCTTTCTCATGATATATTAATACATAAAACATATATCACAATAGAATGATCAGTTTCCTAATTTGTATTCCGTCGTTAGCCTTATTTAGCGCACTTTCAAATATATTTTAATCAATTCATCATACTTTGATCATGTTGATGTATCAAATTTTGTCAACTGCATTAGGTAACAAAAAAATATAATGGTTTGTTGGATGATAAGTTTTGTTGAATGTTAAGTCCTAACTAACAGTCATTTTGGTATCTGAGCAGAAGTACAACCACTTTTCAGTCTGCTAGAATAGTTTTGAATAGTCACAGAGAAGGCTTCTTCTGTCACGTTTATCTTTGTGTGAAACGCCAATTATATCACATAATTTCATGTGTAGAATGGGTGTTACTTTGGAAGATAAAACAGTGATACTGACATTACATAATAAAAATACGTTTTCTAACCAAATCGACGGGGTCTTGTTTAGCACTGATACAAAATATAAGAGCATTATATTAAAGCGTATAGTAACGGATGGATTTGGTTTCTAAATTTAGGACAAGCAACAGCTATACTTAATATTGTTGTTGATTGTAAATGACTGCTGTGCAGGCATTCTCAATTACACGTTCGTTATCACTGTACACAAAAGCCAGCACTTTACTGTGTAAACTGTTTAAAGCTATTGTTGTTTATCAATCAATCAATCAATCAATCAATCAATCAATCAATCAATCAATCAATCAATCAATCAATCAATCAATCAATCAATCAATCAATCAATCAATCAATCAATCAATCAATCGATCGATCGATCGATCGATCAATCAATCAATCAATCAATCAATCAATCAATCAATCAATCAATCAATCAATCAATCAATCAATCAATCAATCAATCGATCGATCGATCGATCGATCGATTGATTGATTGATTGATTGATTGATTGATTGATTGATTGATTGATTGATTATTCGATCGATCGATCGATCGATCGATCGATCGATCAATCAATCAATCAATCAATCAATCAATCAATCAATCAATCAATCAATCAATCAATCAATCAATCAATCAATCAATCAATCAATCAATCAATCAATCAATCAATCAATCAATCAATCAATCAATCAATCAATCAATCAATCAATCAATCAATCAATCAATCAAATTATGTAGGGCCTACATGTGCTTGTTCACCCAGCTATCTCTTGAAAAGCTGTGTTTACAAAATATATCCCTGTGGATGACGAAGTCTAAACTGAAACTGAACCCAGATAAAACATTGTCTACTTGTAACGTAGAACATCATGCTTCGTTTTTTTTCGTACTATTTACAACGGGAACCACTGGGTGATGGTGAACACTTTTTTCAAAAAATTAATTACGCTGCCTTTTCGGCTACAGGTATTGATTTGTTATCGGACAGTTATTGTAGGCTTATTGCAACATTACTACAAATGCTTCAATGGGAACAGTTGTGTAGATCTTTATGATATTTATAAAATTGTATGCTATAATTAAGTAGCCTAATAATGTTTGGGCTTTCCGATGTTTTCATTAGGACACTATAACCACGATTCTCAGAACTTAAATCTGGATGACTCAAATAATTCCTACATTAACTTAAAGCGACGCGATCAGGCTAAAACTGATAAAAAAAGCTACTTCCAAATTATTTGTCTGATATAAATTTTAGACTAGAAGCAGATTCTAATAAAGTTAATGACTGAGGCGTTTTTAGTACAAGCTGCCAACATGGCCATTTTACCTGAATCCGAATATCAATGTTGGCAAACTAAAATTTGGATTTTAAGGGCCGAGAATCAACATTCAAAATGGCCGCCATTGCTACGCTAAATGTGGCTATCAACAACACATCCCCATTGAAGTTTACTTATTTTCAAATATTAAATATACTGTTTATAAACGGAAACATCATATAACATATAGATAGATATTTATCTATCTATCTATCATATAACATATATGTCAAGCCCATTGAATCATTTTATTAAGAAAAGGCACAAAATTAAAATTCAAAATGGCCGCCATTTTGACGCCATTTCGATTACAGCAATTACAAAACATTGCGGCAGGTGCAATGGGTTACATCATGGCAAGCTTTATGGATAGAATCCAAACTTAGGGGAGTGTGATTCAAAAGTTCTCCATCAAGTTGCCATCTCATTTCTTGTGGCTGGGGAAGAGCTGGGTCTGTGCAAATGGCCTGCTTCCAAACAAGTGCTCGATAATGCGAACGTATCAGATGAAAGCGTAATGCATTACTTGTTGGGGGCATGTGTTCAGGTTTGCTTGAGAACAATGCAGTACGCACTCTTCTGTGGTGTCAACCTGATCAAAATTGTACATTCTGCACACAAACTTCTCTGCGTTATGAAGTTTCAGGTCTGTGAGTTCGCCCTCTCTTAGTGTGGCCAAGAGGTTATAGTGCTGCTGAAATTTGCACCATGTTTCCTGTTTGGACTTCCCAAAAAGGAGGGATGCTGTGTAAACTGTTTAGGATGATTATTTATGCTGATGATACTACTTCATACTCCACATTAGATGTTTTAGGTAGTTATATTTCCAAAAAATTAAATTTATAATTGACGAAAGTTGCAGACTGGTTAAAGTTGAACAAATTATCAATCAACATAAAAAATCCAAATTCATGGTATTTCATATGCCTCAAAAACAAGTAAATATACCAAATATAGAGATTGAAAATATCAAAATAAAATTTGCTGATGAAGTTATTTTTTTAGGGTTAACAATACACAAGCATTTATAATGGGATTCACACATAAACAAAATATCTTGTAAAATTTTAAATATTATAAGAATTATGTACCGGCTTAAACACATGGTTCCTTCTGAAATTATTTTAACCATATATAATGGGCTGATTAAACCGCATATACTTTATGGTCTTAAGTGCTGGGGTTTCAACCAGGAAGAATTTTAAAATTACAGAAGAAAGCCATGCGAATTATATGTTCAAGTGGTTACCTATCTCACAGCGAGCCCCTCTTTAAGAAGCTAAATGTGCTTCAAATTGATGGTATGATTAAGCTTCAACTGTTAACGTTTTGTTTTGACCTGATAAATAACAATTTACCTGCATATTTCATTAACATGTCTTCACTTTTACAACCAGTAATCTACCATCATAACATCAGACAAAAAAGAAACTACTCAATTGCACGAGTAAAACATGTATTTGCTCAAAAATGTATGCGTTTTTGTATTCCGGATATTTTAAATAAATCAAGCAGCCTTATAACAGATAAAATAAAAACTCATAGTCGAAAAGGATTTTCAGTATATCTTAAATGTTTTTTTGTAAATGCATATAACTCAATATGTTTAATACCAAACTGCTATATCTGTTCAAAAATTGTTGTTTCGTAATACACGGTGCACTTTGGACGCTGGCCCTCTTTGGCCCTACTTTTGGCCAAGGTGAAGGTTGTTCTATAAGATCGTATTATTATATTTCATATCCATGCAGTCCGCTAATTTTAACGTTCTTAATATATTTAATTTGTGTCTCTGTTTTAGCGTTGATACATAGACTACACTCGTATTTGTCTGCTTCTCCCTCCGCTTTAATGCTACTATTTTATTATTGGCCGTCTTTTTGTATCTCCGTCTTCCCCGCGACGTATGCAGTTTTTTAGAAACTATATATATTACTTTATTGAAGGGTGGCCTGCATGGAAGCGGCTTATCATAAGCCTTTTGCAGGTCTCCTTTGCATTTACATAATTATTTGCATGTATGTATTTTTCAAGCATAAATAAACAAACTGAATTGAATTGAATTGAATTGTGTCACATCCTGTCAGACTGTGATATGGACCAGTGTATATCTGTAGAATCTGTTCATAGCTCAGAACGTGGCCAGCTCTGTGGAAAAGATCAATTTTTTTGACCTAGTTGCTTGATGTAGAGTACATCCTAGTGCAATGAATGTGCTTGTGTGTGGTCTTTTTCCACAACTAACACCATATACAATGTCTTGGAAGTCTGCATACTAAATTCGCCTTCTTGGCAACAATTGGGAACCACATGGCAGGTTCTGGACTAAAGGAAGCTTAGATAGAAAGTGGAATTATTGGTCCTGGTGCTGCAGATGCCGTCCTGAAAGGGAAAACATATATAAAGGTGATGCGAGTTCACAAAATTACTGTACACGCACTGACATGTGGCGCATGATCCTTCCTGATCTTTTGAAGTTTTGCGAGGAATCAAACTCAAACTTCCCCGCACAGCTGATGCATCATCTGACCGACTGTTATAATTTTGGAGATCTGTAAAATCTGTTGAAAAATCCAGATGCAAATGCTACCATAAATGATTTTACACAAAGAAGAGACGAAAATGTGAATTTATCCTACTGGTGGTCGTATGTGGAGATGGTTGAAACTCTTCTGCACTTCACTCGTGCTGAGGTGATGGGATCTGGGATCTTCATGTGCATAGTTTTTCATCTATGCTGCCTTAGTTTATGAGGTACGATCATAATAACTACGGAAAATGGGATACAATATATCTGGCAGACATGATGAAGCTTCCAAAACCAGTGCTTGATGAGTTTCAACAGGGCAATTTTGTTGTTAATAAATCACAGAGAAAGATCAACCAGGTCGACGTTGACCATGGACAAGAATGGTTGATCAGGGCAGGGAAAACTGGTGGAGGGATAGTTGGAATCACCAAAACAAACAGTGCGCTCAGTCGCTGGGCACTTTCATTCAATCTGCGTTCAAGCATAGTCATGGCTGCCCAAACTATGTATGGCCACTTCAACCAGGATAATCTAATGCATGACGAATCTAAGCATGGTCGACAACAATAAGACAACGAAGCAGAAGATGCAATGTTGAGCACACCATTACAGATCTATGTCATGTCAAAAGACGTACACCCTCAACGCCTTCACAACATATGTACCAAGGACCTGGCAACTGATGCTATTCAGGAAGCTCCCCTTCATGCTAAGTCACCAGGGAGAAAACATGTGACTGAGTTTGTCAAAGAAAGACTCCTCAACAAAGATGATAAAGTGGCAGTTTCATTTAAAACTGTACCAAAGCGAAACAAACCTCAAACACTTGAAAGCCTGTATGACATTCCAAAAGACAAAACACAAAACGATAGGAAGGTTGTCTGGAAAGCAGATAGGGATGTAATCCAACAACTCATTACATCATATGAAGGTGGCCGTAAAGTTACTATACAAAATGTGATGAGACATGAACTAATCCCAGTCCCCATTTCTATGGCAGAAACAGATGGATCACTAAGAACAGGTACAACGTCTACACTTGCGACGTTGCTGACAAATCCATTTGTCTGTCCCCGTCTATTGATAGATGGGATGGCTCTTGTCTCTCGCATAGGCAAGCTTCCCAAGGCACAGACTTTTGGTGATTTCGCAGATGTATTTGCAGCCGTCGTATTTCAAACTGGTAAACCTTATGGCCGAATTGTTGTCATGTTTGATAGGTATAGAGAAACCTCTATCAAGTCAGCTGAAAGGCAGAGACGATGTGAGTCAAAGAAGGCTATCAGACGTTCTGTTGAAGGCCGAAATGTACCGTTTCCCCCCCCCCCCCTGCTGGTCTAGTTTCATGGCATCGCAGGAAAACAAGGCAGATCTTGCCAACTTCCTCTCTCGTGAGCTGTTGGTAGAATCACCCCCCAATTAGGAGATTGTTGTTGCAGGGGGGATTCACTGACGAGCGTCAGGTACAAGCATCGAAGGCAACCACCAATATTTCTAACCTCAATGCTACACACGAAGAAGCAGACACACGGATGGTCTTGCATTGCATCCACAATAATTCTGAAACTATTGTTGTGTCCGCAAGGGACACTGATGTGGTTTTGCTGTTAGTTGCTCACTGCGACCATGTACAATCCAACAACCTGTGGCTAATGGCAGGAGCGGCCAAAATACGGAAGTATTTCAATATCAGTAAGATTTATGATACCTTGTCTGAAAATACCGTACCAGCTTTGCTTCCATATCACAGTCTGACAGGATGTGACACAACATCTTACTTTTTTGGGAAGTCCAAAAAGGCAACACGATGCAAATTTCAGCAGCACTATAACCTGTTGGCCACACTAGGAGAGGGCGAACTCACAGACCTGAAACTTCATGACGCAGAGAAGTTAGTGTGCAGAATGTCGATTTTGATCAGGTTGACACCACAGATGAAGTGTGTACTGCATTGTTCTTTAAGGCAAGCAAACCTGAACACATGCCCCCAACAAGTAATGCATTACGCTTCCATCTGATGCGTTCGCATTATCAAGTACTTGCATGGACGCAGCCCATTTGCAGAGACCCAGCCCTTCCCCAGCCACAAGAAATGGGATGGCAACTTTATGGAGAACTTTTGAATCCCACTCTCCTGAGTTTGGATCTATCTCTAAAGCTTGTCATGATGTAACCCATTGCACCTGCCACGCTGGTTGTAAAACCTTTCGCTGCTCATGCAAAAAAAGCAAGAATGTCTAGAGCTTGTGCTTGTAAAGAGGTGATAGATAGTCAATGTGCCAATTGCTAGTACATGTGCAATCAAATAAAGTTGAAATTTAAATGTTTTGTAATTGCTGTAATTTTGTATACCATTGGCAAAATGGTAGTCATTTTAAAACATTACATCTGATGCGCTGCCATCCATTATCACACATTTGCAAATACATGGAAGGATGTATTTTGTTATATCAGTATTTTAATCGATATTTTAGTTCATATAAAATTTAGTTAATATGTAAAAAATAAGTGGGATATTTGGTTGATAGCCGCATATAACGTCAACATGGCGGCCATTTTGAATTTTACTGTTATGTTTTTTTAAATAAAGTCATGATCTAATCTGCTTGAGATGTATGTTAATGGATATTTCGGTTCATAAAAAGTGTAGTCATTGTTTAAAAGTTAAGTTAACCTCACTGGGGATGCTTTGTTGATAACTGCACTTAGCATCGAAATGGCGTCAAAATGGCGGCCATTTTAAATGTTAATTTTGTGCATTTTTTTAATAAAGTGATTCAATTGGCTTGATATATATGTTACATGATGTTTCCGCTTATAAACAGTATAACTAATGTTTAAAAATAAGTAAACTTCACTGGAAATGTGTTGTTGATAGCCGCATTTAGCGTCGCAATGGCGGCCATTTTGAATTTTGATTTTCGGCCCTTAAATCTAAATTTGAGTTTGCCAACATTGATATTCGGATTCAGTAGATTCAAATTAGGTAAAATGACCATGTTGGCAGCTTGTACTAAAAAACGCTCTTCGCTCTCTTATTTAAGGACTTTTCCAATTTTGCTTCTAGTCTATTTTCACAGGAAGTGGTCATGCAACCGTGTACACCCCAAAATCATGTGATAAGACTATAATACACAGGGTCACCTGACAAACGGAATTCACAGTGCGTGGAAGAGAGTCACTTGTAGGCTACTCGGGTCGATTTAATCTTTACACTCACCAACGTTGAATACGAGGGGTGATCACCACACTGGATGTGCTATCTTTCAACTACCGAGTGCCACTAAGCATATCCTCTAACCCTTTAACCGCCGGTGCCGCATACTAGTATATTCTTGTTTTTATTTTTTATCAGCACATTAAGTCTCACATTTTAAATATGTTAAAAATAAAATGTTACATCAACCAGCAAAATTTAAAAGGAGTTGACCACCATTTTGTCAAATCTGAATAATTTTCACTCACTTGAAGTTGTGTATCGCGTCAGCGAGACACAACTTCAAGTGGGTGAAAATTCAAATTCAATAATTTGGCGGTTAATGGGTTAAATGCGACACGCTCTGTACCCTCGCTTCAAGGTTTCACTTAGTACAACATAATGTATTCCTTGGTGCGACTGAACGATTACATTCGTTTTTAGAAATTTTTATCTATCAACCTTCTTCTCTGGCACCCGGCCATGTTCCGCAATAACCACATTTTTGGTTGTGGGGTTCATCTCAGAACATGCATATTATTGGAGTCACACAGGTTTTGGAAACATGACTCAGATTGAAGAGCTTACAGCAAGCCCCAAAACAATGATTAATTAATTTGCTAATTAATTATTTAATTAAATTGTTGATCAGTTAGTTAGTTATTTAGTTAGTCAGTTATTTGGTTGGTTAGTTGGTTGGATTGGTGATCATGATGAGGGTAAGGGTTCAACGTTAGGGTCGGGTAAGGGTTCCAGTATCTGGTTCCCCCGAAAAGCCGGTATCGATGTGTCAACCGTACTCTCATCATACCCTCAAGGGTCCGACTTTAGTCACCACTTCAAGGGCATATCTTTCCATGTTTCCCACCTATTGAACTGAACGAGGAGAAGTATAGCCTGATTTCTAAAAAGGAAAGCAATCATACTAATTTGATATAAATTATACCTCATCTAATGCATTTATTAATGTAGTCAGATCCTGACTTTAGCCGGATCCGGTAATAGTGGGATTGTTCAGTGGGGCTTTCCCCAATCTACTTCTCACCAAGAGATCACGTAGATTTTGTCCCCTTTTATATGCCGTTACACACTTTTTATGAAGGATGTTCAGATGTTTCGCTTTAAGTTTATTGAAGGAAGTATTCACTAATTTAGCTGCCTCCGCCGCAGTTGCAGAGTAGGTAATAACAAAGGGGGTACCGTATTTAAGCCGAAATACGTTTTCAGAGTTGTGTCTCCCGTATTCTTCAATACTTCAAAGATACAACACTCTCAGATGGGTCGCCCTGTAGCTCCCGGAGTTAAAGTGTGTGGCAACTGCTGTGTCCTTCTTAAGGCGTACATCCGAACGATGTAGGTTTATCCTTGTTCTGGAGGAGAGCCCAGCTAGTTAGTTATTTATTTATTTAGTTATCTAGTTATCTAGTAATTTAGTTATGTCATTGCATGTGATTTCAGGTCGTCAGACATGTCCACGTCTAGGATGTACACTATGTGATGAGGGCAGGACTGGATATTATACCTGTCTGACGAGTAAAAACAATAGACTGAACAAGTGGGTACAGAATCCTACCAACAGGCGTCCATGTGGAGAATCTCTGAGATGTAGACAAGACACAGATTGCAGAGCAGTATGTGTGGAAGAACAGCATATGGACATAGCTGTGGAAAACTATGGTATGATTCTAATATCATTATACACATTTTAACACACGTTTCCATGCTGCTCTGCAAAACCATTAGACAGAATCTGCTTATTTGGAAAGTAGACAGATCACGGAAGCATAAGCTACCGGTAAATACCAATTTCTTCTGTGAATGAAAAACAAACAATTGTGTATCGCGGTAACAAAGCTTTTATATTCATCAGCTCCAGACTATTTAGCCTATAATTTAAAGACTGTGTAAAGCTGGAACCCACACATTCCAAAGCTTGTTTTTTACTTAATTTGTTAAACAACAACATTATAGTATACAACATTATGAAAAGAACGTGAGTGATTGAAAATTACGCATATATTCATGACATATATCATAATATGTATCATGTACAGGTAATCTTCAATAAATGAACACGTCTACACTGAACAGCTCATGTTTTGTATGTGACAATAAAGCAAAATACTATAATTGCACAACAATAATGTGATTATAACACAGCATAGAATTGACTGTTAAACTGAAGTTATAATTATCAAGGCGGATTATAACCCAATGCATTACTTATTATTTTCATAAGAGTCTGCAGCAGTTCGCTTTAAGGATATATTGTTTAGAATGGTATATTCCGGCCCTGGAACTTAAGAGGTTAGGGCCGTTCTCGGTGAGGTTTGGCAGGATAATTGCTTTTTTTCGCAATAACTCCAGATATCACAATGGGGGGGTAATTCGTTTGTTTCAACATGCCTTATACTTCCCAATGCACCGGTGCCATGGCAATTTGTTCAACCATGTCAGTTCCCATAATCTCTCCATTGTTTTGACATATTCCTTGCACATTTTCCATCACAAAATGCTCAGAAAACACTTCTGTTATAATCGCGTCAAAAAATAACAGAAAGTGTCCACTGCTCAATGCCCCAATGTATTTTGACTTTTTGTGAGAAGTAACATTAGCTGACAAGTGACTCATTTCTAAGCTGACAAGTGAAAATACCCCAGTAATGTTTATTATATCCCACATTGAGGGATTTTTATTTTGATCTTTACTGCGCGCTACTGCACCCTACTATTCGACCGTAGAGACTAAAGTTGACATCTTACCTGCGTCAGCTGAACCGTTTTTGCCTTTCTTCCTGCCATGCACAGTTATATTTGTATGTCTCCCACAAAGTGTCTATTTATTTCCTTTCACATTTCTTAAAGTTTATTTGCTAACATGTTTGTACTAAATAATCAGCATGTTTGTATAGGCCTATTCAGTGGATTTTAGAAAAGTCTCCTGAAACTACTGAAAATACAATTGAGCGATGTAAAAGAAGTGACCACATGAATAATGGAAACTATGTTACTTGGTTTTGTAGCAGAAGTGACTGTGACGAAAGTGACAATTTCACAGTTCTTTTTCTTGATACATTTGCACAAGTTCACATATATAGTTGTAAAGGTATTCATGTTATTCGACCGAGATGGGTGAAGTGACAATGTAAAATCACATTTTCTCTGATTATCTTTCAATTATGTCCAATGAAATAATCTATTTTGTTCTTCAAATGAAGTTCAGCATCACCGGGGGCATCCGATACTCCTTAGTCTAAAAAATGGTTTATATACAGATATATCATGTATATAGTTTTATTATTCTATTTTGATACATGGAAGTCATACTTCTACAATTTGACATAAACAAACATCTATTTAAACCTTCTTGAATTCCGCTGAGCTCCCATCAATACAGTAATAGTATAAACAAATTGATCTACAGGCTATTCTGACTACAGACAAATCTTATGTAATTATATGATGTTTCAGATGATTTTTGTACCGCCAGTAACACAGGCTGTATGACTTGTGAAGATGACGCCAGCCCATTTTTCTACGTGTGTGCTCAATATGACCAGACGTTTGTGGCGGAGAAAAGAACGTGTCCTGTGGACATGATTTGCAATCAATCAGATGACTGCTTTGTAGATTGTTTATCAGAAGATGGCATTGGTGAGCGATTATGATTTACTTAACTCTTGAATTGCTGCATTCCTGATTGAAAAAAAGTTCAATGGTTTATGTTTATTCAAAAGTTGTTCAATGCCTCATTGTGTGCCGCTTGCATGAGTAGGTGTCATGTACACAACACCTGGCATATGCTGGTCTCGCATATACTAAGTTGGCCCAGCATTAACATGACATTGGCCAAATGTTTTGAGTGTATTGGCCTTGAACAGATTCTATTCTCCAGTGGGTTAGATCAACACTAGTTGCTTTTTTATTAATAGTGTTTATACTGAACATAACCAGCGTGCTTTAGTATGCCTTGTAGTGGTTTAAAAAATTATCCAACTGCAAAATGGGCATGCGTGGGACGGTCTTGTGTAGGCCAACAGTAGCCTATTGAGTACAGATTGACGGCATTATTATCAGCCACTGAACTTATTAAAAGATACTACTCGAACAAGACATTAATCCAATGCTGTTTTAATGTTAGGCCAACGTCTGTGACGCTGGCTCAGCATTGAACCAACATTGGATAAATGTACAATGTTTGAGAGAAAGTTCTCTTGCCCAGCAAACACAAAACATTTGTATAACATTTATACAACGTCGGCCCAACGTCTTCGACGTTGGTCCAACATTGTATAAAGTCATACAAATGTTTTGTGTTTACTGGGTGTCAATACAAGCATGGGGGCAGCCAGTTTTGACATCCCCACAGTAATATAGTCAGTTTGTTTGCAAGCGATCGACCACGTAGGGGCCAGGGCTAAGGGCTTTAAATTATTGACTCATATATGTCGCTCAATATATATAAACTTGCTGTGATTTGAGAACTTGCTCTTAATGAGGCTTTGGGTATGAAACGCATATTTAGTATTATTATGGAATAGGTCCTTGGCCTACCTACTGGCAGTAGACCATATCTTTAAACAATGCAAAAATAGAAAAATAATGCATTAACTGATGTAATCATGGTAGCGAGCATAAGCTATCTGCTGAATGCTATATACACACACTTATTTTACTTCTGACACATATGATTTTATTTCCGTGCATGTATGATTTGATTTGACACAGCTGTATGAAGTACATCCATATTTTTATTTACACCAATGCATTTAAACGGATATGCTTTTGGTGCATTGGGAATGGTCATTCAGACTGGCATTGTCCCCTCTCTGGAGCCCTGTTTTATACTGCTAGGAAAATATGTTATGTTCCATACTATGTCAACACATGCAGTGTTTTACAACTCTCTCTCGGAAATACAAGGTATAAACACACTGTGTACATAATCTGAAAATGTAGAAATTGATGCTGTATGTGTGTGCTAGAAAAGTGCATCAAATAGTTTGGGATCAAAGCTTGGAGGTTGATTTTCTGTGAGGCCCACAACCCCAACTTTTTCCTTCGTTTTTGTATTTTGTGGGTCACGGATTTGATCAATAGGCGAAGATTAAAACTGGTCTGGTGTTTTCTGAACTTCATGTCACGAAAATGAACCGTGAGCCAACAACTATTATTATTGTAATGATTAAAGGGACTGGCCCACGCTAAAATCATCAAAAAATCGGTGATTTTATTTCGGGTTCTTAATATGACCATATGATGTAAACATGTACATAGACTAGAACTGCAAATTTTTATAATTTTTGTGCTGCGCATTTATCAGTTAGACTAGATATAGAGACGAAATTCCCGCATTTCCTATTTTTGACATGGTTGTCAATAATTAGAAATCAGGAATTACGTCTCTATATCTAGCCTAACTGGTGAATGCGCAGCACAAAAATTATAAAAATTTGCAGTTCTAGTCTATGTACATGTTTACATCATATGGTCATATTAAGAACCCGAAATAAAATCACCGATTTTTTTATGATTTTAGCGTGGGCCAGTCCCTTTAATAGCAAAAACGATTAACATACATGAGTGCTCCCAAAAGTTTTATAAAAAGTGGAATGATTTATGTGTGCTCTGATGAAAATAAGTATCACTAGAAAAGGAGTTCCCGAACTCCGAGGCGCGGCTTTATTCTGTTTGAGTGCTTTAGACAAAAAATGGACTGATATTTTGTAAACATAATTGTATCGATTTTCCTCATGGGCCAGAATCCTAAATGTCCAGGAAATAATTATTGAAAGAACCAAGAAGACAAGTATATCTTCAACGTGTAGGCCTATTCCTTCTATCACCATCTCCGGTGCTGGCCAACTTCCATGCAATACTTGCCAGTGAAACGTGCTGCCGCGTGTCTTTTTCACCCCTGAACGTACTGTGACATTCACTGATAAGTCAGTGTACACGTCTATACGATGTATCTCGTACACACAATGTAGGCCTACTCACCCAATACCGGTTCAATGTTGGGACAACGTCGCAGCCCATTGCTGGTTCAATGCCGGTCAATCGTATTGAATCGACATTGAAACAGAATTGGGTAATTGTCCCTTGTTTGGCATGACTGCCATATGGGTGACTCTTTATCCCTAGAAAGGCCACTCCCGATAACGCGATACATTGGCCCAATTGTAAAATAATGTTGGGCCACCGTCTGCGACGATGGGCCAACATTATTCAACAAAAACCCTTTAATCTCTTGATCTTGAATATAATCGTGAATATATTTTTTTCTGAAGACTTTTTAAACACGAAAGTACTAAACCTATGGACCTCAAACGTTATATTCGTTCATAAGGACTGGTGTACAGAAATGTCAACCAATTCCCACACACAACACCCCTCTTTCCCTGAAATATGACACATACTAAGGCAAAATAAACTTAATAGGCTACCGGCTTACGGACGGGCCTAAAAAGTACCAAATACTAATAGTGGAATGTGGGGCTTAAGTTGGTTATATCCTGTCCCAAATTGCCTAGGTTTGCATGGCCTGTACATGTTATGCATTGTTAAAAGTCGTGGTGACTTTACAAAAGGGCATTGAACAAATCAGAAGTCCATTGTTTGATACACAGTTTTTCTTACATGAAGACACCGACAGACACACAATACACAAATGAGCCTCCTTGCCCTGTCTTGGTTAATTCCAGACAAAACTTCCTATACCATATAAACCCACACCAGGCCTCCTAAACAGTCAAATGACGGTATCCAGTCACTAACAAAGTGCTGAATACCTTCTTAGACACTGTCCAAGGAGGTCGACCTGGGACGCCAACAACCTCGTCTCAAAGCCAATCCAATATGGTGGTCTGTCATCTTTGATACTGGCTCAACACTGAACCAGACCAAAGACAATACAATATGCCAGCCCAGCAGATACCGCTATTCCCTGGTGGTCACGCAGTCACGCAGTAAGCCAGCCCAGAGAGGCACAACCCTGATGTTGGTCAAATATTGGGCCAGCATCCACAATACTGGCTGAACATCTGAGCATCCCTTTTAAATTATTTTAAAAGAAGATGAAAAATTATATCATAGACCTTTTATTTCAGAATATGAAAATTACCAATTGTCACCGGTAAAAAATTGATGATTTTTAAGTCAGACATTGGCAGCCATCTTGGATTTGACCTCTAGATGACCTCTAGATGACCTATTATTTAAAATGTTAAAAATCCAAGATGGCCACTGCGCGGTGGCCATTTTGGATTTTTGTTTGTAAAAATATATGTACATTTTCCTAGAGTGACTCCCTCGGCTTTTTTGAAGGCCGAGACATATACCATCAAAAAATCAAATGTTATTCTCTGAGAAAATTGTAGCTGGTTCCCACACTATATATCAGTTTATGTGGCTCACTCTTTCGGAAAAGTAGAGCTTAATTGTAGGTCAAATATCATTCTGACTTTTCCGCAGAACTAATTAATGGATGAAGGGCCTGTATGTCAGTACTATCCTATTTTCCTAGGTTTCACAGACAAGTATGTAAATCACAATAAACCTACTGACCAGCACAAACTTAGAAATAATTTGTCTGGCTAAATTTAGGCACGGTATTACATTTTATAATGCAGAACAATATAGAAATATCATAAATTTCTTCATTTCAGACAAAAAATATGTATCTGATGTCATTGTGAACATTAGCACTGTAATGTTTCACCATGAAAACATGGGTTTAGACACCATATTTCTGATGCTATGAAAAACGATCACCAAATTATGAGCTAAAACAGAATTTCCAGTAATGACGCCAAAATTGGCCTATACAAAAAATGCTCAAGGGTTCAAAAATTGCACCCGATCGTTTTACAATCTAGACACACTCTAAAGAATATAGGTTCTTAAAAAAGAACACTTCAGTACTATTACCATGCAACCCCAGGACTCCTGGGGTTGCATTGTAGTAGTACTGAAGGGTTCCTTCTAAAGAACCTATATTGCTTAGAGTGCATATCAATTGTACCTGTAAAACAAAAAAACATCATACTTCAGCGATTGCAAGATTCAGTCATCTTATAGTAGCATGGCAACCCGACTACATTGCTATAAACCATGTGACAAATCTGAGCTGATATCCGGATGTTTCTCCAAAACCAGAATCATTACCGGAGTAGTAAACTTGCACTTAAAAATGCGGCACCGCAATGAAAATGCTTAATGTTTTTTTTGTTTCAGAAACGGTCATAAATGAAAAATTGAACAAGAAGAACACCCCGATGATTGTTTATTTCTCATTTGATGATGATGTTAGCTTCCAATATTACAAGATGTATGAAAGCTTATTCATCGACAGACGACGCACCAACCCTAACTTAAGCCCGTACAGAATGACGATGTTTGTATCCCATGAGTACACTGATTATCACCTACTGTCATTGCTACATAATCTGGGTCATGAAGCAGCTTGTCATACGGTCAACCATATCGATTTACGTCAAGCCACAACGGAACAAATAGCTGTAGAGATAGGAGACCAAGTGAATAATATAAACGAGCTTGCCGGAGTACCTTTAGGAGAAGTCAGAGGGTTCAGAGCGCCTTTTCTCTCCTTCACAGGCAGGGTGTATCCAATATTAAAAGAATACGGTTTACTTTACGATTCCAGTGTTACAACAAAGACACCCCAAAACCCTACATATAATATATATGGATATGGGATATGGAACGTACCCATGAGCGTATTTTATATAAATGGGAGATATTGTGCCATGCTTGACGGATGTAGGCCAAAAAATGAAAAGGTGGCGTTTAGATCACTTTGGAGAAATTTCAAGCGACACCGCAGTCAGAAAATACCGTTTGGCATTAATATGCACGCGGCTCTGTTTATGGGATGGGATTACACTCTGACTGCCATGCATAAATTTCTGGATCGTCTGGACAAGATGGACGATGTGTGGGTGGTGCCCATGTATCAAATGATCCAATGGATGGAAAGCCCGACGCCACTCAGTCAAATTCATACCTTCCCCCCATTTGTCAGGTAAACGTACTATCATTAGGAGGTGAACAATCCCTTAAACTTTTTCAATGTAAGGGTCACTTTTTAACTAAGTGTCACTTTTAAGCCAATCACGATTTCTATGTTCATATCCGATATCTTATTTAAATTCTCACCCACTTGAAATTGTCTCTAATTGCTAGTGCAAACCACATTTTCAAGTGGGTGAACATTTTTTATATTTGTTTATTTTGAGCCCAAGCATTGCCAAATATTGATGTCTATTTCACTCATTTTATTCCCAATATCTGTGATTTAAACTGCTAATAAAACATATCACAAACGCCTATTGTTGTGCTTCGCGCTTGAACCATGAATCACTTATTATAGCACATACTTGTTTGAGTAGCAAAATAGCAACGTTTATATATAATAATAATTGTAACAAATATGTCTATTTTACCTACTTTAAAGGGGCTTCATAGTCTTGATATTACGTTGTGGGGGTTAAGTTGTTGACTGAAAACACCCCCGGTTAGGTAGCTATTGGATAAACAAAGCTTAAGTGTTTCCGCCTGGTAGCATAGAGTCACCTGATCAATTTTGTTTATTTTGCCAGAAATAACATAAAATGTACAAAACAATCATTCATATTCTTCTGCTGGAGGCCTTTTAAATGCACGAAAACTGGGTAAATGTAGCGGAATTAGTTCGCCATGCTGTAAAGTCATGCTTAGTAAAACGCAGATATCAGGCGACGGTTGACCTGGCCAGAATCGGACACCGTCAAACAACAATCCATTATGGATTGGAGTATGATTGGATTCAGTCATTGACAGACCGTCCGGGATGGTCTGCCCAAAGGTCAGCGGAGCCATCAAAAGAGGCCGACTCACCGAGTGAGTCACTGGCAGCGTCGCCAGGAAATGTATGTTAAATCAATGTCGGGATTATGTTTATATATGATTAGATGTTAAATCCACGTTGTAATTATTATTAGATATGATTATGGAAGTGCATATAAAAGGTCGAGCGATGGCGACCAGAGAGTGGTGCGCGCTTTACTTTTGAATCAATCTCTGAACCCACGGGTTGTGATTCTCTGCCATGATGAAGCAGAGTGAATTGACTATGTGACTGTATTTTATCTTAAATGTGTTCTACACAGAGGAGTCAAAATAAACACGACATTCGACCCAGAAATGGAGTTCTGTTCAGTGTACCTGAAATCTGAGTTTTTATAACCCGTCCGTCGCCGTTGGCCTTGTCGTGTTGGCGTCACAATGGCGTCATGGATGGACGTATTTTATAATGCGGTACACGATCAATAATTTTGGAGTAGTGAATCGGTGTGTGTACAGTTTGTATGTAAAATATAGGTTTCATTATGGGCCAATATTATGTTACATTGGCCAGCATAAAACTGCATCAAACAGCATCAAACAGCATCAAACAGCAAACACGAGACGTTGAACCGATTTGGCCTAATGTTGGGTCAGTACCAACGGCCAACATTAGACTACCATTGTATCAATGTCTCATGTTAACTGAGATACAACACACGCATAACCAGCCGTAGATGTCTTGAGACTAGGTCAGAGGACATAATGTGGAAATCCGTTACCAGTTGGTTACAGTAAAGTCTGATTTTTTCAAATATTATTTCATTTTACCGCATTTCGCAATTTATATCACTGCATGTGATGACTTACGATGAAATAACATAAAGCCTGATAAAAGTTGTCTAGTAGCTATATTTTGAAATGCCCAAGAGATAACAAATACAAAACTGCAAATGTTTTTTCAAGAAAATCACAATAATCAAAAGAGCGAAAACGACGATTTACGTTACTGCAATTTGTAGCTAATTCCTAATTACTACAATCTCGCACGGTCAGGGGAGAGCGTCTCAGTGTGAGTCCAAAGGCTCAGATGGTGGCCCACACTTAAAATCACCCTACAAAGAATAGAGTCCCATTTTTCAAGTGAGTGACATTCTCCGCACCGGCTGCGAAATTAAACATGACATTATATGCATGTCTCACCCATAACACACAAAGTAATAACTCATAGATATGCCTAAATGAAATGACAAAATAAACTGTAAACTGTGAAATGAATCCACCGTCAGCGTTTTCCATCCTTTTTAATGTTGTTCGTTATCTGACACTTGGTACTTTTATTGTCCTGATTATACAGACAGTGTGTCTTACTTCGCTGTGGTTAGTTTTGTTTTGGTGGGACAGCAATGTTTACAATTTATCAAACTAAAATCATTAATAGCTCAGCAACCGGATGAGTAAAATTAAAAAGTAACACACTGATCTGTATTAACTAATATTTTTAATAAAATATCAAGACTGTGAAGTCCCGTTAACTTGTGATTCTGGCTATTTGCACTTGTTCCCTCTTTTAATAAGAGCAGACAAATGTAGAGCATTAAAATTTTCCACAACCGCACTTGATTAATTACATTTGCCAGATACCTACAGATAGGATTATTTCGCGTTAACAATTCCAGCTTCAATCTTTGATTGAAAATCCTAATATAACAGGACAGTCACTGCCCAGTAAACATGAGACGTTGGCCCGATGTTGGTTCACTGTTGGCCAACTAGCTCCGAGGGTTTTAACTGACCATAAAAAAGATCCCTCATAATCAACACCTCGGTCACACCTGACTAATTAGGGCCTACAATGCTAATCGGTCTGTACTTGATCAATAGTAACTCTCCATTCCCGACTTCAAATGTTTTGGTTGGACAAAGCAAACACTGTAGTGGTGTGTTTTAAGTCCATGGAAACAATCTTTAGAAGATTTACTAAATTCACATAGAAAAGACCAAGTGATGTTTGACGCATCATCAGCAAAATTGGAGCTCGAGGAATAAAATCAGTAGTACCACCAATGGAGGATGGGCTAACACAACAACAGAGCTTAAGACAGTAATCCTACTATCCGCATTGAAACCTAATTACGACAGAGCATGATAAGTCATTAACGCCAGTCAACACGAAGAACGAGCCACGTATACCACAACTCCGCTCAGCGAGGACATTAGTCGTAATGAGGTGGCAGAAGGTTTTGGTAAAGCCCCCCAAAACAAGGCAGTGGTATTGATAAAATGTCAAAGCAAAGACCCTTTTCAGCAATTAACCTACTGGAGATGAATGAGATGACACTTCCCTTCAGAAACATGATTCGTAATGATTCGTAATATGTGCACCTCATGGTTTGTTTGTGCTATGCCTTAATAAAGGCTTTACGCCAAAAGACAGGTCAAAATCCATGCCCACTACCCAATTTGTGGGGCTGCAAAGAAATAACTCTCTTCAGTATCGTGGGAATGAATGAATGGGGACTTAGGCCACATTTGTGTACATATTGGTTTAACTGTGCCAGGCATGCATCTTGAGGAGTGAGATGATCACACTGCCCTCCGGACACAGGATTCCTATTTCGATTCTTGGCGATCTGCGGTTATTGAGTGAGCGTGAGTAACATTAATAGCATGGCGTGTTAGGAGAACAGTATAGATTTTTTCCTTGTCAAGTTTATTTCCGATACCGAATGCATGTATTTTAGCATGATTTCTTCAATAAGTTTATTTACATCACCATTATCTTTGTATATTATTTATTCTATGTAGATTATGTCTGAAATGCTGCTAGTCCTGTCTTACGATAAATTTCACCTGTATTGTTTATCAACTTAACATAAAGTTCCTGAATTTTTCAAGGATTAACTCCTGCTTTAAAAAGAGAAAGGCAATAAATGGGGTTAGTCGGTGGGCTATATTTCAAAAGGGGCCTAAAAAACAAAGTTCGCCTAACTCTCATGACAATTATGTTTCTTGGTCTCATTTTAAAGATAAATATATTACCTATCATTTGAGACCGGGTAAGCCTCTGAAAAGTTGTCCGAAAGAAGTAATTTAGAGCCGAATAGGGTGTATTGTTTAAAATAAGGTTGAATAGTATTTTTTACACCCTTTAACTTCTAGAAGTTTGATATTTTCGTTTACTTTAAAATAGCCGTCTTACTAAAGCACATCAATTTGAAGGGTTTGTTCAGATAACACCGTGTAATGTCATACCTTCTCAGTTATGCCTTGTCCAATATATGTTGCATAGTTAGACTAGGTAATATTGACAAAAAATGCCCGAAAAGGTTAATATTAAACAAAATATCATCGTAGGATAAAAATGAATTGGGGTAAAATAGTCCAACTTTTACTGTATATTTTGAAACTGCTAATACTGCAAATGACTGTATTGTGTTATATTATATGTTGTGCTGCACATATGAGTTCCTAAGTGTTGATAAAAGTACATATAGTAAATTTATATATAAATATATGTTATATGTAAATAAATGTAAATGAACCCTTTAAGCACAAAGCCTAATTTAAATTCGGACTTGCCTTAAGTCATTGCTAGTTACTTAAAAACACATCATCAAGTGTGTTGTTATTTTTTTTAGTTATGTGTGCTGATCAAATTTAAAAACAGTTAAATAGATTGACGACCAAAGGGTTAAATTATTGTGATAAATGTGGCTAAAATAACTAACTTGGACCCAAATAGATACCGTCGACCCTCTGGTATCTGAATCAAAAGATGATATTTAACTTCTTTTTTTTAATTGTAACATAATTATCAATGCTGATTCGAAGAAAATGTGTCATTTCTTGAAAAAGATTTAATTTTATTTTCTGGACCATTTAAAATCTAGGGGTATGATATTTAATATGTTCTAACACCTTTAATTTTTGTATAGCTAGTCTAGAACCACTTGTAATGACTACTTGAACGATCATTACTCAAACCATGTGCACATAAATCGGTGTATGTTATGCCATTTAGTCTGCTGGTGCCCACTTTGCCCAAGAATAACATTAAAATAAGTTTGAATGGTGGTACGTACAACCCAAATTTTTAATCCACATGAGGTTTTCCGGAACTAAAGGTGAGGCTTAAAAAACTCTACCCCCTTCATGCGCTTCGTCGCTAGTTTGAAAGGAGGTACAATATTCCCTGGTAGCTCTAAAAATCGTGTACCAGCCTTGAAAAAAATGAAATAAATCGGGCTTTAGGCCACCATTGTGCACATATAGGCTAAACTGGGCCAGGACAACCTCCTGGTGATGGTGAGATGAATGAGATGACACTGTCCTTCAGGCACAGGATTCGAAATTTGAGCCCTGGTGGTCTGAGGCAGAGTACGCTACCTCTCGGTCACGGAGGCTCCCCACAATACTGAGTTTTACACGTGGATGGAGAAAATTATTTTTTTTGTTTCTTTTAAACCGCCGAGACCGGGAACCGAACTCTAGCATGAAAGGCAGCTGCGCTAACCACTACCCTACGGCCTGGAGAAAATAGAAGAACAAGCGAACATGTACATGTGGATGGCCTAGCGTTAATTCAGTTTTCAAGAATAAAATTACTCAATATAAAAAAGATAAACCAAAATAATATGGTTAATAATTTAACACATATGCAGGCCTATCCAAATGAATCAGAAACGGGTCAATAATATGTTAATCTTTGTTTTCTTAGAATAAACACTCATGTTTACAAATACCGCTCCTGATGCAAAAAAAGAAAGCTTTCAATTTGTGTAAAACATATGAATTATATTGGAGTGAAAAGGGTAATCTAGGATGTAAAACAGTTCATCAGCGGGATATAATGATTAGGCCTACCCACGAATTGCCTTTCCCGTTAATAACCATAGTCGCTGAGCCGCAACCCGGAGATACATAGTCTTTAAAGGGTGTACGTAATAGTTCTCAAGCATATAGAAAAGCCTAGGCTATTTTGGATTAACAGAATCTACATAACAGATCACGACATAGTCCCACACTGACTGCAGGACAACATCTTGGCATATTTTGCTGCTATTATAATATATCACAACAATACAAGATATTATCTTGACAAAACAATGAAACAGCCTAGATAACACCCGTGAATCATGAAGAGCACAGGGCACTACGTCAAAACATATTTTTTTAATCCAGCAACACATAGATAGGGGCTCTAGAATGGCGTGGCCCAAAGATTTTCGAGTTCTGGAAAACGACTGGGCCCCCAAACCTAGGCTTACTGTCAAAGAAAATTAAGCATGTGAAAAACACCATAGACTAGAGAACACTGAACCCTACAAACCCCTGCAGGGACAATTAACACACCAGCCGAACTTCTCTGCTAACGTTTAAAGAAGCACGATCACATGACAATTAATACATTCCCGTAGAGGCTAAAGGGCTACTATATAGAACTCAGCCTGTCAACAACTGGGTCTCTAACCTTTGACTTCCTACATATAGGATCATAACTGCGATATCAGGGGCGAGCATAAATCGACCAGACACACCGCCGGACAATACTATTCGCACACACTCATTATAGGGACCAAATTACTAAGGAGCTAGGGCCTGCATGTGTAGCCGTAATCCTTAAGTAATAGGGAGGGTAGTGCGGATCGGCATAGTTCGGGACTTCCCAGGGATGTCAGTCTCTGGCTAACGGCTTGGCTAGGCACTGTTTAGGGACGCACCATTTGATTTCTGGGGGGGGGGGGCTAGATTATTTTTGAAAAAAAATGTTTGTTTTCAAATTTTTGTAAAAAAAATATATGCTGAAAACTTGTACAAATAATATGTTGAAAGATTGTGCCAAAAAAAATTGTTGATAATTTTAGTTGTTGATAATTTTTGAAGAGGCTCATCAAAGTGGAATTTAAAATAAACGACTTACAAGGAATAATTGGAGCGCAAAATATTTCTAGGAAAATTCTCAAGATCACTACAAGGTATTATTTACCAGTGAAATTGGACGCGGCTTTACTGATGTATTTTTTGTTTGTTTCTGGTCGGCTCTTTGTCTATTAAAGAATGTGATATTTTTCTATTTTTTTGCGAATGTTTACCACATAGTATTCAAGTCGTAGTTGTTTGCGACAACAGATCGCCAAATGATGCGTACAGATTATGCTGCTTCTAGAATGAAAGGTGAGTCAAAATAAATATGTATTAAGTAGACCTATTTGGTTATCAAAGCTTCACAGAAGGTATACCGTATTTAAGGTCATGAGTAGGCCTACCACTTACACTGGTATCCGGTACTAGGTTTCAGGAGAGTATTAAATTTCAAACACGAGTATAAACGGCATGTTGCACATTGACTACTAGATCCTTGTATATCACCAACAATTCTCAGGGCTGAAAAAGCAGGTCAGGCCGGTGTGTCCCCTTGAATACAGCCGCAGTTACTGCATGTATGTCAGAGACTGACCTTCATCAAGGTCAGTGCATGACATTTGTCAACATACTTAATTAAATATGAACTGTCACAAAAAAATGCTTAATTTTTTTCCAGGGACAAAAAAAATGTTTGTTTGAAGGTCGGAGCAAAAAAATAGTGTGCTAATTTTTCAGAAAAAAAACATAACTGAAAGTAATAATCTAGCCCCCCCCCCCCCCAGAAATCAAATGGTGCGTCCCTTACAGTCTGGGCTGAAGGACTTTCCTGGAGCTGGCAGGTCCGGCTAACGACCGCGCTCGCTAATCCCACTGTAATATAACATGCACCAAAGGCTGGATCACGTGGCAGGCTGTAGGCCTACTGGACTCTCCTGGGCTTGCCCAGCTGACAACTTGTCCTCCCACTATATTGATCCCGGACATTTCGGGTCAACGGGATGCTGCGACCTGATATTTCCCACAGGAAACGTAGCAACTGAACTGAGCTGAAATCGCCTCTTTCGGGAAGCAGTCTGATTTGTGAAAGCAGAGAAATCGGCTCCCCTTCCACGTCAATCTATTATGGGATAAACAGATAAATAAAGGCCGGTTTCGCCGCCGCCGAGTCTGGCAGCGGACTCGAGGGGTGTGGAAACAGATAGACATACCTTTGCCGTTATGATATAATCGGACTGCTCCGCTTGGCAATGGATCAATGCAGGCTTTTTGCGGTTACTCGTCTCGGTTCAGAGCGGACCCGTTCAGAGAGCCTTTGACAATGTCGGAAGGCCGGGCAGCACCACTCAGGGCTAGCTATCACAAACAAACAACAACAACAGAACTGTAACGTTAAAAATAACCATTTTTAAGTTATTTGAAACATCATCAGATCATGCATCGACGGGCACATGGCGTAGCTGCTATAAAGAAAAAATCTGCTACAGAAGTGATTGTGCTTTTTTGATTTTTTTTGTGTGTAAGACTGTAGATCTACATCACTCCATGGCCCATGTCCATCAGTTTTCTTATATTATCGCCCATGCCATTTTTCAGCTAGTCTGTCACCCTGTGGCTGTGCCGTGGCACAGGCACAGATCCGTCACATCCCGTGTCCTACACGTGTCCTATATCATATATGGTGTATTTGCTACTGTTTCTGTAATGCGAAGCACTCGTTGGGTGCCCTGGTGTATCTAAAAACAAAACTCAACAGCGGCAACAGTTTTCTTCAGCTGCCTAAACAGGTGGAGGCTGACCGCAGATTAACGTACGTACTTTGAATGACGTACGTACTTCGATCTAGCTAGATCGTACGTCCATTGACGTACACCTACATTTATAATAGGGCTCCCCTTCAGCGTGAGATTGCATCGTTCCCATTTATAAATAGAAATAGCTTGACATGGGAAATCTTTCATAGAGACCTCACGCGTCGATTGATACCAAAACGAGGCTAGGCGCATGTTTATACTTCTGGCAAATTTACAAAGAAAGAGAGCCTGTGATTTTTGGCAACATTCTTCATTGTTTTTCGGTGAGTATTGTCATGAGCCAACGTTGGGGATTACTTTTTTATACAGAAAAATATGTATGCTATCGTAAGAGCCCAAATTTGTGTAGTTCCTATGTTTGAGTTTTCAACATTTTAAGATTATTTCAGGGTGGTGTACATCCGTACGTCGATTGAAGTACGGACACCACCATACTTTGATCGACGTACGACAGTGATAGACGCCAAACGACGTACGTACTTCAATCGAAGTATACTTTGAATGAAGTACGTACTTCAATCGAAGTACGGTATAGGCCTCTAAGCTAAGGCTAAGCCTTAAGCACAGCCAGGCCTGGTCTGCCCTACTTAGCTACTAGACTAGTAGGCCTAGCCTAGTAGGGCTAACCCAACAAACACAAAATATTTGTAGAACATGTATACAACGTCGGCTCAACGTTGGTCCAACATTGTACAAAAGTAGGTTGACCGGTCCTTCCGATAATTATTGATCGCTCACACCCTAACACTGTATTTTAAATATGCCCAGCACTGGCACAGTGGCAGCACAACGCAGAACCAATACTGGTTTAATGTTGGATCGCCATCTGCGACGTTGACCCAACATTACCATCATTGTTTTATGGTATGGTGTTTGCTTAGGCCTAGTGAGGAAGGTCTTTAAAATATATTCTAGTGATATCTTACTAACGTTCAGGGCCGTCATTGGGGGGGGGGTCGAGAGGGTTCCCCCCCCCCTGTGACCACAGAATCCACCATATTCCACCAATTTGCACCTAACAATAGAATAAAATTCTAGGGGGCATGCCCACAGACCCCCTAACCTGCGTTTCCCATTCTCTCAATGCCAAATATCAATTCAAGCAGTAAATACCCCAGCAATCCAAAATTGGACCCCCCCCCCCAAAAAAAAAAATCCTGGGCACGAACCTGCTAGCTAACTATTATGTGTTATTATTTGTCAGACCCCATTCATATAGTATAGGACTATAGGCCTACTGTTGTTTCGTAGCATTATTAAAAGACTAATTTCAATAATGAGACTATGAATGTCGCTAGCCGTTATAAAAATGGGGATGTTGTTGTTAGTAGTGTCCCGAAATATTTAATCAATTTCATTTAGTTTGAAAAGTTCTCAGATGTGGCCCTGGCAGTGCAAGGGTTTATAGTTAGTAGACTAAGTAGGCCTGGATAGGGTTATAATTGAATTATCAATAAATAAAAAAAATGTGTCAGCCTAAATTACCTTATACGTCACTGAAGTACCAGTAGACTATCAACATTTACAAATACATAATTTGACAAATTTTGTTTATATTTCAGGTAACCGCTTACCAAATCATTTGACAACATACCTTCAGACTGGAGATGAAACTCAATCCCAAGATATAAGCACTAGTGTAACCCAGAAAGCAAACCGCTTCCTGTAGCATGTGTGGACACATTATAAAAGGGATTGTAGTATTACCCCCACATGCATCCACAATAGAGAGAGAGCGAGAAAGAAGACAAAAAAATATGTTCGACTCTCTCCTCTCTCTTTTTTCTTTTTAGAACTCTCTTTCTCACTTTCTCAGTCCTCTCTTTCTCTTCTCTCTATCTCTCTCCCTACTATCTCTTCTCTTTTTCTATCTCTCCTTACTCTCTCTCTCCTATACTCTCTCCTATTCTCTCTCTCCCACTCTCTCTCCTACTCTGGTCTCTCATACTCCCTCTCTCTTACTCTCACTCCTACAATCTTTCCTACTCTATTTCCACTCTCTCTCCACTCTCTTCATCGCATTCTCTCCTCTCTTGCTCTCTCTCCTATCTTCCTCTCTTTCTCCTACGCTCACTCCTATTCTGTCTATCTCCTATTCTGTCGCTCCTACTCTCTCTTGCTATCTATCCTACTTTATCCTACTCTCTCTCTCTCCCTCCTACTCTCTCTCTCTCCCTCCTGATCTCTCTCTCTCCTACTCTGTCTCTCATACTCTCTCTCCTCCTCTCCACACTCTCCTCTATTTGTCTCTCCCCCTTCTCTTACTCTCTGCCCTCTCTCTCCCTCTGTGTGTCTCTGTTGTGGGTTTCTGTGGGGGTGATACTACAATCCGCTATACCGTACATTCCCTTTATTCATGTCATTAAAACAATGAAGGACTACGCAGTAGTATAAGATGGAAAAAGAACATGCTTCTGATATGGCCTGCTGTTGCTTTTTTAAGCATCAAACATTTTGGATCACTATAATATCATGCACTGATGTAGCTATTGCAATAATAAAATATTCTTGTGTCTGGAACTCTGTTTTATGTGTGTTTATAACATCATGTAAGTTAACCACCAAGAAAAAAAACGTAAAAACGAGCAGAAAAATAAATAATATCGAGAAAAATGAAATATCGATAACTCAGTTGATTTTTCACCTAGGCCCTACAGCATTGAAAGAAATGTCTATCTAATTGTTATGGCAATAAATTTAATTTGGTATACAGTATATATGATATATTGATATTAAAAAAATGGCCTGACCACCCTAAGGGGCTGTTCAACAATTACGTAAAGCTTTTTTGAGAGATTTTTTACCCCGCTTCTCCCCCCCATCCCACCCTTCATAATGCTTTTAACTTTGTACGTGTTGACTACGGTCCGTAACACATCGCTCAACCCCCCCCCCCTCTTCCTTCTAGGCGTTATGTAATTATTAACCCTTATGCTGCCGGGACCGAATATATCCGTTTTCAAGCAACTTTCAGACCAATACATTCAACTCAAAATGCTAAAATGTTTTGTGATAGATGCTTAGTTAATCTAATAATTCATTTTAAAGATGTATTTGTTCATAAAAATATTTATTTTTCGACATTTGGAGCTGGAAATTGCGTTAGCAATTCCAGCTTCAAATGAATGAAAAATTGTCTGAAAAAATCGGCAACATAAGGGTTAAACGGCCCAAACACTGGCATTGTTGATAAATAATATGATCTCAGCTGGATCTCGCCAACAATCTAAATTGTACAAGATAGACCTACAGATAATCAAGGAGATAATATTTTTCATTGTTTTTTTACGTCGATTGACGTACGATAAGTACGTCAATCGACGTACGTACTACAATCAAAGTATTAAGACTGAAAAACATTCACAGTTCACTGAACTCCATCGACAATTTAATGTCAATATTTAATTTTACAAACATAGAAATCTTTCAAAACAAGTTACAATCGAAACTTGAATAACACCTCTCCGAAATTATATTGTAGTTGTGATTGGCAATGTTACTATTTCTGCAAAATAAGCAAAAATGATGTAGTATTTGAAAAGTACTAACTTTGAGCTATCATGTGTCCCTGGTGAAAGCACATTGGGAATTCCCCGCCAACTAGAATGGTAGGCTATCTATCATTGTGCAATCCTCAACCGGGCTAACCAATGACAGGAGGCGACACAAGCTACAGGACATGATATTTATAGGTACCCCTAAAGCCAGTTGATGACGAGAAGCGTACGTCAATGGAAGTACGGTCGACCTAGATCGAAGTACGTACGTCCTTCAAAGTACGTACGTTAATCTGCGGTCGGCCTCCACCTGCTAAAAAAGTTCAAGTGTCTTGGTGATATTTTGAATTCTGTGACTTTAAAGGGACCCCTTGGCTTTGGGATGAGACATTTTCAGTGTTGTCAATTTTCAAAATTTAATTTTTATGAAGCTATATAACCTACTGATCTTATCTGAAATACAAAAAAGTCAAGAAACAATTATGAAGCACCGAAAAAGAATGAAATAGTTATATTTCCAGGTCGTATATTGCAATGTTACGAATGTAAACAAAACAAGTCAGCAATATACAGCACTTTACACCACATATTCCCACGTCTTGGACAGTAAGATCAAAGCGATCGCTGTTAATTGGTGTCTTGTAGTCAGGACATGGGGGGACACACCTGCAGCACTGATGGTCTGCTCAACGCTTGGCCGACGACATCAACTTGTGGCCCAATGCTGTGCTAGCATTCAACTAGCCGAGTAAACAACGTCTCTGGGCGAGCGCAGTGAGCCACAGAGCCGTGAATCTAGTATCAAAGTGACTTTGATACCAACTTTAAATTGCTCTTCTGGACTTAATCTGATGGGCTATGGCCAATCTAACATCATCTTGCTTATAATAAATATATTTTCTTACATATCTGTGATTCTTGAGATGATATGTGACATATTGGACCTGAATTTAGGTAAAATACAACTACAATTCACGGCGATATAGTTTGCATTAACCTTCGCCAGTGGGACATGAGCGACATCTATGTGAAGAGAATTCGTCCACTGAAGGCGCACGCTCAGACCGCCTTAAACTTGTTCATCAACACAAAAACACGTGCGTGAAGCACAAGAAAAATGGCAGATACTACGTGCGATGACGTCATCTCACAAAATCTCGCGTTTCCACCCCACTCCACCCGAGATCACTTGGTAGCCTCAAGTGTAGTTTCAGATAAATAACATGAATATAAACTTGCTTTCCCTTTCTAACAATAAAAAATCTTCACATATATGCGTCAAATATGGTAGTGAAGACGTGTACACTGCAGGTAAGTCAGCGAATTGCGATTTAACCCCGAACTGGGCACAGTTTATTTCTGTGGCAGGACAGCGGCTGTACACAATTCAGCGCCGTAGGCCGATCAGCGCTAGCATTTAACCATCTCATAACTCATTGTATGTTTGGGTTTTGTCCGGATTCTTTTAAAAATTGTAAGATAATGATTCTAAAAATCTGAAATTCCTGAAAAAAATTGAAGAATGCTCTGTGGGATACACTACTTCATTACAACATTAAAAACGAAAATTGATGTCATTATACTAAGTCGCTTTAACTTTTTGAAGCAGCTGAGGAGAACTACAGAGACAATGCCGCTGTTGAGAGTTTTGTATTTAGATACACCAAGGCACCCAACGAGTGCCCCGCAATACAGTAACAGTAGCAAATATACAATATGTGCACATAACAATCAGAAATTTGGGCATAGGCCATAGCCTCGGGCCTCCGTTTTTTTTTGTAAGTCCACGAGGGGGAAGACAAATTTTGATGGATTCTCTTCCTTATAGCCATGAAACTTCCATTTTTACCCTTGGTGCGCCCCATGAGGAAGTGCAGGGTAGGCAAACAAAACTTCAACCAGGTTTTACCATGGGCAAACTAGTGCAGCCTTCCCCAGATATCTCATTTCTTTGAGATTCCCACACTGTTCTGTCCAAACGGTCTTAATGATGTCCTCCAGAACTTCCTCATAGGGCATTAAAGGCATAGCATAGCGTCTCTGACCACTTTTTTGTGAATTTTGGTTCTTTTAAAATATGTAATTTTCTCTAATTTGAATCAAAATAGGTTGTCCACAAGATCTACCAATACATACAACCACCTGTCACACCCCACATTGCCTAGTATTAGGACATTTTGAAGAGATGGCTGCCCAAAAAGCTTGCGCAATTTCTTTTGAATCGTTGGCTGAATCGCATTCAAATGTGATGTGGCAGTTGTCTAGGTATTGCTGATAATCTGATCAACTTGATTGAAAACAAGATTGGTGACGGAGGACAGAAAAAAAGTGGCCCAAAAAGCTTGTTGGCATGATATCTTTTTTTAACAGTTGGTTGGATCACATTCAAATTTGATGTTGTGGTTTTATATGAATTTCCGATGATCTGAGTAACTTTTGGGAATAATTTATTGAAAACAAGATGGCTAGCGGAGGACATATCGTCGCCTCGGAGCTAAATGATCCTATCTGCCACTCTGACGAGTGTCAGATAGGATCATTTAGCTCCGAGGCGACGATATTGAAAACCAATCACAAGGTGGGGGTGATTTTTTCACTTTGATTTTTAGTGTTTTTTCTAGTGGGTGGTGGATGTTATTGATGAACTGACCTGAAAATATGTACACACAAATTCCGTCTCTATCGTCTCGCTGGCTGTCGGTGAAAGAGCCATGAGAGGATTGTTGCACAGGCTAGGAGATATGTAATGAGGATGCTTTCGATGTTTTTTGTGCTGAAAATGGTGACATCCAGTTAAATTAATCAAATTAATCAAATTAGTGCAGGCCTTCACATTCCGCGTGCGCAATTGCTCACTCACACCATATGATAACAAACTTCTTCTAAAGCTAGTTGTGTGAAATACATCACATCTCGGCATTGTCAGGTTGCTTTGTAATTAAATTAGTTTTTTAAAACTTCAGCCACCATTTTTGGCATTGTGGTTAGCTACGGTCAGTGATCACTCGCCTCACCACTTCCAGGTGGGCCTTTTCACTCTCCACCAATTTTTAAATCTGAAGCTTGGCTAGTGGGTTTATGCATGACATGAGAATCTGGTCTACCAGATTTTCAGAGGTAGCCCTCCTGTCTAAAATTAAAACTTCCCTGTCTACTCTTAACACTTATCCTACCGATCACGGCTATTGTCGTTTTTAATCTGTTTTATCAGTCTACCAAAATCACCGTTATTGGGGATGAAATGTGTGCCTGAACATCAAGATTTGCAAATATTTGTGCTCAAATTAAACAAATATGAGTAATTTTCAGCCACTTGAAGTTGTGGGTTGCGGTAGCGAGACACAACTTCAAGTACCTATAGCTAAAAATTTATATAAATTAACTTAGCGGGATAAGGGTTAATTATTACTACTCTTATTTGCAGGCAAGGTTCAAGGAGAAGGGAGGAGAACTTGCTTCAGAACAACTGTCACAAGTGAGGGCCAATGTGTTTACCTTTGTAGTGCTAGACCTGAGTATACATATAAATATTTTCAAGGAAGATTTAAGTAAAATATAATACCACTGAAACTGACAACATATTTTGTGGTAGATTTTTAAACCACTAAGCGTGACTACATGGATACAGTCGTTATTAATCCATTTTATTAGCCAATCAAATCACTGCTTTCATGAACGAAATGTGTGCTCTCAAAAAGCGCTATTTGTACATGATTAGTCCCAAAATAAACAAATATGAGTAATTTTCCCCCTGTGTGATTTTTTTTTTATGTAGCGCTTCAAGGGTTAAGGTTGTTTATAGCTTTATTTTTCATTTCATTAACCATGTTAACCCAGTGCTACATTAAAAAAAAATTCCTGACTTTGAACTTCTGCTCTTTAGAAAATTTCCTGCGACATGTAGCCTGCACATTTACATGTACATGTAGTTCAGAAGTACAATTATGTACATACACTTAATTGTACTTCTGAACTAATGTGTAGGCTACTTGTTTTGGGGAAATTTGACAAATAAGTATAAGTTTAAGATTTCGATGTTAATGTTAGGTGCTGTAACATGTGTAATATATGTGTATAGTTATTTTCATACCTTTTCAGCTTTCAAATCAACTTGAATCTTTCCAAAAGTATTTGGAAGCATTTGCCACCAAACACAAAACAGATATCCGTAAAAAGGCACAGTTCAGAAGCCAGTTTCAAGAAATGTGTGCTACTATAGGTGTGGATCCATTAGCATGTGAGTTTATAAATGTGAATTATATCCGGCATTAACCCATAGAACACTGATGTCGACTACACTAGACATTCTGTATTTCTATCAGCAAATGTATCATCCCTGATAACCAGTTGGTAAAAATAAAATATGCTTTCAATCTTGAAACACTGATATCTGTTGGGACTTAAATTTCACAAATAACACAAATTTTAAGTCACTACAGCGAGACACAACTTCAAGTGGCTGAAATTTTAAATTTCTTTGTCCAGTGCTCTAAGGGTTAACCCTTGTAGACGTCAGAAGCTGATGTCTATGGACGTCACATTCTGACGACCTGACGTCTAATTGTTAATCCCTGCAGTGCACTGAAAGAATTAAATGTTTATAACGACCATAGACCCACAGCATAGGTATTCAAATTCAGCGGAAAGAGCTAACTAAGATATTTATGATGACCTAAAATTTAAAAAACCTTTGGTCTCCATGCTTTATACAAAAATATTTCAGCATTATAAGGGTCAAAGGGGTATAAATTTTGTTTGACTTTCTTGCTGTATTGCTTTTATACATGACAGTACTAGATACTTGAACCATTTCACCACCAAAGTTTACTTTTGCAAGCTGAGTTTTATAACATTGAACTTACAAAAGTGGGCCTTTGCTGTGAACAAGTTAAGTGTTTTTTTTTTAATATACAGATTACCTTTAGGATTATTTATGTTTCTCTGTGTATAATCACAATAGTCATAATGTAACTCAATGAGTGATGCTAACAGGACACCATTTTAATTTACCAGCATTGGAAATGTAATTTGTATTTAAGCTGATTGATTTAAATAATGCATTTTATGTAGAGTTATTATCAGTGCAATTAGTATCAGAGTGTAAAAGTAGCTATTCATAGTTTTTACATTATTGAAACTCATTTCAATAATGTTTCATTATGGTTCACAAAACGGATTCTGGGCACTGTTTTTTTGTGTCCATTTTCCGTCTGTCCCAAATGACTATCACCCACATCTTCTGAAATACGGCAACACGCATAGGTTTAGTTTTCTGTCATTCCATAGCCTATAGTAGGCCCACCAAACGTTGTTTCTGAATAAGCATAAATAGTTGTACTTGCTGAGTTATTAGGATTTCCGTTGTCAATTTTTACCCTGTAGATAGCCCATAAATTTCACTGAAAACAATGCCTACCTTGGATTCACACTAGGCCAATATATTCTTGAGAAACTACCACAATGAGCGTTTAAAACTGGGGAAAGCTAGCAGATGTTTTACTCTCGAGACCAAATCTATCATAATATCTATACAATATTTTGCAATCATATATATTGCCTTTGAAAATGTAACCCTTGGTTTATATACTTCTGACGCCACAGCTACAATTGTGGTAAAGAACATTCGGAGATAGGCCGACCTAGATCCTATAGATCCTAAGGAGATCATAGGACGAGATGGTCTTCTCTGACCAGGCACATACACAATATATGGGTCACTGATATCGCTTGACCTTTCAGTATACTAACGACATACCAGTAAACACGCTACTTTGATCTAGTGTTGTTTTAATGCTTGGCCAACGTTTCGGTAGTGTCCCATTTCCGATAACATCTGGTATTGGCTGTTAGAGACCACGTGATAACACATATTGCCTGATACATGTAAGCCTCTGTGTAAGCCTGTGGTTGAACTCTAGAGATGACCATTTTAATATGGCTCAATATAGGGCTAATGTCGGCACCATTCGCCCGCCATTGACTCAGACTGGTCGTTATTGTGAATCAAGCACGTTGTTTATTACGGAAACAAATCTTTTCATTACGACGATCTCACATGAAAAAAACAAGGACAAAGTATTGTGAAATATTAAATATAATTTTTATTATTTTAACTTTCATGGCTACACTGTATATCATCAAAATCAGTGGCTTTGAAAATGTGTACTAAATTATTGTCAGCTGAGTTATTCGTTTGATTTAATGTGATTTAATTTACCACCCATTGCCGATCTCTTTTTTCGTAACTGACGACATGCTAAAAGAAACATTTGACCACATTCTACAGTTTTCATTCAGCAAGAAAAATGCTGTGCTATGACCTCAATGTTGCAAATTACGGAAGGGATACAGAATCCAAAACATCACCCAGACACTTGAATTTTTTTACGGAGCTGCAGAAAACTTCTGAGATAAACGTTATTGAGAGTTTTAGGCTTCAGATACATCAGGGCACCCAATGAGTGTCCTGCAATACAGTAGCAGTGGCAAATATAACACATATCGTCCTTCTGGAGCAACTAGGTGCCAAGTCCGGTTTTTTTAATGAAAAGTCACCCAGATTTAAAAAGCAATGTGTTATGTTACGTTGGCACATTGTTGATCAAACGTAAGGGTTTGAAAATACAAAATAAAAAGGTGCCATTGTAAGCTACGACCTTCTTGTGCGAATTGCCTTGAGTTTTACCCAGCACCCTTTTAACTTTGTTGCTCTAAGTCATTTATTATAAATGGTCACAGAGACACTTTATATCTATAGACTAGGTCTACAAAACAGGCCTAGATACAACAATGCTCACCAGATTTTCTCACTTACTCAATTTTTCCCGGCAATGAGCATCATTATACTGCTAAGACTGTAGCGCCCTCAGGGGCATTTTTTGTAACATTCTTTAAAATGATTTTGTTCTCTTTACTATATCTACCTTAGTCATGTTAATACTCAATATGTGATGTTAAGATTATTCCTCACTGTTTGTTCTCTTATTTAGCTGTCCTGCATATTCATATCCACCGTATGTTTATTGATTATATATAGCTACCACCTCATATTCATTGACTCGTTTTAAAACTCTACCTACTGTTCTCTGGTCAGCATTTTGGCTTTGTCTGTATTCGATTATTTGAGAGAAACCCCAAAGCATTTGTCAGTATACCTCTGGATACTTCTGGCTGTCCTTGGAGGTTCGAATCTATTACAAAAAACATCAAAACAAATTTGGCGGTTCACTCTCTATGGCATGTGTACATAACTTCTACCTTATATAAGGCAGTGATTATCATCAACAAATTGTACCCTGATGAAGTTTAAATAAACCAAACCGGTCGACACCATCTACGTCAGCTTTTTTGTTAGTATATTCTGCCGGTGAACATCGTTCAGGAGTTCCATGGGCCTCTTCTTTTTCATTGTTTAAAGATACATCATATAAATTTGTGTTATAATATTCATTACACAATTTTACAACAAGGCACTACATCCGGTTGGGAGTGCTTGCACGGTATCTTAATATACTGCTATCATATCATATATGTGTTCAGATTACAGTTTTACATGGCACATTGCTTAGATATGAACTTCAGTCTGATGCGAAAAATAACTCTCAATAATATTCAGAACCGCAGGGTTCTTGTTTCATTATTCAAAGATGCAAAATTTGTTTCCAATAAATATTCAGATATAGGTCTACATTATGCTAATCTAGTATGACTTAACCCTTGTCCTACTGAATTGTTTTAAGCTGGAATTGTTAACACAATTTTCAGCTTCAAATGACCAAATATATATATATTTTTTGAAAGTATATACATGTTCTAAATTAATTATTTTGACTAAACTGAGCATCTACCACTATATTATCCATTTATATTGACATATTATTTGGTCGCAGCAGGACAAGGTTAACCCTCCTAGAACACAGCTAATTACTCTGATTTTTATCCCCCTAAACACATTTCAATAATCAACCTCCTATTGGCTGTCACCTGACTTGGAAGGCACCTTTCCCAGTGCCTCAAGAATAGCTGCTCATAGCAGGATCTACTGTAATAATATCACAAATGTTGAAAGTTCCTAACAGCTTTTTTGCGATGGATTAAAACATTTTATATTCCAACAATATATTTTTAATATGCCTAGGGAGCTTATTAGCAGGTTGATGGTAGCATTGGTGATTTTGATTTGTTGCCAGCTGGTAAAGGATTCTGGTCAGAGATGCTGGGTGTGGGAGATTTCTACTACGAGCTCGGTGTACAGGTTGTGGAGGTGTGCATGGCCACAAACCACAGAAATGGAGGTGAGTCTACTGTACAAGGTAGATCTAATTAGCTAACTCTTGCCCTGCTAGCCTGTCAATATGTACTTTTCAAGCAAGTATATTTTTTATACACAGAAATATATTGTATTGTGTAAAGAACTTGCGTAGGCAAATACTTCCTTATGTGAATGAAACATAATAAGAGACAATTCGACTTTGACGGCCGGTCTCGTTTATATTCTGTTTTTCATTTATTCATTTTACGCATTAAGTACCTATTTTAAAGTTAAAACATCAATCAGCGAGATATTAAATTATTTAATCCCTATTTTGTCAAATCTGAATAATTTTCACCCACTTGAAGTTTTGGGTCACGTCAGCGTGACACAATTTCAAGTAGTTGAATTCCAATTTAATAACTTGGCAGTCAAAGGGTTTATCAATTATACAAACAGGTTTTATTATTTGTGTTTAAATATATTTGTGGTACTTTACAAATTTTTTTATTAATTATGTTATTTGGAATATTGATATTCATAGTCATGTGACACACCACAACATAAACTGCACACATATAAATTAAGAACATATGCCGCACAAAAAAGCATCAGGTGTTATGGTGTTATACCATGGAACGCATTCTCTAACAAAGTATGTCTCGATGTCATTTTTAAATGCTACAAACGAGTTGTAAAAACTTTTTTTCAATTATAAATTGAAGATACAAATCATATTCGCTGATGTATTGTATATTATATTGTTTATCATGTTTATGTCTTGACTATCTGCACTAGCTCTTTTTCATAACGGTGGGCGTTTTGTCAATTGATATGATACTTCATTTATTCCATCTTTGTAATATTTGTATTTCTTATCATGTTGTATTTCTTATCATTATGACAAAAAATACCTTTTGGATTAAGCTAACATTTAATTGGATTAATAAAATGGTTTTGTCTCTAATCTACTTTAGGATTACATTTCCATGAGATCATAGTACTTAACCATGTTAACCTTTCACTGCTAAAACAGACTGTTTTATTAACCTTGGTAAATCAGTGTTATTGAGAATGAAATGAGTGCTTAAAGATCAAGATTTGCAAATTTTTGGTTTTAAATTAAACAAATTAATATTAATTTTCACCCACTTAATCTTGTGTGTCTCGGTGGGTGAAAATTGAAGTAAATAACTGCTGAAGTATTAATGCCTTCTTATTAGGAGCAAATTTTCAAATCATACCCTTAGGTTCATACGACAATTCTGCAACATTGTGAGGTAACATACATCTGATAAACAAATATTTTTGATTAAATATTATATTTTAGATTTGAAGCAATACATTGAGTTCTCATATGCTTTAATTGATATATATTTATTTACAGGTTTAATGACAATAGAAGAACTAAAAACAAGGCTGATAGCCTCACGAGGAAAAAATAAACAAGAAATAAGTTTGTGAGTAATAAAAATGGAATTCAAATGTCTCGGCTGAAAATTGACATTTGTTTTATATAATTAAAGTTTTATACATCTCAATGTAGTTATTTAAATACATTGTATCGGTTAAAACATATTTATTTACCAATTATTGTTGTTGACATGATCGAGTCTCTAATCTATGTTTGATTTTTTTATATTTTCTACAATATTTGAATTCAGAACTATAGTTGATTATCAGTGTTATTGACATTTGTTTTATATAATAAAAGTTTTATACATATCAATGTAGTTATTTAAATACATTGTATCGGTTAAAACATATTTATTTACCAATTTTTGTTGTTGACATGATCGAGTCTCTAATCTATGTTTGATTTTTTTATATTTTCTACAATATTTGAATTCAGAACTATAGTTGAATATTATTGACTAACCTGTAAATACTTAGAAGAAGTGAATTCATATCTAACATTAAGTTTTTTCTGTTAGAAATGATTTTGTATATTTATTCTGAAACGGTTACATGGCTAAATCTCAATGTATCAACTTATCTTTATATGTTCTTAACAATTCCTGTCAGAAATGACCTTCTCATGGCGCTAAAGAAGCTGAAAGTTTTGGGGAACGGATTCAGCGTGATTCCAATCGGGAGAAGTCACATGGTGCAGTCCGTACCTGGAGAACTGAACATGGATCACACACAGATCATACAACAAGCAGAGGTAGATAGATTATGTGCCAACTTCATACAATTAAACCTTTCAAGCCTGAATTTACCATTGTCATCTTCACCCACTACAAGCCTCGAATTGCTCTTGCAATTATCGTCTTGTAGTGGATAAAGATGACTTGATGTTTGTGGCAAATGAAAATAATGTATCGTTATTAATAAAACACCTAAACCCAGGTGTAGGAAATTACTTCATTCTTCAGAGATGCAAAATAATGCGTCATGATAGTTTAAAACTAAAAGCATCATTATTTAATTTCCTAAAAATAAGGGTTTTAACCCTTTCAGGCGCAAAACGAATTAAAACATTTATAATGACCGCAGACTCATAACATAGGTATTCAAATGAAGCGGATAGAGCTAACTAAGACATTTATGATCGTTTTAAATTAAAAAAAAATTTTGGTCTTCATGGTTTATACAAAAATATCTCAGTTTTTAAGTGTTGAAATAAACATGTATTAGGTTTTTTATCTGTCACCCACTTCAAGCCTCCTTAAAGTTCAAGTCGGGAGGGGTGCTAAAACTTGCAGTTTTTTGGCTTGACATGTTGATATTTATGAACATAAAGCTATGTAATATTCAAAAAAAACAATAGTAATCTCCCTATTTAACAAAAAATAAAAAAGTGTTAAAGTGTGGCCATGGGCCCTAGTTATCCTGAGAGTGTGACGTCACTCCAGGCGCAGACTTTCACTTCTGGTAAAGCAAGCCTATTTGCTTACTTTGGACTTTTGGGCATGTTTTGAAGGACATGACTTATTGTTCCATTTATTATGCTTTATTTGTCTGATTACAGACAGATCTACATTTTGGTACATTCTTGATTTTACATGTTACAGCCGTAGGCTACGCATTCATGCTTTGCCTTGGACCAGCTAAAGAACCAGGCCTTCCAGTGTAGGTGGTTTTGCTCTTACAGTCCACGGCAAAGAAATAAACCATGACTGTGTAGCCTACAGCTGTAACATGTAAAATCAAGAATGTTCTGAAATGTAGATATGCCTGTAATCAGACAAATAAAGCATAATAAATGGAACAATAGGTCATGTCCTCCCAAAGTCCAATGTAAACAAATAGGCTAGCTTTACAGGAAGTGAAAGTCTGCACCTGGAGTGACGGGGATCGACTTTAGTGGTCATAATCTGACGTCTGTAGATGTCAGTTTCTGACGACTAAAGTCGATCACTGCAATGTAAGAGTAAAAATATTTCTAACGGAAGACATTTATGATGATTTTAAATTGAAAAAAACTCTTTTTAGTTGTGATGTTTTTCACAAATGAATTCACTAGGCCTACAAAGTGGATGAAGATTTCAACGGTTAATTCAGCTTGAAATGGTCAAAGTGCTGATCATGTCTGTTGACATTCTTGGCCTTTTTATTTGTCCCCCTAACAAAATGATTTAAATGAGAAATGAACATTTAATTTGCAAAATGGGCTTATGTTTAGAATTAAACTCCACATTATGTTAGTATTTTTTTACCCACTTGAAGTTACTGTGACCCACAACATTATATTTGCAGCTGTAACTTGTTTAAACATTCAAGCCTCCAAGTCAAGTAATCAATCGTTTGTCTTTGTCAAATTATTACATCATATATTTTTATAGAAAGTGTTTGGCATGTTTTTATTGCTGACCAATCAGAGAACAAAATCCAGCAAACTTAAAGTTGATTTAATGTTGGCCATCTGTGACGCTGGCCCAAAATTATTCAAAATTTACCATGTGTCTCATGTTTGCCGGGAAAGGCTCATGGTGTACAGCAAACAGGCCTTATCATGCTTATGGGTTGTGCATAGTATTCAAAATCATCACAAGAGTACCAACTGTACTCTTTTTGAAGACCATCCCCCCCCCATCTCCCTCAAAAGCCTACTTTTTCAACATTCATTCTTTTGTGGTGATGCATTAAAAAAAAAGCAGTAGTTTGTACACTTGTGATACTGTTGTTGACTGTGTTTGGCTCCTTTATAGTAGGTACTTTTAGAAAATATTTTGGTTAAGCCGCACCAGCAGATCGCTTGTGGTGAAGGGAGACGCCTGTAAAGGAGGGTAAAAGGCCAAAGGATGACTGTATTGTTGGCCTGCAGTGCTGGTGAACGGCAAATTAGCGAAGCCTAGAGCTTTTCAAGGCTATAAACCCTCCAGCTTAGGCGTGACCTACACCAGCAACAAGAAGGCTTCGATGACGAGATATTCAGTGACTGGCTGACATCAATCAACAACAAAATAAAAATTTAGGGCAGAAACATCCTGATGCTGATGAGACAGCTGCAGCGCCCATCCAGAGCTCCAGATGTCCAATATGAAACTGGTTTCCTGTCTCCCAACACGGCATAAGAAGTTGCAGCCCTGTGATACCGGAGTAGTGGAGCAGCTATACAGAAAAAGGATGATGCAGTCCATCTTCCTGAACATGGAAGACTGCTAGATGGCCACAGAGCTCGCCAAGAAAATCAGAGTGCTGGACACAATATTGTGATTCTCATACATGTATGCGTGGGACATGGTGAGCGACAGGACCATCCAGAAATGTTTCAATAAATGCGGCATTGATATCCTAGCTGTGGACGAGGCAGGAAAAAAAGGGCAAGATCACTCAGAAGAAGAGACATTACTGGACGGGATGACTCTGTCTGAATAATTCGCCTCAATGGTGCTGACGACAGAGACATTAGAAGATGACTCGGAAGAGAAGTTACAGGCAAATGCATGAGGGGAGATTCCAACCGAGGAAGATGAAGAAGATGAAGAAGAGCCTTAACCTGTGAAAAACATTGCAACAAAAGAGTTCAGTGAGCAGCTGCTGAGCATGAGAGACTATATTCTCTTTGTCTTGATAATGCTAAGATGCTTTTTTCCTGAACAAGACTCAAGCTTTACAGAAGTTGACACAGATTTAAAGCTGCTGCAAGCCAACATCAAGGGATTCTTCAAACCATCAACCCTTTAAGCCCTCACGATGCATTAAAGCATCATTTCACATCCCTGAAAACAGACCTAATTTTCCCATAACTAAGGGTTTTAGAACGAAAATTTCCATGAAACTGGTTTACCAATACATGGCAAATTTCTAAAATTTTTAAACCATATCAAATCATCTTCATCCACTACAAGTCGAGAATTGCCACAGCAATTCGCGGCTTGTAGTGGATGAAGATGACAATGGTAAATTCAGGCTTGAAAGGGATAAAGTCCCTTGAGTGCGGCTTGAAAACATGTATATTTGCAAATTAAAAACCTAGCCTTATGTCAGTAATGACACTTGCAATCATTATACTTTATGGTGGGCTGCGGCAATCGCGGCCTACCAGTACAGTTAAACACAGCATTGCCAGCTGATTATTTTGAGTACAAAAATATGTCTGTGGTAAAAGATTTTACACTTCTGATGCCTTATCCGGCCACCACTGTCAAATCTCGAAAACTTGAAAAAAAACAGGGCCTCCTATAAGGAACCTCCTGTCTTGAACTGCCACTTTCGGCTTGCAGTAGTGGTAGCCGCTCAAAAAGGTTTCCTGTACATTGCACTTTGAAACTTCAAAATCATTTTTTCACCTATTGCATTCGTTCCCCTAAAATTACAAAAAATGTATAGTATATGTTCAACCTTTATCCTGCTGATCACGACTATTGTTAATGTTAATCTGTTTTATTGGTCAACCCCAAAAAAACTGTGTGTCAAAGCATAAAGATTTGCACAAACATGAGTAATTTTTAGCCATTTGAAGTTGTGAGTCGCGGTAGCAAGACACAACTTCAAGTTGTTTAAAATTTAAATAAATTAAATTCGCAGGATAAGGGTTAATTTAGAAAAATAAATTAGTGCATCATGAGCAAACGTCAAATTTGTGTTTTGTAATGTTGTCTTTTTCACTAATGTCTTTCTACTGACAATTATATTTTTCAATGCAAAATATAGTTGAAGATTGAATTGTTACATTCATGGTTCTCATGGGTCCTTGAAAACTGGAAAAGTCCTTGAATTTGAAAATAAATCCAAGCCTTGAACCGGGAAAAGTCATTTCGATCAACATGTGATGTTTGCTGTTGATCTTGAATAACATCGGCGACAGCTAGTGATTAAATGAAAGAAAATAACGATGTGGTTTAGGAATGTAATGTGCCTACATTTCATATTTTCTACAATATTATGATTTCACTGATTACGTGGTCAGAAATTTGATAAAAAAACTCCAAGGTTGCTGTTTTTCATACCTTCTGGCCTAAACTTACTTTTGTAATCATGCACAAAAGAGGTTCTTGGAAAATATTGAGAACTCTTTGAAAGATCCTTGAAAAGTCCATGTGCATTTGTTTTCAACAATTAATCATCGTAATGTAGCCTATTTTCTGTAATAAATACATTACAGACATGTAGATACAATTTCAAATATAAAAATGGTGTGTTCCCTCTCCTAATTTGTCAGCCAAATGAATGATGGGCACAAATTATAATAAACATGTATGGTAATAACGTTTTTCTTTATTGCTGGAAATGTAGTATTATCATCTGTTTATGCTGGGTGTAACTGCACACCCAAATTGTTTAGACAATTTCAAACTTTCAATACATTATTTTTAATTTATATAATATCAGGGATAACAAATCCATTTTTTGTCACAGCTGAGATTAGTCCCTTGCTTATAGGTAATAATTATGTTGGATCATATTTTTTTTTTTAATCGAATGTATCACAAATGAGTGATAATATGTGATTTGTGGTGTTGTGATCTTAGAAATTGACATTACTACACAAATAATACAGATTATACTTTAATTGACAAAAGTTGTTTGTTTTATTACTACTGGTATTTTGCCAATACTTGACATTGGTTTGCCAGATCTGTCCAAATTGCCCCAGGGATTGCCGATGTATGATGACTTAAATTCTGCTCTGTCACCATGTCCTTTTAATTTGTCATTGTTAATTGCAGGGTACTGGGTGTGTGACAAAAAGTCAGCTTCTCCATGATCTACGGTGGGAAGAGGAACGAGCAATGCGAAACCTGGTAAGGGTTCTGTGCCTTTTTGGTGGCTGAGTGTTGTGTGGTGTAGTTTACCATTTATCCTGATGAATTTAATAACTCAAATTTCCACCCACTTGAAGTTGTGGGTCGCGGTACTTCCAGTGGCTGCAAATTTCTGATATTTGTATAATTTGACAGCATACATTTGCAAATATTGATTAATGTTTAAACATGCATTTCATTCCCAATAACTGATTTATTTATCGAATAAGATTAAAATCGACTCTAGTTGTGATCAGCAGGCAAAGGGTTAACACTCTACGCGCTAAACAGGACTTAGTCATTTGTAATTTGTGACCCATCTGTACATAACCAGTTGCATGTCGGAAAAATAGCTGGAGCCTTAATATGCCACCAAGAACATGAAATTGTGTTCATCCGGAGCTGAGTTATGATCATTTTAGTGACGCAAATGAATCAATATTTAAAAAAATAAAAATGGAGAAAATTGGCTTTAAAATCCTGGCAAAAATTTGATTGTAAGCTATATGGCCAAACAGGATTTTTCGGCCAAACCTGGAAATTTTGTATATATAGTTTTTAACGATTGATTTTTATAGCCCAAGATGTCTACTTTCAGAATCTGCCGAGTGAACTTTAGTTACCTTCAAGCGGTTTTTTTTCAAATTAGTAAAATACGAGATGGTCGCCAGTGGCCATTTAGAAAACAAATTAACAATGTCTGATAATCACACTCATGTGATATGTCATTTCTGACTAATATTGGGGCACATAAGCCATTTCTGACCTTTAAATGATAATTCTAGTCTTTAAAGCATCAACATTTAACAAAAAAACAAAATTCGCTTTTATTAGCTTATATATGCATATTGCCTATTTTCTCAACTTATACGGGGCCGACATGCGACTCATTTTGTGCAGATGGCTTACATTTGTTTTATCAACCAATCAGATCACTGTTAGTGGAAATGAAATGAGTTTTTAAACATCAAGATTTGCAAATGTTTGGTCCCAAATTAAACAAATAAGTGTAATTTTTACCGACCACTGTGACCCACAATTTCAACTACCGGTAAAAAAGCAGTTACTGCCTTTTAGCCTTGCAGAGCAGAATTATACAGTTTCATTTACCAAATATTTACTTTACAATTATAAGATAATGATGTGAACATGGTGAAAGAGCAGAATTTTTTTAACTATGAATATATCCAGTTCTCTAAAAAAATTAGTTATTTTGATACAAAATGAAATATTATAGGTGATACGCTCTTTGAAATGGCTAGGGATTTATTTTGTAGTTTTTTGCTGATATACTTTTTTAAATACATTTAAATACTTGAAAAAAACACTGTATGTTCAATCATTTTATAACAGATTTATTATAATATATAAAACTAGGCATGTGGGAGAACATTATTACATCTATAGGAGAAAAAGGAAAACTGTTTTATTATTACCATTTAATAGGCTAACATCTAATCTCTATCATCCCAATGCTACCCTAACTATGACCCCAGCAAACACAAGACATTGACCAAATGTTGGACCATGCTCTGCAGCCAGCATTGCCAAACCTTTCATCGTCTCGTGTTGGTTAGCAACTGTAATAGAATCCCAATCTTGGCGTTATATTGAGCTAAGATTGTATATTATATTCGGTCTGATGATCTGTCTAAGATATTATAATTGGTCATACGAAACCCAGTTTTGTTTTAATGTTGGGCCAACGTCGAAGACTGAGAGCCATCATTAAACCTTTCAGCACGGGGACCGTACTTAGATGAGAGAATCTGACGTCAAAAGATATCAGATTCTGACGTCTGAAGATGGTCCCCATAGTCACACTAAAAATTATAATGGCAGAGATCCATAACATAGGTATTCAAATGAAGCAGAAATAGTTAACTAAGACATTTATGATGATTTCAAATTGACAAAAACTCTCGGTCTCCATGGTTTCTACAACAATATTTCTGCATTATAAGGGTTAACCCTTGAAGCGCAGCATTATTTTTGTATAAACCATGAAGACCAAAGCAGGTTTTTTTTCAATTTAAAATTAAGATAAATGTATTTGTTAGGTCTTTCAGATTCATTTGAATACTTATGTTATGGGTCTATGACCATTAAAAATATTTTTACTCTTACAGTGCGAGGATCGACTTTAGATGTGTCGTGTCCACAGGCGTCAGATTCTGACAACTAAAGTCGATCCCCGCGCTCTAAGGGTTAACCCTTTGAAGCCTGCCTTTACAATTGTCATCTCCATCCACTACAAGCCGCGAATTGCTGTCGCAATTCTCGACTTGTACAGGATGAAGATGACTAGAATTGAGTGAAAAATTAAAAAAAATTGCCATGTATTGGCAAACTAGTTTCATGGAAATATTCATTGTAAAACCCTTAGTTGTAGGAAAATTAAGTCTGTTTTCAGGGTTGTAAAATGATGCTTTAATGCATCGTGCGGGCTTAAAGGGTTTAGCTGACATTGGTGTGATATCTCAGGTTTGCTCAGGAGGATATTGTGTATTGCATGTACCACTTTCCTCCAGGCTCTTGATGTACACATATTTTATGAACATGCTTGAAATCTGCATTATCAACTCTTAAATATATCATTTTAGTGATAGTTGATTTGATCTCACCTTGTATGAGAAAGCATCTCTAAGAATATTTCTGATTGTAAATATTTATTAATAAGTAACATTGTTATTTGAGAGAATTTAGATATTTTGATCCACCAAATATATTTGTTGTTGACTAACATTACATTGCACTTATTATTAAAGTTTTTTTTTATGAAGTCTATATAATGTTCCATGCTCTTGGATTTTATTTTTAATCAGGGGAATAGGCATTTATTAGAAAATTTGTGTTTATAATAATGAATACAGTAGATAAGATATAAAATTAAACCAAATTCTAATGGACGAATCTAACGCTTATTCCCCTTCAAATTTTCTTGTTCGAGGTACAAAAAAGGCCAGACTTTTTAATTATATGTCTTACAGGCCCGCAGACATTGATATAACCAAAATAAAATAATTTTTTTTTTTTTTTTTTTAATACGCCAAAGTGTTATTCCACATAATGTCTTTTGTCTTGTGAAAACTCTCCAATTTCACCATGTTTCTTGTGATTTCCTACACACAGAACTATCCGTGGCCTATAAAGCAGTCCCGCGTGTTCACCAGATGCTGAGATCATTCCCAGAAACCGCTCTTACATTTCTCTGAACCATCACCTCCAAAAAGTTTTGCCGTTCAAAACAGTCTGCATTTTTAGGATGCATTTTTAAGTTATATCTGAATTTAAATTTTATTTTTATTTCGAATCCCGACATTGCATCCCGGCAACTCCCCCGTGAAACCTATAATAAAAAAATCTGGCTTAAAAGGGATGAAAATGATTTTAGCCGTGAATAGCACATTCATGCCTGATATTTCCAGTACGAGATATAGTAATTGATTTTGTTTTCTTTGTAGGATTATTTGGTGAAAGAAGGACTTGTGTGGGTGGATGATCAGGCGGGACCTGACAGACAGTACTGGTTTCCTGGTCTATTCTCAGACTCTACTGGAGCTTCCTGATCAAATAAAGCCACCTGTTTTAACCCTTATCCTGCTGATCGTGACTATTGTCATTCTTAACCCTTTGACCGCCAAATTATTCAATCTGAATTTTCACCCACTTGAAGTTGAGTCTCGCTGACTCGATCCACAACTTCAAGTGAGTGAAAATTATTCAGATTTGACAATATAGAGGTCAATTGTTTTCAAATATTGCTGATTGATGTGGCATTTTATCTTTAACATGGGTGAAAGGTACATGTAGTACGTAATATGCTAATAAAAAATGAAAACCCGAGTATATGCGACACCGGCGGTTACAGGGTTAATCTGTTTTATTAGTCGATCTAATCACTGTTATTGGTAATGAAATTCATGTTTAAACATCAAAATTTGCAAATGTATGTGCTCAATTTAAACAAATATGAATAATTTTCACCCACTTGAAGTTGTGGGGTGTGGTAGCGAGACACAACTTCAAGTGGGTGAAAATTAAAACATTTAGCAGGAAAAGGGTTGAAATTGTAAATAGGTATAAGACAATTTTATAAACCCTTGTCCTTCTACACCTAAAATGTCACGTTGTAGAGTGTTCTCAGTTTTTAAGTATGTAATGGAATTCAGGATGTGTCTATTTTTTATTATGTGAAAATAGGTTTCGTCATTTGAAGCTGGGAATTGCATTAGGAATTCCAGCTTGATATGAAGGAAAAATAGCAACGATTAGTTTGGCAGGGCAGGGGTAACCATTATCCTGCTGATCACGACTATTGCCGTTTTTAACCCTTTAAACGCCGATCCCGATTACATTCGGTTTTTATTAGAACATTAAGTACCACCTTTTGCATGTTTTAGTCATGACATCAAGATGAAACAAAACATCAATCTCCCGAGATTTTAAAACAGTTAACCTCCATTTTGTCAAATCTGAATAATATTCACTCACTTGAAGTTGTGGATCGCGTCAGCGAGACACGACTTCAAGTGGGTGAAAATTCCAACTAAGTAATTTGGTGGTTGAAGGGTTAACTTGTTAGCTCCCGCCGACACCGTAGGTGAGACGGAGGGAGCTATGGATTCTACCTCCGGTTTTTTTTGGCCTCTTCTTTTGCCTATAACTTTGTAAGAAAATAAGCTAGGATAACAATTTTTGGTATGTGGGTTACTTCCAGGTGGCTAATGGACAGGTTAAAATATTTTTAATCTGAATTCAATACGCAAGGTTGCAGAAGAGAAAATGATGATGTGACGGCGTTGGGCCGTCCGTAAACAATTCGTTTCCGGAGCATATCTCTGAAAGTACTTGTCCGATTGTCTTCAAATTGTACACACAACACCCCTAGGGGGTCTAGTTGTGCCTTTTGGAGTATTTGAACATTGACCTACTTCTGGTTTAGAACTATGACCTACTCAGACGTTTTGACGCGCACTTCGTTTCCGGAGCAGATCTCGAAACGTACTGGACCGATGACAGTCATATTGCACATACATGTTCTCTAAGGTCCCTAGTTGTGCCTTTTCAGGTTTTTGGACCTTGACCTTGAAGTTGACCCAGCACTTTGACCTAATTTATAACATCGGTAAATCCGACTGAAAGATTTTGCGGAATATCATGAAAACCGCTCAAGATAGCTACACCATTACTATAAAACAAATTGTGAGGTTTCAGAAGAGGATGCATCTTGAAAAATTTTAAGTCGATAAAATTAAAAATGGCCGCCTATCGGCCATTATTCACCTCGACAGGCCTGATATTGCGGAATATCATGAAAACCGCTCAAGATAGCTACACCATTAATATCAAATAAATTGTAAGGTTTCAGGAGAGGATGCATCTTGATAAATTTCAAGTTGATAAAATTCAAAATGGCCGCCTATCGGCCATTATTCACCTCAACAGGCCTTATATTGTGGAATATCATAAAAACCGCTCAAGATATCTACACCATTACTATAAAACAAATTGTAAGGTTTCAGGAGAGGATGCATTTTGAAAAAATTCAACTCTTCCAAGTTCAAAATGGCCGCCAATCGGCCATTATTCACTTTCACATGGCCGTTATTTGGTAAACTGTGCTAGATGGCTAGACCATTACTATAAAACAAAATGTGTGATTTCAGGAGAGGATGCATCTTGAAAAAATTCGACTCAATAAAATTCAAAATGGCCGCTTATCAGCCATTATTCACTTTCACATGGCCGATATTTGGTCAACCGTGCTAGATGGCTAGACCATTACTATAAAACGAAATGTGAGATTTCAGATGAGGATGCATCTTGAAAAAATTTGACTTGATCAAATTCAAAATGGCCGCCTTTTCGGCCATTATTCATTTTCACATGACTGATATTTGGTAAACCGTGCTAGATTGCTAGACCATTACCTGATTACTATAAAACAAAGTGTGAGTTTTCCGGAGAGGATGCACCCTGAAATTTTTTAACTTACGAATTCAAAATGGCCGACAATCAGCATTATTTACCTCGATAGGCCTGATATCAGGTAAACCGTGCTAGATAGCTAGACCATTACTATAAAACAAAATGTGACGTTTCCGGAGAGGATGCCTTTTAAAAACTTTCGACTCAATCGAATTCAAAATGGCCGCCTATCGGCCACTATTTACTTTCACATTGCTGATATTTGGTAAACCGTGTTAGATAGCTGGACCATTACTATAAAACAAAATGTGAGATTACAAGAGAGGATGCATCTTGAAAAAAATTGACTCAATCAAATTCAAAATGGCTGCCTATCGGCCATTATTCACTTTCACATAGCTGTTATTTGGTAACCGTACTAGATGGCTAGACCATTACTATAAAACAAATTGTGAGATTTCAGGAGAGGATGCATCTTGAAAAATTTTGACTTGATCAAATTCAAAATGGCCTCCTATCAGCCATTATTCACTTTCACATGGGCGATATTTGGTAAACCGTGCTAGATGGCTAGACCATTACTATAGAATGAAATGTGAGATTTCAGCTGAGGATGCATCTTGGAAAATTTTGACTTGATCAAATTCAAAATGGCCCCCTTCAGGCCATTATTCACTTTCACATGGCCGATATTTGGTAAACCGTGCTAGATAGCTAGACAATTACTATAGAATGAAATGTGAGATTTCAGCTGAGGATGCATCTTGAAAAATTCTAACTCGATCAAATTCGAAATGCACCCTAAGTTTTTAACTAGTTTATATCGAATTCAAAATGACTGTAAATCAGCTATTAGTTACCTCGATTGGCCTGATATCGGGTAAACCGTGCCAGATAGGTAGACCATTACTGGGATACTGATTAGGATCACTAATTTCAATGGAGGTTTGCAATCTCTGACAGACTGTCTAGTTCTTATCTTACTCTTAGACTGAGCTTCTTAGACCTAGTTGTCTTGCGTCTTGATTTTTGACCTAGCCTGGGACTACATTAAAAACCCTACACAAAATTAGTTAAATCAAATTCTAATTCGTCGCGGGAGCTCCTGGACTTATGTAGTCTTGTTTTGAAATTGGTGTTTAAATATCACGATTTGTAAATGTTTGGTCTCAAATTAAACAAATATGAGTAATTTTCAACCACTTGAGGTTGTGGATCGCGGTACCGAGACAACCTTAAGTGGGTAAAAATTTAAATAAATAAACTCAGCAGGATACTGGTTTATGAATGGTGCAACATATGATGCCTGCAAGATGAAAACGACATCTGTGTCCGATGAAATGCAAGGAATAACGAATATTTATCAATCATGTAGTGGGAATAAGCCTCTGATTAAACACCAATAAATGGTGGACTCTTTCTTTAAGTGGAGCCTCTGAATACATGTACATTTATTCAATATAAATACCTTCTGCATATAATATAGGTAACAGCATTTAACATTCACCCCTTTAAAACAAAATTGTATCACATAAGACCAGACTGAGTACACACTATTTTCAAATATGAGGTGAGTGGGCAAATTACATTTAGACAAATGCTGCTCCATCGATTTCACTGTTAAAAAACATGAGATTTGTTTTTTTATAAATTTAGCATAATGATTCCAATAAGCTAAGTATAATATTATTACGTGATATTTATTTGCTTTCTTCAATTCTTTAACCTTTTTTGACACGTTGAGTACCAGTGTTAGACATACAGTGTCTGAGGAATCAGTCTTGATATTCCATCAAACACTCGACTTTAAACTAATGGTGGGGTAGTGTTGGTCCAGCAGCTAAATGCTGAACCAACATGGAACCAACATTTGTTGCTTGAAATATGATATTTTTTCTAAATACTGTATGATTGCATGTATATTTATTGTCTATTTTTACTCTGCATAATTTGGTATAATATACTATATTATAGTGTAGACTATATATCAGAATAAATTATTTATGCCTATATCTGTGGTAGTTTTTTGATAGAACTGTGTTTTAAGACAACTTGTCAAGAGGGTGAAATAGTGGTTAACAAATATCGAGTCACAAAGTGAATATGAAACCTAGAAACCTAAATTAGAACTACTGAATCGCAAAAAAAAACAACTAAAGCACCTTAGTATGTTTGTTATATAGATTTGACTAAAACTTTTGACTATTTGAACATAAATTCACTTACCATAAAGTTACAGTTAGCGTAATTTCGACGGAAAATAACTCAACATAATTAAATCTATGTTCCACAAATAAAACTGCAAGTCTTGTCAAATGGAATGGCAAGATTAGCAAGCCTATTAAAGACCGTTATAGTGTCCTGCAGAGAGACTTTCTCAGCCCCAAACTCCAGGATCTCGGAAAATATTTAAATCTTAAATAAGGTCTGGAGTTAGATATGGCCTCTTTTCAGAATTTGCGGATAAATAATAGGCACAAAATTGACTTATCTTTATAAGTACGGTGAAAGGCCTGAAAAAGTAATAGAAAATTTAAAAAAATCCAGAAGTCCTGGAAAAATCATGGAATTTTGATTTTTTATAATATAAAAATATATAACACAAAATGTTACAATAGTAAATGTCTACGTATGGAGGCATATATTTGTCAGTCATGGATTACGCTGTCCCATTTTGCATAACAATAGCACTGTCAGTTTAAACGCTGTACAGCAAGAGATATATATACTAGCTGGCCATGTGACATGGTTTTGTAATTTGTGGCTATTGCCCGCTCGGAAAAAAAATACCGCTAAGAGTTAGGCATGTTTGTAAAATGTATTGTTCAAAATGTATGCCACCATCTCTGTGATGATTCAGTAGTAATGAAAGCATTTTTGATTTGTGAAGATTTGACAATTCAAGCCTGTTAAGTGACCAGCTTGTACCTCTAAACAGACCATTTCCAAATAAAATGACATACTTTATCTCGATACAGCGAATGTAAAACTGGCTTTCAAAATGACATCTAATCATCTAAGTGGTAGCATAAATGTATTATTCATTCAAAATTACACCAAAAAGAGGTATTAAACTTCCTTTGCTATTTTTGTTTGTTCAAAATCTTATTTTTACCTTGGAATCTACTTTTTCATGACCTTGAGTTAAAATTGACATTGAACATGTCCTCGAATCTCTAAAATAATTCACTATGATTGGTCTTTTAAGGGAAGATCCCACGGACAGGGTTATTACACACGTTCCTAGATTTTTTTGTTAAAAATGATATTTTCTTTTACTTGACCTTGAAATTGACCTTGAAGGAATGTGGTCCAGATGACATGATTTTGACGATGAGCTCAAAATAAGCTTTTTAATTTCATCTTCTGTCGCACGTTCAAAAAAGGAGCGGAGGCCCTAGGGTAGTGGTTAGCACCGCTGCCTTTCACGCCAGAGTTCAGGGTTCGGCCTCAGACCGCCAGGACTCGAATTTCGAATCCTGTGTCTGGAGGACAGTGTCATCTCAATCATCTCACCATCCTCAGGAGGTTTTCCTGGCCCAGTTTGTGCCTATATGTGCACAAAAGTGGCCTAAAGCCCGATTCATTTCATTTCGCACGTTCAAAAACGTTCGTTTTGGATATGATTTCTGTTTTTTTTTGCACTGATAGATTATTCTGTACTTTATCTGGAAATTTTGAACGGATAGTTTCAATTTTATCCTTAAAATACTTGGACAAATGATCACAAAGTGATTTTACTGATGTGATTTATGTCAGAACGGGCGGTGGAATTGAATAGAGAATGGTATTTATGGGGTTCCATAGGCGACGAGAATTGTCCGAATTTTCTGAAATAACATCAGCTGAAAATTTCGATTTAGCTTTTGTCATCATTCTATTACACATAGGCCTAGGTGGCATCGTTGTTTGTTATGTTTGTAACGAGAACGATCTAGATATGTGCGAGATTATTGTGGCGGAGGGTTTTAGTTTTCATTGTTTGGAATTGCAGAGTCATCCATTGAGTTGGTGATTTTCTGGGCAGAATCTTTGCACTTACAGGAGCGTGTTTGTCTAAAATAGAGCTAATAAGGACATAATCATACTGTTGACAGAGCGTTGGGAGATATTTCTCTGGTTTCTTTATTAGATCCGAATTGGGCATATCTGAATGAAATGATTCTTAGAAAAACGAATAGCCAGGAGGTAAGATATCAACTATAGTTGACTGCGTTTCACCATGTTTCTGTCACTTCCACAATGTCCAGATTGCTTGATGATACATATTCAGAGAAGGGAGCAGTTTTCGGTTTGATAGATCGAACTTTAATTCTTGCAGTTTTAATTCTGCCATCCTGTCAGTATTTTAATTATATAGTCAATATTTAAAAGATGATCTACAAGGTGGCAGTGTTAGTAATTTGCGATTGAAACGTACTTTGAGAAAGGTAATTTTGCTATAGGCCCCCCGTAAGCAAATTTGAAAACATGATGTTTCCTATTGATGAAGGTTGGGGACACTTTGTTATGATATGGTTTGGCCACAAGAGGACACTTCGTCGTCCCTGTGTATAATCTACACTGCTGTTAGGAACAAAGTGAGCGTGAAAATAGGATACATGGTTTTAGGGTTGGATATGTTGATTATCAGCGGCCGTAATACAGCACGCCTGCGAGGCATAAGATGCCTGTGGAAAAGATGATTATGCCTACAAAATGCCTATACGTCAGATTCTGGTGTCTAAAGACGGTACCAGTAACGTAACTGCGCTGACAGAATTAAAAATTGATAAAGGCCGTAGACCCATAACATAAGTATTCAAATGAAATGGAAAGAGCTAACTAAGACATTCATGATGATTCCAAATTGATAAAAACCCTTTGGTCTTGATGGTTTCTACAAACATATTTCAACGCGTTAGGGTTAAAGGTGATCAAATTTCATAAAATGCAAAATGTTAAATTTGGGATTCAGCTAGGGATAGAGCTCCTGAATAATGGCAGTACCGCTCACACTCACCGAACTTTGGATAGATAACTTTGGGCAAACGGCGCTGTCGGTGGGCCGATATTATTTCAGCATTGGCTAATCTCATGTTTCATGATACATGATAATGACGGTGTGAACAACCTGTCAGTGATTAATTAACGTGATGTGTCATGTAATGTATGTGTGCATTTGCTGACATAAAACGTCTTAGCCATTTGGAAGCGAGTTATTTAGATGGCATCAGAAGACGAGGCTAATGGTGTCGTCAAAGGTCAGTCATAAATATTACAGCGTAGATACCAAATTCCAGGGACGAACACGATTCAAGTTAGGCAAAATGTCAAATTGTTTAAAATGCCATATTTACATGTTTATTGTTTGGCAAATGTACCTGTATCAACTTGAATATAACCAATCGAGTACAATTACAAATTCATGTTGTAGACAGACCTTCGAGACCGGAGATAATACATTTATATTTTTACTCACTTGCAGTTGTGTCTCGCTATCGCGATCCACAATTTCAAGTGAAGTTGAATTTGATAAATTTAAGTTGAGATGTATAAGATTATTTCTAATTCGATACATATTTTTTTTTAACTGGCTATACCTAGAATTGGGCATCGGCACAACGTCTTCGACGTTGGCCCAGCATTCTATAAATGACAGTTGGACGAGTGTAGTGAGCTAACCCTTTCAGTACCATGGGGAAACATTTAAGAATGTTACAAAAAAATCATTGGATGGGTTCATCAGAAACAGATATACATAATAGACCTATATATGTATTAATATTTAACCATTAAATATTTATGCCATTATTATGAAAAAGACCCTTTGAGTCTTAAAAATAAAAAAACGAAAATATTGCTGTCTATGACAATTTTATTCTCTTAGCTGGTATCAATGTTCTAGTGTGTGACATGTTTAGTAAAATAGATATAAATTAAAAAAAATATTCACTCCAATGCCAATTCTGTAGGCCTATAGCGAATATTCCTTTCCATGCTGGTGAGCATCCTGTGGTACTACTACAAATATAATCCAATGTGAGGATAACGATTAGCTCTTGTTTACGTACATGTAAGATTTAAACGGTGGTGCCCTACATTTGAACATGCTTCAATGTCAATATAATAGAATAGTGTAGGTAACACCTGGATACTGTCCAGGCGAACGCATAATCCATTATACACAAAACACACAAGCATAGGCCTATACATTTACTAGATGCTTCATTGGTAAAAATGATGTATTGTGTCAAGTTATATTTATAGAATCACACACACATTCCCAGATATGTATCTTCTTTGTTGGTATACTTATTATTATACACTGAGACATTGTTTTTATAACTGAAATGTAACAATAATCATGTGGTCTCATTTTGTCTTTGAGGCTAAAGAGACTAAAGCTTGGAAAGGGTCTGGTGTTATGACATGTCTCACATTGAGAGGAGCAGTCTCTATGCAGTGTTTCTGGCACATCCAGTCTTTTCAAGCTATTTAGAAAAACTTTCATGAATCAGTTTGTAAGCCAAAATACCTACAAGACCATGTAGGTCAGCCCCATAGCACTGCAAAAATTTGGATCAAATGCTGGAAATCAGGTGTGGCGAGGGGAAATAGAATGTTTGAAGCATAGTCATTCATTTACTCTTTCAAGGTGTCTCGATCACCCGAAGGTGGCGCTATGTATGCGTGTTGATTGCTACTTTGAGGAAAGTGTCAAAATTGCGACTAGAGATAAGAGGACTGGTTGATCCAGACGTAACATTATACATGCTCAACCTGATTGGATAATGTTTCTTTCCCGTACTGAAAATAATAGAATCACTTGCCAAATGTCATACTGATTACATTCAGAAGATCCTAAAAATAGACCCCGAGAAAAATTATTTCAGTGAAGGAAATGATAGAATTTGTTACCTTTTGATTCTCTATCTGATGCTGCTCCCCGAGACTGTCATTAAGGGTTCTTGTCAAGCTATAAAAATCCAAAAATCCGAGAAAAACTCGAATTGGCCAGACCCCACCTACCAACCCCCCTATCCATTTAAAAAAAAAAAATTGGAAACATATACAGCAACAACAAAAAATACAAAAACCACACGAAATTTCCAAAAATGAAAAGAATCCGAGTTGGGGCTTGACCCACCCACCCACTTCCGAGTTTTTCTCGGATTTTTGGATTTTTTTAATTAAAAAGGAACCCGATCCTGGATTCTGACCGTAATCCGGATCATCCTCAAAATGTAATGGATTGGTTCTTGGCCCGCGACACACCCCACCTGAAAGCTCATGCAAATCATGCAAGTTCATGCAAAATACTTTTTAAATAATCCGACGAACAAACGAACGAACGAACGAACGAACAAACGAACGAACGAACGAACGAACGAACAAACGAACAAACAAACAAACAAACAAACAAACAAACAAACAAACAAACAAACAAACAAACAAACAAACAAACAAACAAACAAACAAACAAACAAACAAACAAACAAACAAACAAACAAACAAACAAACAAACAAACAAACAGACAAACGAACGAACGAACGAACGAACGAACGAACGAACGAACGAACGAACGAACGAACGAACGAACGAACGAACGAACGAGCGAGCGAACGAACGAACGAACGAACGAACGAACGAACGAACGAACGAACGAACGAACGAACGAACGAACGAACGAACGAACGAACGAACGAACGAACGAACGAGCGAACGAACGAACGAACGAACGAACGAACGAACGAACGAACGAACGAACGAACGAACGAAACACAAACAAACACCAGCAAAAACATAACTATCCTCGCGGAGGTAATAGTAATAGGGTGAATGCTCTCATAAATTGAGTGTTTGAGTTCCAATACGTGTGCTTTCTTTTCAAGCAATCTTACTTTTTGCTCTTTTTTCAGGTAATTCGAGGCAGGGAAACTCTTATAAAATCCATCGCGATATAAAAAATAATGTAATGTTTTATATCAGCATTTTCTAACAGTGAGGGGTGGTATTAATGTCGTAGGTGGGTGTCTGTCGTCGAAGGGGGTGTTTGGCGTCAGCAGCTCGGGCAACCTGCATGTCTTTGAGGGCTGTCACGGTTATGATTCCTCAGAAGGGTCAGACATTAATCAATCTTTATTGTCACACGAATCAATTCATCCCAAATGAAAACTTACAGATCAAAACGTTATAATATAAGAATACAATTAATCACCTTTCAAAAGCGTAATTCACAATAGTAATGTCACATTTATCACATATATGTTTTATTCTTATGAACTAAATAAATACTAGTAGCCTTACTGCAAAATGACAATTACATGAACATGTACCCTAAAGTACACCCATTGAAACACATGACCAGCATTAACGTTACACAGAAATTCATATTACAACCACTCTTCATCAACGTCGCAGTAGATACCTACGTCACCTAACTAATAATTGACACCGTCAACACAATAATAATTATTCTTATTAAACTGAATAATAGCACCAACGTATTTAAATAGAAAAGTGACAGCCAACAAAGCCTCTTAATAATTAAAAATAATCGTTATTTAATTATTCGATATATTAATGAATAATTAATATAACTACACGGCTATACAGTATACTACTGCTTCAAATGCAACAAATAAATACAATACAACTATGCTTGAAAACTCATCACTATATGTTGATAGAAGTAAACTAGAGGACGGTTCTTAGTTGTGCCTGAAGTGACAATTATTTTAAGTCGCTTTCGGCACAATCATGGCACTATCGAGACAGAAGGATACCCGAAGCCGGGACTATGCCCCACCATTTTTTCGACTGACTTCAAAGGTTCTTAATAGTGCACCGTACGTAGGCAGTACTGTACACACCAGGCCTTTGAACAGTTTGGATCACTGCAGACCGGGATTAGAGCCTGTTACCTTTACCTTTACAAGCCCTAGGCGATACGAATGAGCCATCGGGGCCGGCTCTGTGCCTCAAACGGTGGGCTGAATGAAAAGGATTTAAAATTGCTTATAGTACAGCAGCAGAGGGACCAAATTTTCGAGGTACCTAAACCGGCGGTACAACATTTGTCCACATGTCTAGAATTGTTCTAAGGGATCTCTAGATACATAATCTGGTTGATGACATTGCCGCAAATGGGGGCGGGCTGAGAATTTGGCACTTTTGTACACCTACCCAATTTTTGGAGAAAATATTCGCTTAAATATGATTTTCACGTCATTCTCACTCTATCACAATGTTGGGCCAGTTAAATCAAATATTGTTGTATTCAGTTTTTTCTATCCATCAGGTCATATATCTGTGGGGATAAAATAGTAAAAAAAAATATAATTTTGCACTATCATCCCACTTCGAAGAGCTATTTTGAATATTGTAGATATGTCGCAAAATGAAATTTTTGTAAATTGTAAATTTTTTCCATTTTTTTTGCATATAGTTTATGATAAAAGGTTCGCTTCTGCACGAAAGTCCCCATGAGCGGTACCATTTGGTTCGGATACATCCCTTAAGTCAGAATTAGATAACCAATGCTTGATTGTTCGAGTAATTGATCATCATGGTCAATTTCAAAATGGCCGCCGTAAAATCCACGATTTCTCCTGAAATGTATTATCAAACACGGTTTTCCTAAATTTTACATCACAATCACAGTTTTGGTATTTAATCTTACAGTTTAATGCGCGCTTAAGTATTTACAAATGCTGTAATGTGATATTTACCACCGAATCCAAGATGGCCGCCAGAAAATGGTGAAGAAAATGCTCAAAATTTCACTTTTTTTGCAAATAGTTTATAAGCACAGGCTCTAATGGTGTAGGCCTACGATAACCTCCATGACCGGTATCATTTCATTGAGAGACACGTACCCATGAACAAAAATCAGGTGATTAATGATTGATGTGTAGAACAATTAATAACTATGGCCTATTTAAAAATAGTCGCTGTGAAATCAATTACCGGTAATTCTCAAAAAATGCATTATTGAACATGTTTGTCACACCGTTATCTCACAGAAACGATTTTCCGGGTAAGTGTCTAATCTTACTTTTTAATCCTCACTGTCCATTAAAAGTATTATAACATGGGAAAAAAGTAGAAATTCAAGATGGCCGCCGCAACATTGTCAAAATGTCGCACCATTTTACAAATTATTTATGAGCACACGCTCTATTCTATATCTGTATGAAAACCTCCATGAGCGATATTATTTATTTCCGAGACGGCTCATGAGTCAAGATCAGGTTATTAATGCTTGATTTGTTAAAGAATTAATACGTATGGCTGAATACAAAATGGCCGCCATGAAATCAATGAATACTCCTAAAATGCTTTATTGAACATGTTGTGCATAATATAATTGTCATTTAAAAACACGATCTTTGTATTTATTTTGCATTTTACTTTTCAGAGAATCCACTAAAAGTAATGTTAAGTACTTTAATTTAAAATGGCAGCAGTGAAAATGACAAGAAAATATGTGTTTGTTCAGCTTTGGCCCCGGTGACCTAAAGCCTTGTCTCCTAAAAATGAACATTCAGTTCAAAGTGATCTTAGCCACTGAAGAAGTGATCACAGCCACTTTTAAAATTATCTAAACCACTACAAAAGTGATCTTGACCACTGATGAAGTGATTACAACCACTCTAAAATTCATCTCAGCCACTACAAAAGTGATCTTTGCCACCGAAGAAGTAGTTAGAACCACTTTAAAAGTTATCTCAGCCACTACAAAAGTGATCTTGACCACTGAAAAAGTGATCACAACAACTTTAAAAGTTATCTCAGCCACTACAAAAGTGATCTTGACCACTAAAAAAGTGATCACATCCACTTTAAAAGTTATTTCCGCCACTACACAGTTATCATGACCACCGAAGAAGTGATCATACCAACTTTAAAATTTATGTCAGCCACTACAAAGTTGATTTTTCTCACTAACAAACTGGTGTCAGCCACTGAAAAAAGTTATCTAAGACATTACAGAGTGATCTTGGCCACTGCAGAAGTGATCACAACCACTTTAAAAATTATCTAAACCACTACAAAAGTAATCTTGACCACTGAAGAAGTGATTACAACCATTCTAAAAGTTATCTCAGCCATGACAAAAATGATTTTGAGCACCCAAGAAGTGATTACAACCAGTTTAAAAGTTATCTCAGCCACTACAAAAGTGATCTTGACCACTGAAAAAGTGATCAGAGCGACATTAACAGGTAGGTCAGCCACTACAAAGGTGATCTTGACCAGTGAAGATGTGATAACATCCACTTTTAAAATTATGTCAGCCGATACAAAAGTGATCTTGGTCACTAAAGTGATCACAGCCACTTTAAAAATTATCTAAACCACTACAAAAGTGATCTTGACCACTGAAGAAGTGATTACAACCATTTTAACAATTATCTCAGCCACTAGAAAAGTGATCTTGACCACTGAAGAAGTGATCACAGCCACTTTGAAAGTTATGTCAGCCTCTACAAAGGTGCTCTTGGCCACTAACAAACTGGTGTCAGCCATTGAAAAAGTTATCTAAGCCACTACAAAAGTGATCTTGACCACTGATGAAGTGATTACAGCCATTCTAAAAGTCATCTGAGCCACTACAAAAGCGATCCTTGCCACCGAATAAGTGATTAGAACCACCCTTAAAGTTATATCAGCCACTACAAAAGTGATCTTGACCACTGAAGAAGTGATCACAGCAATTTTAAAAGTTATCTCAGCAACTACAAAAGTGATCTTGGCCAGTGAAGAAGTGATAACAGCCTAGAAAATTAAGAAGCCAAAGGAAAATTACGATTTTTTGATGATTTTAGCCTGATTGTGTCGCTTTAAGATATTACATCAAACCCCTGTTTATGATATGACTATTAGGTAGACAATGCTCAATAATGCATTTATTTATTGGCGGCCATTTTGAAATCGCCATAATGATTATTTACTTGATAAATCAAGAATTAATCACCTGATTTTGACTTAATATATGCCTCTAAACCAAATAATACCGCTCACTGAGGTTTTCGTACAGAGCAGAACGTGTGCTCATGAACTATTTTCAAAAGTTTCGAAAATATTATTTGCCATTTTTACGGCGGCCATCTTGGATTGGTTCTTAAATAACATATTCTAGCACTTAAAATATACATATATATATTCAGTGGATTCATTCAGCATTAAAATATAATAACACCGTGTGTCTGCGATAAAAATTAAGCAAACCATGTTGAATTATGCATTTAAAGATTAAGCATTGATTTCACGGTGGCCATTTTAAAATCGGCCAGATTGATTAAATACTCTACAAATCAAGCACTAATCATATGATTTTCACTCAAGGGTTGTCTCTGAACCAAATGACACCGATCGTGGGGGTTTGCTTACATGATAAAACATGTGCTTCGAAAATATTTGCAAGAAAATGTGAAATTTTGAACATTTTCTTGATCATTTCTGGCAGCCATCTTGGATTGAGTCTTAAATATCACATCCCATCATTTGTAAATACTTTAACGAGCGATAAAATATTAGACACTCAAACCGTGCTTGTGATGCGAAATTTAAGAAAACCATGTTCAATAATACATTTCGGGAAAAACCATGGATTTTACGGCGGCCATTTTGAAATTGACCATAATGATCAATTACTGGACGAATCAAGCATTGGTAACCTAATTCTGACTTAAGGGATGTATCTGAACCAAATCGTACCGCTCATGGAGACTTTCGTGCAGAAACGAACCTGCTGTCCTAAACTATATGCAAAAAAATAAAAAAAATTAACAATTTTGAAAAATTGCATTTTGCGACATATTTACAATATCCAAAATAGCCCTTAGAAGTAGGATGCTAGTGCAAAAATTACATTTTTTTTACTGTTTTATCTCCACAGATATCTGACCTGATCAATAGGAAAAAATAAATCCAAAAATATTTCATTTAAATGGCCCAACATTATAATAGATTGAGAATGACGCGAAACTCATATTTTAGCGAATATTTTCTATAAAAATCTGGTAGGTGTACAAAAGTGTCAAATTCTCAGTCCGCCCCCATTTCCGGCAATGTTATCAACCAGATTCTGTATCTCAATTCTAGACATGTGGACAAATGTTGTACCGCCGGTTTAGGTGACTCCTTAAATATGGCCCCTTTTGGTGTCTGCTGCTGTACTATTAGCGAGAAATAGACATGCGATGGTCCGAGATTGACGGGATATATAGAATAAATTAGTTCAGTTCAGTTACAACTCACCCGATGGCAACACACACTCCATTATAACCGCAGCTCATTGATATCGATGTAAAAAATTAAAACGTGACAATGTCATTCACAGTTTATCAGGTATTATTAGCGCTGCGAATAATGTTTTTTTCAAGATAATACAAGACTAGTGCTTAAACCAGTCAGCGAGGGCCCTCATGCAGTGGTTAACTCATAGCAATCTTTACTAAGGCCGAGCTCAGCTCGGACCTGGCATTTATGACGCTGTAGTCTAGGTCCGAGCCCAGCTCGGACCTAGCAATAATGCTTAGCTATTCACCATATTATGACATCACTTGCGCAACTATGAACACAGCATGGGGAACCTAGAACATGAAAGGGTGATTTTTCTGCGTCACAACCGTTCCTGAGTTAAAAACAGAATTCCATGCTCAGATGAATACGAGGCTTCCGGTATTTACCACCGCTATTAACTTGGTTCATCTCAAAATATAAAATCTGGTATGTCCCTCAGGGAACTTAAAAATATTACTAAATCCCATGGTAATAAATTATACCCTATTAATTTGTGTGTATAGACCTATTGAATGCATCTTCAAACCGTCGGCCCAAGTCTGATATTCTACCCCTAATTTAAATAACACTGAAAGACGGCGGCGATTGGTTGATCTCGTCATGTGACAGGCTGAACCACTCCTCGATTGGTCGGGGGTAGGATACAAGACTTGGACCGAACCGTCTGTGATGTATTTTAATATATTTTATGTGAATTGATATACTGTTTTACTCCTGAATATCGTTTTTTAGCATTTTTAAGCAAAATTTCCGAAAATGTGACGACCTAATTAGCATTATGCAAAATGGCTGTCGATTACCATGGCAACATCACATTTGCCAATTAAATGAAGTTTATTTTGGTTATATATTGTATGTGTGTTCCTGTGGTGTGTGGGAAATACGTATGCCATTAAATGTCAAATGTCAAAACGACCAGACTGCTATGAGTTAAAGCCGCCTGCTTGGAAAGCTAGAGATAGCCGGTTCGAAACAAATGTTTGCTCCCTGCTCACTCGTAAAGAATAAATATTTTGGGGGGCCTCCGTGAACGAGAGGTAGCGAGCTCGGCATCAGACCGCCAGGGTTTGAATTTCGAATCCTGTGTCTGGAGGATAGTGTCATCTCATTCATCTCACCATTCTCAGAAGATTCTCCTTGCCAAGTTTAGCCTATATGTGCACAAAGGTGGCCTAAAACCTAATTTATTCATTTATTGTCCCCACCGATATATTTAGATTCCCGGTTAAGAATTTCTATTTTTCTCTCTCGGATACATAGGCTACATCAACAATTACAAGCCAATTAATTCGGTTTAAAAAAGGTGAGTTTATCATGTTTATTTGTTTCAAAAACATTCGTTCTCGACAAGTGATTTGCACACATTTCTGAGCACTACATACTACACAATCATGATAAAGTGTTGGTAAATTTACCGAGTGATTAATCTGGTAACCAACAAAGAAAGGATACATTATCTCAATATTGGTCCACCGTCTACGACGCTGGCCCAATATGAAATCAACTGTGATATTGAGTGACTGTATCGTGTTGCTTGAAGTGTCTTCAATGACGCCTTTGTTCATGAACTTCGCCCATATTAAAATCATGAAACCTGTCCCACGATAATATATCTTAGGCGTTCTCAGCCCAGTGACCTCCCACATATCTGCCATCTTTGCTGCTTAAATGTTCACTCACAGACAATCAATTAACCCTTCCCAGAAAAACATTGACACATTGTTAAGTCACTGTTGGGCCAGTGTCGCCGACTCTGGTCCAACATTGATCCAGCATTGGGTTGATATATTCTGTTTTCTGTGTTATATAAACTTTCATAATTTTTCAAACCACATGAAATGTCACTGATGTTGATAATAATAATATTTATCAATTTGGCAGATATACACACAGTGGACAAAAGTTTGCTCCCCCAAAGTGATGGCTATTATGCATATTTTATTTTTATTATGCATACCTTTATGTTGCTATGTGAAACATAATTGGTGTGATAATTAATATTTAGTAGGGTAGCCACATGATCTTATAATGGCGGCTGCTGTCCTGAGCATAGGCGAAAGACTGTTGTGATCTTTGGAGGAATAATTATGTCAATTTTTTTAAATAAAGCTGCTTTTATTTATTATGGTTAGTTTGACCTCTCATGCGTCCTTTTTCAGCAAACTCCAGATGTTTTCGATAAGCTTTACATCTGAACACTGCGGAGGAAAAGGCATATTGATTCTATCATTGTTTTTGAACCATGCCAACACCACCATGGTCCTGGGGCAAGGATCATTGCCTTACTGGAACACACATAGTTGTTGCTGATCCTGAACATTTACTCTACTGACTCAATAAAATTTCCATTCATGAGGTTAATATAAGAATGCTGATTGAGATTTCCATCGAACACTACCCAATTGCGAACGCCATGAAGCTGATGCACCCTCACATAATAACAGAAACGTTTCTCCGTAGCCGAAATCGCACTGCGTCTAGATCTATTTTTTCTCCAATATCCTTCACGTCCATCACCAATGTATAAAATAAACTTACACTCATCAAAAAGCACCACAAGGGACCAATTGCCATTAGTACTCCAGTGTTGAATTTTCGTGGCCCACCTTATGTGATTCTTGCCACTAGGTTGAATATGTCATCTGCAATTATGCAACCGTCGTCGCAGTTTTTTATGGCAAACGCGTACCAATAAAATGCGGTCCAGTCAAAGGACAACTCCGAGGTAGTCTTCAAAAGTCCCAACCTTGACAGCATCTTCAGACCATCTTCAGACGTCTAGGCAGCTCGCGAAGGCTCGCAAAGGCTCGCGAGCTGACGTCTTCTTCGGACGACTATGTCAATGTTTTTTTTTTACTTTTGTCTGATAGCCTGTACCTTGGCCAAATATGATGTGCCGTTTTTTATGGCACCTGCACGACGCTGCAATTTTGTGATTGATGACATATGAAATGTTGAAATCGTTAAAGGTATGGTCAACTGTCAAAATTCGCGGGACAAGGGTCCTCCAGAATGCAATAGTGCTCGTGGGTAGGCCAAGGCACTATTCCATAATAATACCAAATATGCGTTTCATACATAAAGCCTCATTAAGAGCAAGTTCTCAAATCACAGCAAGTTCATATATACTTGAGCGATATCTATGAGCTAATAATTCCATCGAATCTCAAAGCCCTTAGCCCTTGCCCCTACTTGGTCGCTGGCCCGCAAACAAACTGACTGTATTACAGCGGGTATGGTATCTCGTATGGTTTCTCGAAACGGGTTGACCCCACACTTGTACCGACACCTAGTGAAAAACATTTGTAGGACTTTATACAATGTTGGACCAAAGTCGAAGACGTTGGGCCGAGTGGTATAAAGGTTATACAAATGTTTTGTGTTTGCTAGACAGGAGGACTTTCTCTCAAACATTGTACATTTCTCCAATGTTGGTTCAATGTTGGGCCAGCATCGCAGACGTTGGCCTAACATTAAAACAGCGTTGGGTGAGTGTTTCGTTGGAGTAGTATCCAGTCTTGTAATCAGGTTACTGAATCAACCACACTTTCGTACTGTATGCTGAAGGCTTACACGCATGCGATTTAGAACGTGACTATCTTTAACAATAGTTAATTATTGTGAGTGCTGCTTTGAAGTTATTACACTTAAATAAATACCATTAGGTTTGAACCTTATAAATTGAACTTGATTCCCATTACCAATGTTTTGCCTGGAATCCATAATTACAATGCACAGACATATTTCTTCATGATAATGTGTAAAGCATTCTGTAAATACCATGTGATACAACATGAAAGCTTTAAAACCATGTCAATATAGTATAGGAGCTCACCGCGCAGTAGTGATTAAACAGTGGTTTGTGCATGAATTGTGTGGGGGGAAATGAAATGAATCGGGCTTTAGTCCACCTTTGTGCACATATAGGCTAAACTGGGCCAGGAGAACCTCCTGAGGATGGTGAGATGATTGAGATGACACTGTCCTCCAGACACAGGATTCGAAATTCGAGCCCTGGCGGTCTGAGGCCGAGCACGCTACCTCTCGGTCACGGAGGCTCCCCACAATACTAACTTTCACACGTGGATGGGGAAGAAACAATTTTGTTTCTTTTAAACCGCCGAGACCGGGAACCGAACCCCGGACTCTGGCGTGAAAGACAGCGGTGCTAACCACTACCCTAGGGCCCCCGCCCGAATTGTGTGGGGGCGAAGAAACTCATGTACACTGTGTTTATATATACATATCGCCTCAGAGCTAAAGGATCCTATCTGCCACTCTAACGAGTGTCAGATAGGATCCTTTAACTCCGAGGCGACGAGTTAAGACATTCGCATTTTCCTGTAATCTTATTTAGCATTCCACCCACTTAAATGAATAATACTCATAGTTTAATTTAAGACCAAACATTTACAAATCTTGCACACGTGGAGGTGTCATAATTCAGCGAGTGCCTTAGAAAAATCTACGATGGCAGTGACAAAACAACTAATAAAATTAAAACCATGATTATCATAAAGGGACTTTAGATTTAACATTAACTATTAACTATGTTAATTCAGATGAAATGATAAAAATCGTTAACAATAGTTAATTTTTGTAAGCGTTATTACATTATTACACTTAAATAGATTGTAAGATCTGATAACATTTTACTAAATGTTTTACGTTTTCACTAAGGAAAATCGATCGCAAACAAAAGGTATGAGCCCAAGGATGATTCAATGTTATCTGATAGCTATTTTATACAATTGCTTGATATGCACACTCGCTTTAGTGCCTTCTCGCATTCCTGTATAGATCATATATTATTCTACTAATATTTCACATAACCCAGGCAAATGACATGTCTTTGTTTTAGCTCTGTTATATCTTTTTGAGTGTTTGAATGAGTGAAGGCAACATTCCGATAGATTGCAACTTTAAGAAACATCCGTTGGCAATGTAATCAGGTTTCGAAATAGACGAATTATGACAAAATGTCGGTCATTACATTTTTGTGTTTTAGATCTATCCGCTTTTCAATGCAATGTTTTCAGGTTGCCATTTTTAACAGGAGAGTTGTATCGAGTCAACGATTTGATTATTTCCTTCCAAGCCGTAATCTATGACAAAAAGTTCTTAACTTGTATTGGGATAGGCCTAAGTATGTATGGTCTCAGATGTATCACATCGTCAAAGACGTTGCTAGTTTAATTACAATGTCATCGGAAAACCACAGCTTCAGAGCGCTTTCCCTACAGGTCTCACATTTACAAACACGAAGGGTCAACACTTCTAAACTCGGCCAATTGACAAGTTTTACATCTTTGCGGGACATCGGGAACATCGACTTGCCGTCACGATTTGGTGCCTTTTCGCATTCCTGTATAGATCACCGAGTTGCCATTCAAACCAGTTATCAGTGACGTCACTGCGTTTCACAGAATGGGGTACCATATCCTGCATATGGCGCGTACGTGTGGTAATATCCAATAAGGAAGAGGCTATACAGCGGCCAGCCGCTGTGCTGTGTTGAAAATGCGCTTATTCAGCGGCCGAAAAATATACTTGTTAGGACTACATGAATTATCTGGCTGCTGAATTGCGGCAAATATCTCTTTCTAGAGCGGCCGAAATATAATAAGCCAATCACAGCGCGCTTAACATAATCAAGATGGCGATGTTAACGGATTTGCCACTTGGTTAAGAATGTTAGACATTAAAACAATTGTGTCCACTGGTAGATATCATAACCGCTATGAAGGAAAAGTCTGTTGTGTCACATAAAAAAACAGTATGTCAGAGAACTATTAAAATGGATGTGCTGACCAAAAAATGTGATTTCCACGCAGCATCATCGGCTGGTCTATAACAAAATAAAGGCTCTTATGCAGCGGCTAGCAGTGACAGGAGAGCGATTTCTCACACACAGCAGCCATTTTGTTTAGAAAGGGCGCCACATACTAGAATTATCGGCTGCTGTATAACACCACACAAGCGCTTATACAGCGGCCAGCTTTTTCAGCGGTAAAGAGGGATACACTTGAGGGAACAGTGACATTTTCTAAAATTTCGAATTGCTTTAAATCGTCACACAAGGTGTTGAGATAAACTGCTTGTTGCCTCAACAATTCTTCATCAATATGCCACGGATAATACACGAGTATCTGTTGATTACTGGGAAAGACGAGCACATATCTATTCCCAGTAATCAACAGATACGAGATGTATTCACTAGCTTAAACGATTTCACTCTACCGCAATAACATATTGAATGTAGGTCTATTTCTAAACAAGAATACGGGACGTCTGGTGTTTTGAATAAAACTAGATAATCGGAAAGAGTTTAACCTTATTTTGTGTCTTTCTCTTTCCTAATCATAAAAATTAAATGAATATATATAAAAGTAGCTCGGATCCTTCATGTCGATTTCATGTTGGGCCAGTGTCTTACATTGTGGTACATCATGTACATAATTTAAACCGACAGTTGGTCAACATCTAACGTTTTAGTACAAGAGCATACTTATGCCGATCCCGTAATGCTGGCAAGCTATGTTAATTAAAGTTCCCCCTGCCAGGGGGAGGCTTTTTGTTTTTGTACGGTTTCGTCCGCCGACGCCTCCGCCTCGTGTGGCCGCACCCGTACCTTGTCACCCTCATATCTACAAATCCGCTTTTCCAATTCATTCGGTGTTCCAGAGATCGATAATTAGCATGAATTTCTAAGCAGCATCAATTTTCCAGAAAGTTTTTAAAAATATCCCGGTCATGGTGGCCATCTTTAATATTTTTTCATCAAATTAGGTCCTTGTCAACCTGATAACTTTAAAACCGCTTATCCGATACTCCATATCCAACATACTGCATAGTATATAGTATTAATTCCTAGACCGCATCAATTTTTCAGTGAGTTTGGAAAAATATCCGGGTCATGGTTGCCATCTTTAATTTTTTTTCATTAAATTAGGACCCGATTTACTCGATATTTAAAATGCCGCATAGTAGAATTAATTCTTAGACCGCATTCATTTTTCAGAAAGTTCGGAAAAATATCCGGGTCATGGTTGCCGTCTTTTTTTTTTTTCATCAAATTAGGACCCGATTTACTCGATATTCAAAATACTAAATAGTAGTATTAATTCCTAGACTGCATCAATATTTCAAAAAGTTTGGAAAAAATATCCGGGCCATGGTGGCCATCTTTAATCTTTTTTCATCAAATTAGGACCCGATTTACTCGATATTTAAAATGCCGCATAGTAGAATTAATTCCTAGACCGCATCCATTTTTCAGAAAGTTCGGAAAAATATCCGGGTCATGGTTGCCGTCTTTTATCTTTTTTCATCAAATTAGGACCCGATGTACTCGATATTCAAAATACTAAATAGTAGTATTAATTCCTAGACTGCATCAATATTTCAAAAAGTTTGGAAAAAATATCCGGGCCATGGTGGCCATCTTTAATCTTTTTTTCATCAAATAAGGACCCGAGTTATTCAATATTCAAAATACTGCATAGTAGTAATAATTCCTATACCGCATCAATTTTTCAGAAATATTCCATATCCAACATACTGCATATAGTAGTACCGGTAGTAATAATTCCTAGACCGCATCAATTTTTCTGATAACTTCAAAACCGCTTATCCGATATACTACATATCCAACATACTGCATAGTAATATTTAGACCGCATCAATTTTTCAGAAAGTTTGGAAAAAAATAAGCGGGTCATGGTGGCCATCTTTAATATATGGTTATCAAATTAGGACCCAATTTACTCAATATTCAAAACACTGCATAGTAGTAGTAATTCCTAGACTGCATCAATTTTTCAGAATGTTCGGAAAAATATGCGGGTCATGGCGGCTATCTTTAATTTTTTTTCTTCAAATGAAGACTTGTCACCCTGTTAACTTCAAACCGCTTATCCGATATACTCCATATTCAACATACTGCATAGTAGTATTAATTACTAGACCGCATCAATTTTTCAGAAAGTTCGGAAAAATATCCGGGTCATAGTGGCCATGCTTAATCTTTTTTCGTCAAATTAGAATCTTGTTATCCTGATAACTTAAAAGGCGCATACACACTCAATATTCAACATACTGCATGCTAGTAGGGCGGGGGCCCTACGGTAGTGGTTAGCACCGCTGCCTTTCACGCCAGAGTTCAGGATTCGGTTCCCGGTCTCGGCGGTTTGAAAGAAACGAAAAATGTTTCTTCCCCATCCACGGGTGAAAGTCAGTATTGTGGGGAGCCTCCGTGACCAGAGGTGGCGTGCTCGGCCTCAGATCGCCAGGGCTCGAATTTCGAATCTTGTGTCTGGAGGACAGTGTCATCTCAATCATCTCACCATCCTCAGGAGGTTCTCCTGGCCCAGTTTAGCCTATATGTGCACAAAGGTGGCCTAAAGCCCGATTCATTTCATTGCATGCTAGTATTAATTCCCAAACTGCATCAGTTTTTGAGAAAGTTGAAAAACACCGGTTTTGGCGGCCATCTTTAATATATTTGGATCAAAATAGCACTTTGTCCCCCTGAAGCTGCTAGCCGCTGCCTCCTGATATTACTTGATAATTACATGTACAAATTGATGATCTGGTAAAATTTTAATTGATTTGGAACTTTCATTTGAAAAGTGCGAGTGGGAGCCTTCTTGGGTGTTCACATGGTAAACACTTACTTCTAGTTTATGTTTTATGATTTTCAGGTGGTCAGGGGTATACTGATATAGAAAAATATTAGTGTCTTTTTTGCAATACGTATTTTGGTGTGTTTTTATGGGAATTTCGAAATGACCACAATGGAGTGAAAAGAACAAAAATAAATTTAAAATTAGTCTCATTTTCGAATAGAAGTGTCAATCATGCAGTTTTATGCATGGATATGCCAATAATATAAAATAATAAAACCTTGGAGCCTTACATGCTAACATTTGTTTTAGATGCATAGATAACAGCTTCAACGAGCATCATGTTGGGCATTAAGTTTAACAGTTCATTCGTAGTCCACCAGGGTTAGTATGACTATTGGTTGTCATGTTCCTCTCAGACGAATAAATAGTTGTTACTTGTTGCCAGTGATAAAACTTTCTGTTAACATTGTATGATTTGCTTATTATAAGTGGACGCAACACAAATACAACAATAACTCTCTAATAATTATTTTGCATTTATTAATAGAATGTCTCGGCTTGTTAATATTTTTTTTTATTCTAAAGAAGTGATCCCATTCTTCATTCCACGATGTTAAATGAATCTGTACCATCTCTGAAACAAATAAGAAGTATGCCTATGTATTATTAGATAAAGGATATATTTTATTAGTGGGGCAGATACGTGTAGAAAGCAACACGGGGGCTGATGGATTAAGGATATCATGGATATAGTGCCAAGCTGAATTTTCACCGTGGCGCGAACAAAAATTGTGAAAATTCAAAACGGCTTCCACCAAAGTCTAAATATGTACAAAACTAGAAATGTGTTTCTGCATAAAAGCATCCCCTTCGGCATTAGCTTTAAAGGGGGGATATTCGCAGGTGATAATGGTAAAATGCAATAAGCAATAATGCAATACAATTTTGTGCACGGTTGACCATTTTTATTTTTCACAATAAAACATAAATCTAATTAGCTTTAGACAATTTAACCTGGAACAGTTCTAAAAAGTGTGAGAGGGTTATACCCTGCTTCAGTCCAATCAAAGACCGTATCGAAGCACAACTGTTTATTTTTTAAATCTTAAAATGTCAATTTCGGACACTAAACAAATACGTAAATCAGTTCGGACGCTATCGTTGGACAACTGAATTTGGCAGCCATTTTCTAAAATAGTCGCCAGGCCAGGTAAAAAAAAAATTCAACAAAATAACTCCCCAGGCCTACCCTAGCAGCATGGAATCTTTAAATAATTTGGTCAGCGCTCCTCCCAGGAAATCAGTCCACCCAACATGTACCTCCTTGGGAGGAAATATGTACCTGCATGCTCTAGATCCCATCAGACATTACGACACGCCACATCACATTACGTTATTTTACTTAAGTTAATTAATTCAGCAAATCTGGTTCGGATGGTATCGCTGGACAGCCGCCAGGCCAGGTGAAATCATTTTTATTAAACAAAATCTGCCTAGACAAAAACAAAATCGCGGCTGCAGCGTACACGGCGGCGGCGGACGGTTAATGCAAAAACAGTAACGATCCACACCAAAATGAGATGCTTAATTAATCACATCATATATTTTTCAATAGTTATCATAGAAACATAAATAAGGGGGATGATTAATTATTTATCATATATTTTTAATACTTATCATAGGAAGTAAAGTGTCCTTATGTATTACATCATTATTATATTCTGGATCTGATAACGGCAATTTAATTTTAATGATTACATAACTAATTTCAAGTAGGCTATTTGATACCACGTGACTCGAAAATACAGTCCACATTCGATGGGTGTCGCAAAGTACATATGCGTTTATTCAAGAATAAATCTGACAGAGAATAGCTATTCAACATAATATATATATTTGTTTTTAGATTTCAATATAGAGAGTATATAATTATATATTAGTTTTGGTAATTTTGCAAAATTCAAATTACAATGCATGTTTTATCTTCAATTTTGTAAACAGCCCACACCTTATGTTATACTTACATTAGGCTTCTACATTATGGGCAATAGTAATGGTTTGGCTTTCTAGCCATCCCCACACAGTACACGTGCCACCACGAGTAACAATTGTCACACTCCACCCATGCCGGTTTAGTCTTCTTGCGAACATCACAATCCTTGTGTCCCCGTTCTCTTTGGCGAGCAATCTGGCTTTCACATAGCCAAAGTATTCAACAGCCTGTACGTGTCCCATAATTCCCACAGGCACCTCCTTTGCTAAAGCTTCAGCATTCTGTAATGCACATTAACTTAAAATTCATTTCAATGCATAGTTAAACTTCTAGCTAAACTTTTTTGTATTGAAATTGATTACAGTTAAACATAATGCAAAATATCAAATATACATTTTTAAATGGATTACCATCAGAACAAAAATACCACAGCTTGATCCATCTTTCTGTTCCCTGCACAACCTGCTGGATGTCAACCAAGTGGACAGATGTGGCTCAACGCGGCTGCAGCGGTGTTCCATGTACTTTCTGAGCAAAGATAATTTCAATTACGGTCACAATATTTATTAGTATAGACAAGCGGTCAATAAATGTGACGATAAGATAATACAATCTTACTTCTATATATGTCGAGCTATTAAAATTTAAAATGTGATTTATTGCCTTGAATTGTATATGTCTGGTTAAATGTGATCTCAGAATTGTGATTATGTGCACACTCGTATTTGATTTGTAATGATCGTGTCAAAATACCAATATTTGCATCACGTGGGAATAAAACTAACTGGTTGTGTTTTCACTGAGGCGAAAAGGAATGTACATGTATCAACTTCATTATTGACGTAATATCTCCAAACTGTTAAAAAACCGTGACGAAAACCTTTTCTTTTCGTGGTCAGGGATTTAAGTGCCTACATACAAAAACAATTTGTAGCATACGATTTTTAACATATTTCATGTACAACACTTTGATGGTACATTTAGTTTATGTTTGGAAAAAAGGTGATATCAACATGTAGGCCTACATCTTTGATCATTAATCAATCACTTTCACTTACTTGGTGGCGTGATATTGTTTTTATAAATGACATCATTTATAAATTAATTTGTTTTTTACTGTCTACAAAAGTCACTCACTTCCATTGTGTGGTGTACTTGCTTATGGCTCTCCTATACGTAGAAATTTTAGGTAACGAGTTCAGCACATAAACTTCTTTTTTGTTGACATCTGCTACCAGAAGCATCCGATGCTCTCCTTGATCACTAGCCATAGTGGCCACACTTCCATAACAAATCGGTACTACTATATAGGAGAAAGTGGAGAAATGCACCTGTGAAGCAAGTTGCAAAGCTATATCATGTAATCATCAAATTGCAATCTATTGGCAAAACCAAAATTATCAGTCAAATGATCAAAACATTAGACATGGTAGAAAAATACGTCTCAATGCTATTTATAATTATTTCATAATGTTACATTAAGTACTGTAAAAGAATTCTTAATGTTCATCTTGATCTGAAAAAAATGCATAATGTGAATAGTCATGATTAACGATCTTACTTTCTCAAACAAATACCCATCATAATCCTCAGCATCCCATTGACAAGTCATATGGCTAGGCAAAGCAAACAATGAACCAGGTTTCTCTACCACAAGCATTTCTATGTACGCATTTATCACCTGTAACAAAAATGAATCAACTGGTATCCACATGAGTGTGTACATTATGTCATTAATGAGATTTTACAAACACTATTTTCTAGCGATGTGACATTTAACCGGGAATTTAGATAAATTTAATGGAAGACATTGCATTGTGTAAAAGGTATAATAGAATACAACATATTAGTAACAGACTCCCGTGCATAAACGGAACCCATTTACTGATAGTATTTGTGAAATAAAATGAAAAGTTTTGTGAATTGACAGCAAAAGGCTGTTTCAATGCTGTCTGCTATTTGCGATAATCATGTTGGCACAGCGTGAATTGGTAAACATCCCGTGCTTGATTACATGCAGGTTTACATTATATACACTGCTAATCTAAGACATTGAACACTAAGTATGATTATACAAAAAAGCATCATGCTATCAATATACCAAATGGGCACACGACGTTTTTGCGACGTTAAATAAACTGTATTGACGTTGATACGACATCGCTACAATGTTGTGTGCCCAGTAACTTTTTTGAAATCAATACTATACTTATTTATTCAAGGTGGCCACTATGAGAGCGACACAGTGTCTTAATAGGGGTGTCCCGACAATGTTGTACTAACCATGCTGAATAAACATCATGTACTTTTTATGAAAATAGTGGCGTTGGCTAAACATGAATATTCTATTAAAATCAATGCAGTATACAGATGTAATAGAAAAAAACACTTTATATTATTGTAAGTAATCTTTCTTGATCATATTAATTTCGTTTACTGTATATTTATATTACACCATTTTTATAGAAAAGAAAGCAAAGTGATATAGAAAGTACCAACAACCAAGAGAACAGTCATGCATGTTATTAAATATTTTTTATACATATGCTATCATAATTATGCTATTTATCAATATTTTATAACCCAGCCTTCCACACGCCCATATTTTATATAATGCAGGGATAGGGTTCAAAAGGATGTTGGAGGAAAAACACACTGTTTAATTTGAGTTTAGATACATGTGCACATTCAACTACAAAGCATAAAATATGAGTATGCATACCATGCTACCCCGCTGACATTATTCACACACAGCAATACCAGGCAAAATACATATAACTTACCTTTCTTGAATACAAATATAATCTGCAAAGCGATTTCGAAAAATGTAGTGATGCATTTTTTTCAATGTACATGATGTATGTATGTCCAATTGGCATGATTGACAGGGCAGAGAATAAACTACGACTAATGCTATATTTCCTTATTTAATAATACTATATTTTATATTCAAAAGTTTTAATATATTCAAAAATGCCTGTATAATGTATATTTATGCATATATTATGAAATAAAAAATATTGTCTATTGGGCCCATCCGAGTGGTTGTTTTTATATTACGTTATAATCACTGTCAATATCGTTGTCAACAAAAATCAGCATAGTACATTTTTTTAGGGACAAAACGTCGTTTGAGCACCATAACGACGAAAACAGCCATAAAGACGAAAACAGCCATTTGAATGGGTCCATGTATTACACGATTTCAATATTTTGATGACAATTACTAATACGATCATAATGTAATCGACTGAAAATCGTAATCGCACCATTCTGATTATAATCGACCCCAATCCGGACATATAATATACATATATGAGTTGAAAACATTACATACTAAAAACACTTACATTATCTGTCAGCCAATTTCCTAGTTCAATAGAGCGCAGATCAGTCGGCCACAAGCGGTAGTTTCCCACACAAAGTATTGTGCGCTTGGACAATACAGCGGCTACATTTGTATCAATGAGCAACAGATGATTAAGACTTTGTTTTAGCAGTTTAGTGACTCGGTCATAGCATCTACAGGAACCTCCAGTCTCTTAGCAAGTTCCAACAAAGCTGCCGAGAGTTGATGCGTATTACTTGAATGTGCTGGATATCTTTTAGCTAATTGTAAAATCAGGTTCAAATAGTTATCATCGTTCTCACTCATTTCCAACCAAATTGAAGCTGCAGGATTTGTCTCCGAAATTACATTTACGTCGCCTATTCCACTTCCTCGAGGGAGAATACATTTGCTAGCGCTCTGCACAAGATTATCCAATGTTCCTATTAGGGGAGCGGCCAGGACCCTAATTTTTCGAGTTTAATTAGCCCTCCTGGCATCAGGCTGAAATATGTCTCAAATGAAAGAGGAGACCCCACTAGTAAGTTTTTGCCCTGTTGGCATTTCTGCATCCCGGGGGTTACCATGGCAACGGGTGTCTAAAGATGAAAAGTAACATAGAAAACATTATCATTTGTTATAGCACAATAATTGGTAATAACACAGTTGCCATGGCGACACTTTAAATGTGAAAAAAACATTCAGAATTATACAAATTATGTTTTTGTTGTGAAGAATGCATACAATGTTGTTATTTTATACAATGAAAATCAATTATTGTGGAGATATGTTATAAATGTTATGAATTTCTTTGACAACAAGTAAATTACATGGGCGAAACTGGTCAGTTATTAGGATTAGGAAGGTTTTGAAAGGGTTTGTTTACACCCCCGTTGCCATGGTAACCCCCGGGATGTAGCAATGCCAACAGGGCAAAAACTTACCAGTGGGGTCTCCTCTTTCATTTGAGACATATTTCAGCCTGATGCCAGGAGGGCTAATTAAACTCGAAAAATACGCATCTTTTAGCTAGTTGGCCGCTCCCCTATATGGTGTAGTCATCACATATCTGCTGACGCTCACGTTCGATGCTATTACTTTTAATAAAGTTTTTGGGTCTTTCATCTTTTGAAATACACCTTTTCCTTTTTTTCGATTTTGATGAGTTTATTTTGCTCTTCGGTCTGCCTCGTGGTTTCACAAGTATTTTTTGGGAATTTCAAACTGGACAACTCTGTCCTTCGACATTCTTTTTGTAACATGTTCTTGAACATTTTCTTGAAGCTGCAGTGGCAAATTGACCTCCTCATTCATACCATCACTTAGATTTCCTGTACTAGCTTGATCTACACAGTTTACATGGATCTCATCAGCAATATTTTCTATAGATTCACAATTCATGTTATTCGATGGTGGTGCTAAGGAGGATCTACTATTTATTTCAATACATCGTTGTCAGGAAATTGGAACAAGTATCGTAAAGCTGTGACAGCACGAGGCGAAGTCGACTGCTGTTACGCTCTGACCGTTACGATACCAGTTCCAATCTCCAGACAACGATGCCTTATGCTGTTGATTAAACATATGAACAAACATGACAGATTAGATTACCTCTCAATTATTCATTGTCTCCACTAACATGACAAATAATCTTGTAACTTTCATTTGCTGGCCTATTGATGAAAATACCCCATGCAGTCGAGGTCTATGCCTTTAATAATCTAGAAAATATTAGCCAGGGCGAAAAAGTTTAGAAGATAACCTGTTGGACTGACTGTCAATTTCTGTCTAGACGAGACATACATGTGTCATCAAGTGTAGCCCCCCCCCCCCTACACCTGCACAAGCAGCCTACAAATGCCGTATAGGGCCTGACGTATATATATATATATGGCACTTTCTAGATATACTACAGAGATCGATAGACTACAGACTAATGATAACTGAGACTAATGATAGGCTATGCCTAGCAGGTTTAACAACACTAACATGTAAGGATTTAGCTCCACTTTAAACGCCGTTCAAGGCGCATATAACCGAATCTGCCTTCAAAATGTGTTTTCAAACAGTGATTATGTCACATCAAACAATATAAAAAAACCGTGAGTCAATCACTTCAGTGTCGCGAAATAATAGCCTAAACAAACTCCGAGGAAGAGGATTAACATCCGTACAGTGATACTTGAGAAACAAAACAAAGATGTTTATGAGTGTAAATACACCAAACTCGATCAACTTTGATACTTTCTGTCCTGTAACAGTTGAAGAAATATGCAAAACCATCATGATCTGCCCCATAACATCATGTGTGCTAGACCCACTTCCAACGCAATCATTAAAAACAAATGTTTATATTTTATCACTTGTGATCACACGAATAGTCAATTTATCTCTAACCACTGGAAAATTTCCATCTTCACAAAAATAAGCAGTAATAACACCATTGCTAAAAAAGTCCTCACTCGATTCGGAATCATTGAAAAATTATCATCCTGTGTCTAATCAAAATTACTTGAGAGATTTGGTGTTCCACGAGGGTCTGTGCTGGGTCCAATTTTATTCACGATTTATACCATCCCCCTGGGTGAGATATGTCTTCGTCATGGTGTCTAATATCATCTCTATGCTGATGACACCCAACTGTATGTATCCTTTAGGCATGGTTCCAGCTCAGAAACATTAGATCAGTTAGATCGAGTCTTACAAAAGAGGCGACAGTAAGACTTGTTTGTTCTCTGGTGATGCCTCGCCTTGACTATGGTAACATTTTTCTCTATGGCATTTCCGAAGGCCTATTGGATAAATTGCAGAAAGCGCAAAACGATGCTGCAGGACTAGTTGTAAGTGTTTACGCAGTGACCATATTACTCCTTATCTCCGTGATCTACACTGGCTACAAGTCAGATCCATAATAAAATACAAGATCCTTGTGACAGCATATGGACCGTCCTTTCAAAACGAAGCGCCGGCCTACATCTCTGAAATGTTGACTCCTCATGCGCCACCAAGAACACTTAGATCTGCCAATACGTCTCTGCTGACTGTGCCAACAACACAGACGAAACACTGTGATAGAACATTCTCCTGTCGTGCTCTTAAGCTATGGAATGAACTGCCAATATCTATAAAAAAACTGTCCCTACACTTCTACGTTTGAACAAGCTATCAAGACTTGATATAATTTTATTCGAGCCTATTGCTGATGCCTTATTGTATAGAGCGCCTGCGAACGGCTGAACCGGCTGATGTATGGCGCTATATGAAATGCCTTATATCATTGTTACTATCCTAGTTGGATCACGGGTATACAGAAAATTACAGAAAAGCAATTACAGCAAAGACGAGACGCTGACCCAATGTTAATCTAATGTTGTTTCACCGTTTATGATGCTGACTCAACCTTAAATAAGCATTGGAGCATCTGGGAAGAGCCGCGAGATTGGAAGAATGAATGAATAGGGGTTTAGGCCACCTTTGTGCACATGTTATGAACTTGCCCAGGAGCACCTCCCGAGGATTGTAAGATGAATGAGATAAAACTGCCATCCACATACAGAATTCAAAATTAGCGCACTTGCGGTCCGAGGCTGAGCACGCTACCTTTCAGGCCTGGAGGCTCTCCACGATATTGAATATTTTACGAGTGAGCGAGAAAGAAATATTTTTTTGAAACTTGAAGGCCAGAGTGGGGTTCTAAACCGCGATCCTTGACTCCAAACAGGCGGCTTTAGCCACAGACTGAATGATCAAATGATGCATTTAGGACAGTTTTTAAAAAAAATACAGTTACATAAACTTATGGCCTATGACAATTACAAATTGTAGCCTGCATGACAAGTCGACATGTCAAAACCATTTATAACATGTTGATTGGCAGTTGAGAAGTTTTGGAACTTATAGCGTTCACATGTAAGCTAAATTTAGACTTAGGCCTAAGACTAGTGCCGTAACATGCTAACTTTAATTTTGTAAAAGCAGCTCAACGTTCTCTACTTCAATGAGGGCATAACCGGAATTAATCCATTCAAACTATCAAGCTCTCTTAAAAAAGTCATATTATGAAACATCAGTACATAGGGGTCATTGTGCCAAGGTTTGTATGGAAACTAAGGGAGACATAGCACTATAAAATTTGAATCAGAAGAAAAAAGTAGCAATAGCTTGGACGAAGTCATTCCTTAAAGCAAATTACTACAGAATGATCTAGATAATTTTTATGATTTATTAATTAAATGATTTATTAATTAATTGATTGAATAATTATGAGCAATTAATTGATTGATTGATTAGTTGATGGATGGATGGATGGATGGATGGATGGGTGGATGGATGGATGGATAGATTGATTGATGGATTGATGGATTGCAGTGTTTCATCTAGCCATTTCTAACATGGCGCAGCGCCATGTTGCCTTTTGTGAGCGCCATGTTGCCCTTCATATGCGCCATGTTGCCCTTCTTGTGCGCTATGTTGCCCTTCAGGTGCGCCATTTTGCTCTTCTAATATTCAGACAGTGAAGTGCCTCATTGAACTATTGCTACGTCATATTTAATCCACCCACGCCATTGTCACAGTGGAAAACACCTAGATCACTGATGTCTCGCGCTCACACCTATGACACAATACCTCATAACGGATTGTCACCGCCTTGTGTACATAGTGGTCTACATACTTATCTGATTCTGTTTGTACCCTTAATTGGGGAGGGGGTGTAGGAAATGCCCAACCGAGTCAACTGGGTGCCCGGCGGTCATGATAAGGTGCCCCCAATGATCGGTGGCGCCATGCCCATTCTGAATCCTAGATGAAACATTGGATTGATTGATGGATTGATTTGTGAATTGATGGATTGATGGATTAATGTTTTGATAGATTGATGGATTAATGGGTTAATGGATTGATGGATTTATAAATTGATGGTTTAATGGATTGATTGATTGATTGATCGATTGATCGAATGATTGATTGATTGATTGATTGATTGATTGATTGATTGACTGATTGATTGATTGATTGATTGATTGATTGATTGATTGATTGATTGATTGATTGATTGATTGATTGATTGATTGATTGATTGATTGATTGATTGATTGATTGATTGATTGATTGATTGATTGATTGATTGATTGATTGATTGATTGATTGATTGATTGATTGATTGATTGATTGATTGATTGATTGATTGATTGATTGATTGATCGATAGATCGATAGATCGATAGATTGATCGATTGATTGATCGATCGAGCGATCGTTGTTGCAACTTTGAGTTTTGGGCAAAAAATTGCCACACTATTTCTCCCTCAGTTATTATCCAATCGGCTTGAAATTTGGCCATAATAACTTTTCGAAGCGATCCAACCAATAGTGTGTGAGGCGGCTCTATCATGGCACAATCCCCTATATGGTATCCCGCTTGCTGAGACCTTGTGGGAATTCCATGGACAGAGATTGCATTATAAATTGTGAAGATGAAATATCTATTTATAAGCTACTACCCAGCCATGCTCTCTAGTCCAACTATCCCTTGTCCAAACTCACTTCATGTTGCTTCAACAACAGGCAATCTAGTTGACAGCTTCTATGACATAAAACTTTCGGCCCAGATCTGGTATTCTATCCATATTAAATAATAGCGGTATTGAGCGGCTTAAAGAACCACTCGTCGTGTAGTCGGGGTTAGAATAATAGACTTGGTCCAAACGTTCCTATTATACTCTATCTTGCATCATCAGCAATGGAACTGCAACCTTAGAAATATTATTAATAAATAACAAAAATACCATCGATCCCAGGATCGAGTGACGGGCAACGCCAGATTAACATTTAACCAGCTTAATTCTACACCCTACACAACCACTCGCTGTTTTCTTTCCGATACATAAGAGCTAAACCAATCTAGCAATCGATCGTTAAAACCAGACATTTTTAATTCATGAAATATCAGTCTGTGCACTGTCAAAAGCTTTATTAAATAAAGTCCAAATATATTATGTCAGTTTGAATTAAACTGTTCAATTTTGAACCAATGTCATGGTAAACTCCGGCAATTCATAGCATTAACAATATTATAGTAACATGGTTGTGAATACACTTTTCCGTTACTTTCACAATACCTAATAAATAATTAATCTTGTGTGTTATTTATGAACAGGTATAACGTTGGCCAGTTTTTTTAAGTTTTGGGAACTCTAGACTGTCCCATACTTAAAGGGACTGGCCCAGGCTAAAATCATAAAAAAATCGGTGATTTTATTTTGGCTTCTTAATATGACCATATGATGTAAACATGTCCATAAACTAGAACTGCAAAAGTTTTTTAATTTTTCTGCTGCGCATTCACCAGTTAGACTAGATATAGAGACGAAATTCCCGTATTTCTAATTTTTGACATGGTTGTCAATAATTAGAAATCAGGAATTTCGTCTCCGCCGTCGGCCCAACATTAAACCAGCATTGGGTCAATGTATCGTGTTTGCTGGGCCATGGGTGTGATACTTTTACCCGATGCATAGGGCGGGGGTTGCAGTAGCGAGACATAACTTCAAGTGGGTTAAAAATTAAATCAGATAACTTAGGGGTAAACATGATAAATATGTTAGACCCTGGTGTACAAAGGGTCAATGTCGTTTTAACTGTCGCGCTCGTTCCCCCCTCCCCCAAGTCACATTCCTGAGCTCACAAACTGTGCAACCGTGTTAGATAAATTATCAGATTACGTTGCTTGTTGGTGGAAGTTCGTATTAATTATAAGTACATGTAACTACACACGCTCATAAACATGTCTTCGGCATCAGATAGTTCGGGCCAAGTCTAGTATACTACCACCGATCAATCGAAGAGCGGCCGACAATTCTCTCAGGAGTACAAAGTGTAATAACTCACTATACTACATGAACATTTTAAAAGGATGGTTAGCGGTTGGTGACTCCTATGCGAGCGACACATATACAGACAGAAAGATATTTTATTGACAGAAAAATATTCATTACAGACTTATTTGTCATAGAAATGAGAGAGATATAATATGTACATGTATATACAAGATTGTTAATTTGTTAAAATCATTTGACAATATACATGTTATGACATACATGTACATATATCTAAAATCATGTTAAGTGGCATTGTCAATAACAACTGGGTATTTCGATATATAAATGACTACTACTTAAAATAAAATTAAAAGGCATTGCCAAGATAACATAGCGGTCTATCATTTTGTTTCCCACACCGAAACCAGATATAAAATAGCTACTATGTATAACATACTAATTATATATAGTAGCAAAAAAAAACAATCTGGAAATCGTAGAAACCTAAAATATATACAAGTGCATAATTATGCTACAGTGACTGGAGTATACAAGAAGACAATAGTTAAAATTATATGGTATTTTTTAAAATCAAATAATATTATAATATCACACAAGTACAATAAAATGTGGCAATCCGCGAAAACAGGTAAGTCCGAGCTATGTGACCATGCAAGCACAGTCGTTATGAGCTCGGAGATTCCTTGATATTGACTACTGGTGCAAACTTGACAACGTAATAATGGCGGATAATTATTTGTGCAATTCACACAGGACATAGCCCTCGCGCAAAAACATTTCAGCTTATTTTAATTCACTATATTGTTTAATTCATACCATTTCAATCACGGCCTAGCTAGTAACACATAGGCCTACACGGAGTTACAATCTCGTGATGATATCATTATGTGACTCTCCCCACGAGATAGTCCACATAAATATATGTAATATGCTACATTGTATTGTTTGGTATTGTGGTTGTCTCATTTCAGACCGACACATGTGTCCCCCCCCATGATTTATTTTCTATATCACATTGTATTTTTTGGTATGATAATCCTGTTATCGTTCAGATGCTCAAGATTCACAAAACATTTTTGATACATAAATTACATGCATTCATTCATTAATGTGAGATGACCACCCTGACGATCTTGCAAGCAATGTCAAATATGTTGAAGTGGGAATGGAACATATGGAATCATATGAATTATGGCCTGGTGAGAGGATGACCTGGAGAGTTTCATAACACCATCTCAAAAAGAGTGTTCTGGCTCTCCAATAGTCACAGCATATAGATCAACAGAATCTAGACTACTTAAATATCGGTTGGAACCAGTGCCTATGTCCATTGTTGATAACAAAAGTAATATATCAGAACTTCAAACTCAGAATCTACTCTGAAAAAAACCTTACAAGTGGAAATCTCTTTTTGGGTCGCCATTGCGTACCCTGATGACATCGCAAGGCTCTGACACAGTGACCTCCATCTTTAAATTTAATAGTTCTAATACGATCAAAAGTTTACGCCTGCTGAAAATGGCCTAGTTTTCGTAGGCACTTGAAATACTCGTGTCAATTTCATGGCATCCGAGTTTTTCGATAGGCGGCGCGAGTGTCGTTTTTACACAGCTGGCTGTTGAAACAAAATAGCGGTCAGTGTGACTGGGCCTCGCGCAAGAAATGAGTTAGGGAGGCCCAGTCATACCGGGTAGCCATTGCGTCTGATGCTATCAAAATGGATACATGTGCCATTTTGTGGACCATTATTAACCCACCAAAGTCGAGGTTCTGAATTTGTCTAAATAAATAGCAATTATTATGTATTTGATAGACAAAACCCAGGGACCTCTGCTTGGTGTACGATGGGAACTACGGTATACAAGAGTCAAGTCATTAGACGACATGATATGAACACATACAACGTATGAACAAGCAAATGTGGCTATGGCGCATCAGATGATTGAACTCGCAGCTACTGGTCTTCGTGTACGCAAATATCAATGGTAAGATATTGACAGATATTGCAGAAACTGTACAGAAAAGTACAGATATAGTTCCACAACAGCTAGCAGCTCATAGTATTATAATACCGCATGTAAGAACAGATCGTCGCTTCGGAGCTAAATGATCCTATCTGCCACTCTGACGAGTGTCAGATAGGATCATTTAGCTCCGAGGCGACGAGATATTTGATTGCGCAAAAAATAACAAAGTTAAGTAAAGCTCACGACTATGATACAAATCTCTCTCTGCAGCAACTGAAGCCGTCTCAAAAATGTTCCAAGAACCCATATTCAAACAGCGATCTGGAACACAGCAAGTGAAGCCGATTTACCAAAGCTTGATCTAACAAAGTGTTCATGGGCACGTGATAAAGCAGGAAAGTGACGCAGCACCTTGTCAGAATTGGAGAAAATAGCCCCACCTGATATTGTAGACCTTGCGAGGTGTAGTTGCGAATCATGTTCAACTGATCGCTGCATTTGCTCGTTCGGGAAAATTGCCTTGCATTATGGTTTGTAACTGCCATTATGGCTTATGTAGAAATCAGTGTAATAGATCTTTAATTTAAGTTAGTAATGAAGAGTGATACAGTAATGTTAAAACATAGAAGTTACGGTAATTTGTCATTACAAGTGAAATATGACGCCGTAAAGGTTTGAAAAATTTCACAATATATCAATTATTTTAATTGTAATAAATATTAGAAAGTAATTTGTTGTTCATTGTAATTCTTGATCATGAAAACATATGTATAGTAAACACACAGTTCATGGTTCTACCATTTTAGTTTTCGAGATACTCGCGAAAGTAGGTTTTTTAGTAATGACGGTACTAATTTGCATTTTTATGGTTCTATGATTAATATTAGAAAGTTGGTTTAAAGCTAATTGTATTCCTTGACCATGAAAACATATGTATAGACCGGTAATAATTTGCATATTTTGCAAAATGCACAAAGGAGCCAGGAAGGCATCATCCAGTTTCTCAATCGATGCAATGAGACGTTGTATGGACCCCAATGTAAGCTAATCTCATGTTTTCCTGGACTATGACCATCGGGCCACCCTATAAGGCTGTAACGTGTGACAAAAAGTGTTGATCAAGCAGTGGTGTTCTCATGGTTAATATACCCTCAAATGAAATGAATCGTTTTTAGGCCACCTTTGTGCACATATAGGCTAAACTGGGCCAGGAGAACCTCCTGAGGATAGTGAGATGATTGAGATGACACTGTCCTCCAGACCTGAGGATGATATACCCTCAAAGTGCTGAATTATCGGTGTATTACCCATGGAGACCAAAGGGTTATTTTAAAATTGAAATCATCATAAATATCTTAGATAGCTCTTTCTGCTTCATTTGAATACCCATGTTATTATATATATTTTTACTCTTACAGGGCGGTGATCGACTTTAGTCGTACAGACGTCAGATTATGTCGACTATAAAGTCGTACAGACGTCAGATTATGTCGATTGAAGTCGTACAGACGTCAGATTATGTCGACTATAAAGTCGTACAGACGTCAGATTATGTCGCTGAAAGGGTTAACAGACATTGACCCGGCGCTGGCTTAATGTTTGTTCACCTTCTACGATGCTGGTGCAACATTAAGCCGGCGGTGTGGTTGCCGGTATGGTTGCCGAGTTCACGGATCTGAAGAGGTAAGCTACTGTCACTACACGTGGTCTACGTGAAACCACGCCCACTCTGCCATCTCGCTAGTAGACCAGAATAGACGACACCCCAGCAAACACGATACGCTGAACCAATGCCGATTCAATGTTGGGCCGACGTCGAAGACGGCGGGCCAACATTTAATCAGCATTGGTCTCACTTTTCGTGTTTGCTGGGACGATACATCGACCCAATATTGGGTTATTATTAGGCCACCGTCTGCTACGTCGACCCAGCGTTAAACCAACATTGCATTGTATAAACGTACCGTGGTTGCTGAACCAGTTTTCCTCTGAGAGTCTCGCTCTGATGGTCTCGCTCTGTAGCATGAGTGACAATAGTGCCACAGCCGATATTCTCGAAGAAGATGTGATTGGTCGAGATGGCCGTCTCGACCAATGGCATGTCTAACGTCCGAGCCCTGAGAATACCAACCCAGTGCGCCGTTACGTGAGTGGCTGACCTATTCTGTGATTGGTCGGCATTTACGGAAGGCGTATTAGATCACTGTGCCACACAAGTCGTCAAACTAATTGGAAATCATATAAAACCCGGCTACTAAGAGCGCTCAGGCACACGGCAGTGGACAAGGTGGGTACTTGGACAAGGTGGTGCCATAATAGACCAGAAATGTGAGTAAAAGTAAAGCAGAACGGACCAAGTCTAGTATTCTACCCCCGGCCAATGGAAGAGTGGCTCAGCCTGAGATCACCCTATCACCGCCGTCATTCAGTTGTTATTTAAATTAGGGGGTATAATACCATACTTGGGCCGAATAATGTTATTATTATAAGGTTGCATTGCTTTTAAAAATCTTAGCTTTGTATACATCCTGATGTATACAATTTTACTTACAATTACATATTTTTACGATTATTGTATACATTTGTTTATGTAAAGCCTAACAAATAAATTAATGACGTATGCACATATCCAGCACACACGAAACGTTGACCAAATGTTGGGCCAACGTCGCACACGACAGGCCAAACTTGAACCAACATTGAATCTATGTTTCATGATTGCTGGATACGATATCGTTGAGAAAGCGAAACATACTTATGACACAGTAAGCCCTGTAATGAGTATAGGAAGCAAATAATGCCAACGGGCCGGCCCCGATGGCTCATTCGTATCTCCTGGGCTTGTAACCTGGAGGTACCAGGTTCGAATCCCGGTCGGGCCGAATATTTTCATTGTGGTTGTGCATATATAGTGCCACAAACTGTTCAAATGAATCGAGTGTACAGTGCTGTCTATAGTACTGTGCACTATAAAGAACCCTTTAGGTCATTCTAACTAAGAGCAGGCCATAGTCCCGTCTTCTGGCTTTCTTCTGTCGCGATATTGCCTCATTGTGCAATATTATTGTATAAACCTTTGGCGTGATGGCTCAAGCACGTTTACTGGTTGTCCACTGGTCTAAGTCTTCTTTTTGCTGAAAATATGTTATTCAAGGTTCCAATATTCAATAAGATACATGTAGTAGTTAAATGTAGGGCCTCCTAACTTTTGAAAGAAAATAATGTTTCAAACTTATGACGTTACGACTTCCTACGGCAAGCCTTGATGACATACTGATGTCCGGCAAGTGAAATAGCTCAGGCATCGCGGAATGATCTTGTCGTAAATGGGTGGTGGTAGTTGGTGGCCTTGGTCCCTGTTCATAGTTGAGCGTATGTGGATGGATGGTCTCCTTGACGTTGCGTCTATGCCTGTCTAGTTATCTTTTAAGTACTTTAGTGTTGGTAATTGACACACTATGGTAGGTGTTGGGGCAGTGCTCGCCCACTCCTGTGGGTCTGTCCAGTTTGGTGTGGTCTTTGAACCATTTTGCGATTATTGCAGACATATCCTTTAGCGGACATTTCTTTTTGCGGACATATTTTGTGGCGGACATTTACTTTTGCATTTTTGCGGCGGTCATATAGTATCTTTTTTGCGGACATATCTTGTGGCTGACACTCCTGTACCTGGTGGACACAACTGGCCCTAACATGGCCTAAATATTGGACTGACTTTGTATGTGATGTCATGGTCATCTGATAAAACTCCAACAAGCCCAGCAAGAGTTCACATTCCCAATAGGCCCTACTAGTTTCTCTAATCTATATATAAGCACGCAGCCATCTAAAGGTTTTTTAAAATTTGAAATCATCATGCATGTCTTTCTGATTCATTTAAATACCTATGTTATGAGTCTGTTATGCTTACTCCTACAGTGCGGGGATCGATTATAGAATCTGACGTCTTATGTCTAAAGTCGATCCCCGCGCTGTGAGGGTTAACTAGGTACATTATAACATTTTATTCTCCTTACTTAACCCTTTAAGCCCTCACGATGCATTAAAGCAGCATTTCACATCCCTGAAAACGGACTTAATTTTCCTATAACTGAGGGTTTTAGAACGAAAATTTTTATGAAACTGGTTTACCAATTCATGGCTTTTCCTGTAATTTTTAAACCACATCAAATCTTCTTCATCCACTACAAGTCGCGATTCGCGGCTTGTAGTGGATGAAGATGACAATGGTAAATTCAGGCCTGAAAGGGTTAACTTCACAAATAATTTAACAACTGATATTACCCCTCCCCCCCTAGGATACGTGTTGGAAGGCTTCCCAGTGAAAAATATGCCAACCGCAGCCTTGTACTTCCTTGCAACAAAAAACATATGGAGACTGTAAAAAAATGTTCTTTATTTAATATTTTTGCTGGTAATGACAACTCTAATTTGACAGGAAGTGGGATAAGATTGTTTTATTCTAATTTTTTTTACATAGGCTGCATGTTTTAACCGCAACGTTTTTTTTTCTGTTTTCAGATGAAGGTGTTACTAATACTTCTGGTGGCGATTTTCGGAGCTGTGTCTGCATCAAGTAAGATTAATACGCCTTACTTTCCTAGTTAAAGTGACAGGCCCAACTGCCCCCGAAAGTTGACAAGTTTAAATTTGTGTTATTCAGGCTTATATCATCGTAAATCTATCTTATCTTTCTCCACTCTCCATTTGAAAAAGATATGTACCCGATAAGTGTGTATTTCGGAATTGTCATACAATTAATGACAACCATCTCTTTATTATAATGGCTTTGACCAAGCCGCTGGAGGTCTAGATGAAGGGTCCGATGTTGATTTTTTTCTTTGAAAGTATCCACACTGAGGAGAATCCCTTCCTTGTTTGTCACTACACCAGCCACGAACATCCCATGAATAGAATCTGTGTATTTTGGCGATGTTTACCATGTCCTGCAAATATGTAAAATATGTCAATTGGTCCAATTTAGGTGTTTTGAACCTTCCTCTTCTGAAAAGTGTGACTCGTTTGGAAAGCGCCGTTAAACGGCGATTTCCCGATGACATTGTAGTTAAACTAGCAACGTATTTGACGATCTGAGACGTTACATACTTATCCTAATACGAGTAAGGAACTTTTTGTCATAGATTAAGGCTTGGTTTAGTCTATTTCTACAGCTGGACTTCGCGTAATATGTCATCCAGAAGCTGAAGTATATTGATAAATTTGCTATGTTGGCAGCCATTTAAAATTATGTAATCCATTTTGTACTATTTGATCTGGTCCAGTATGGCCAGTATGCAGGATGTATTTATCTGACATAAAATAACTTCGTATAGATCATCATTTAACCTTTTTTATGGCTTTAGTCTGTGCTTTTTGTTTTGTCATTGTAAAACGTAAGCTTATTGCTTTCGATTGCAACATAGCGCATTATAATCTTTCAATTTGTCATTATTGCATTTTGAGACATCGAAAGTCAAGATTTAAATTCGACAACCTGTACGTACGACACTTATCATCGAGTAATGTTTGTTGGTGACCATTTTTACAGAACTACCTCAGAAACCACTGACTGAGTGATCACTAGGCTGAAATGATTTTGTTGTTGAATGTATTACATTGTTTTGTAATGCCAAAAAGCCGTAACTGCATAATTTGAAGGGAACAGCTACTGCCTTTTGGATTTGCATAGAAGCTCAGTGATGCCCCCTTGTGGACCACGTATGGTACTCCACTCCATACAATCACAGGCGTCATTAACCCCTACAACGCTGGAATATATTATTTGTATAACCCATGGAGACCAAAGGGTTATTTTTAATTTAAAATTATCACAAATGATTTAGTCAGCTTCTCCCGCTTCATTTGAATACCTAGTATCTGATTATGTTATCATGGTTATGGGTCTACGGCTAGATATTTTTCAGTGCGGGGACCATCTTTAGATGTCAGAATCTGACGTCTACAGACGTCAGTTTCTGATATATAAAAACGGTCCCCGCGCTGAAAGGGTTAATTAGTTATGTCACCTGGAATGAGATAACTGAGAGGGTGTGGTCTGGAGTAGAGTACTATACTTGGAACAAACAGGATAGCTGTATCATTAATTTGTTGTAGAACCCGCACGCTAACAATGAAAAATAACATATAAATGTAAAAAGTACAGCGCGGGGATCGACTTAAGACGTCAGAATCTGACGTCTAAAGTCGATCCTCGCGTTGTAAGAGTAAAAATGGTTATAATGGCCCCAGCCCCAGAGGCTGAAACAGGTTCCAACAACAGATTGAACGCGTACGAAATCGTGGGACATTTCTTAGGACGATCATATCTAGGACTTTCCCTTGAATAATCAGGTCACAAATAGTTTTTTTAGAATCCGTAGCATTTCAGTTACATGCCCACATGCTCACCTCAAAGGTCGCACAGTAATGGACATATTTCACACCTGGGCTCGCTCTCAGTCACCGCCATGTTGGGTTTTTAGGGTAAAGCAAATTCATCAATTATCCGCGGCCGCGGAGAGGAGACCAATTACATAGCAATTCTAATGAAGCAGGAATAACTAACTAAGATAACTGATAACTGATCTCCGTGGTTTATACGAAAGTATTTCAGCGCTTTAGGTGGTAATCTTGTGTTAGTCACTGATTGTGTTCTCATTGTAGTATATCTTTCAGATTATTTGGGCAGTCCCTGCTACATGTGTAAAGAATTCCTCCCCAATGGCCAAGGTTTTATGGAGCACCCCAACGAGACCATGTGCTGTTATTACTACGAGTGCTGGAGAGTGGACGGATCTACAGTAATCGACGAGATATTGAGGACTTGTCCACCAGGAACCTGGTTTAACTTTAGTCCTGGACGTCGTGGAGCTCCATGTATCGCAAATAAACCATACCCACACTGTGTGTCAGAGTGCGGCACTTCTGAACCGATCACAAGTGAGTGTCTGCGAAGTAAACACGAAACATTTTTTATAACATGGGTACAATGCTGGACCAACGTTGGGGACATTGTGACAACATTGTACAGATGTTATGCAAATGTTTTTGTGATAAACTGAAATTGGCAACATATTCTGCGGTAAATGCCTAATCAATCAAATAATTGAATCCGTGATGTTTCTATTTTTCATAAATTGAAATAATTATGTTTCGGTATTTGCGCTATCAATATAAGAAATCATTTTGAAGAAAACATGAATCATGGTCAAAATAATCTTTAATTTGTGTGAACATGTCAGTCTGTGTGTCAGTGTGTGTGTCAGTCTGTATGTCAGTATGTGTGTCAGTCTGTGTGTCAGTCTGTATGTCAGTCTGTGTGTCAGTCTGTGTGTCAGTCTGTATGTCAGTATGTGTGTCAGTATGTGTGTCAGTGTGTGTGTCAGTGTGTGTGTCAGTGTGTGTCAGCTTGTGTTTCTACATGCTTCAAGATCTCTATCTCTTTGATTACCAGAACCAATGTGCCATCTCTATCCCAACCCCGCTAATGCCCAGCAGTTTGGAACCCTGAACCCACCTCCTGACGGAGCATGGGAATTTGATGGAGAATGTAAAGCAAACCATGTGTTTGACCACAGCGCATGTACATGTGTACCTGTTCAACAGGGTAAGTGTATATGCCTCTATATACATGATCTAAGTGGTTGTCCTAAACGGCTCAATGTCTGTTTTGCCAATAGACCGTTCCCTTGGATATGAAATGATGTATCTGTCACTTTACAAAGTGGCAGATACATCCTTTCATATTCAAGGAGACGAGTTTATTGTGCAGTACTGCATATTTTCTACTTTGCCAGTGTTTCGAAAATGTAGGCCCACCTAGTTTAGTAATTTCGGATACACATGATACAGAAATGAGAATTATGATCTATCCCAGCAAACAGAAAGCATTTGTATAACATGTGTGCAACGTCGGCCGAACGTCTTCGTCTTCCACGTTGGTTCAACATTGCCCAAATGTCATACAAATGGTTTGTGTTTGCTGGGTAGACACTGTGTAATCATCTGTGTAGTCATCGATCTAATGCTGGCTTAACCCTTTAACCGCCGGTGCCGCATATGTTCGGGTTTTCATTTTTTATTAGCACATTAAGTACCACCTTTTAAACATGTTGAAGATAAAATGTGACATAAATCAGCAATATTTGAAAACAGTTGACCTACATTTTGTCAAATCTGAATAATTTTCACTCACTTGAAGTTGTGGATCGCGTCAGCGAAACACAACTTCAAGTGGGTGAAAATTCACATTGAATAATTTGGCGGTTAAAGGGTTAATCTTGGGCCTACATACACCCAGCATTGGTTGATCGTTTCGCGTTTATTGACCACGATAACTGACTGAATAAACGCCTAAGCACATTTATCCATGTGCGTGCCAAGCTATAAGAACTCAAATGCAATTGTTTTCTAATTTGTAAATGAAATGAATCGGGCTTTAGGCCACCTTTGTGCACATATAGGCTAAACTGGGCCAGGATAACCTACTGAGGATGGTGAGATGATTGAGATGACACTGTCCTCCAAACACAGGATTCGAAATTCGAGCCTTGGCGGTCTGAGGCCGAGCACGCTACCTCTCGGTCACGGAGGCTCCTCACAATACTGACTTTCACACGTGGATGGGGAAGAAACATTTTTTGTTTCTTTCAAACCGCCAAGACCGGGAAGCGAACCCCGAACTCTGGCGTGAAAGGCAGCGGTGCTAACCACTACCCTAGGGCCCCCGCCCTTTCTAATTTGTAATGCATTGTTACGAATTGGGACGCTGTTCAGATGATTTTGTGTCCCAACCTGTAATAAGATGATATAATGTACGTGATAAATCATAACTTTTTAAGTGATTTCGTAAAAAAATGATGTTGAAGATTTCGATCAATAACTATGCTAATGTATGCTAATTTATGTCTATTATATTAGCCTGGATTTTTTCGAAATTAATTAAATGAACTGGGGAAACATGGGTGTAGACACAGTCAAACAATTTTGCAGGTGATTTAGCTCCACAATTTTAATGTTTCTGTATCAATTAGGTTAATTTTTTCCGACGTCACTACCTGACGAGTATGAAGTAAGTCGTAGACAAGAGAAATCTAGATAATTTTTTAAAAGGATTTTTTTCTAGGCCTCTGCCTATTTTTACAAGGTTGGTCGGTCGCTAAACACTCTTCTTTCGTTTCATTTTTCGGCGAAATCATCATCTTAAAGATCACATAAAATGTTTTCATTTTCTCATTTTCAACAGAGAGCTGCTTTTGTAAGCTGGACATTAACTTTGTGGGTGGCATCCAAGACGACAGTTGTCACAATGCTCATATCATCAACTCAGAAAATCCAGTCACTGTACAAGCTGACGCCGCTATGCCCGATGGAAGTGCTGGTGTATTTAACGGTACCAATATTCTCTCAGTAAGTTCTACAAAAGAATGAAGCGGAGAATTATGTTTATTGCACAATGGCGTTTACTGTCCCGTGTGCTCTTCAGTTTGTTTCGGTATTATTCTACACGGGATAATAATTTGAACCCTTTAACCGCCGGTGTCGCATATATGCGACACCCATAACTCACCCATACCCTATGCCGCCGGTGTCGCAGGGCAGTTGAAAACGTGACACCAATCAGCAAGAATCGTCGACCTTCATTTTGTGAGATCTGGATAATTTTCACTCACTTGAGGTTGTGGATCGCGTCAGCGAGACACAACTTCAAGTGGGTGAAAATTCCGATTTTTGAAAATTTGGCGGTTAAAGGGTTAAACCCTTTTTCAAATTGCCAATAAGTAACTATGGTATGTTATATTGCGATATTGTTGTATTCAGTAGCCTAAATCGTTGCTCAAAGTTTTTATAAAGCATGACAATGATTGTCATAAAGCAGGACCCTTTCGGATAATACTTTATTGGATACTCGTATTCTATTCTTAGTAACACTATTTGAGAAGGTGAATTAATGATCTCATGTATTAGACAAAAAGGTATTTTCAGATAATTTGTTGGCGTGATAGGTTTATCTATGTTGAAATAAAATCAATGAAAGTGTCCATTTTATGTCGATTTTACGTGAACAGCCATCGATATATAAGTTTAGCCTACACACCAAGACCTCAATCAGTACATGTGTTTGCAAGGTGGTACAACATCTAGTCATAGAATACTTTAACAAAAATGCTAATATTTTAAATAGCTAAATTTCCGAAAACTCTGAATTATTGGTCGCCATATGCGTTTTTTGACGACTCTGTATAAAGCAGGAGACCTTGTTATACAGTATGCGTAGGACAACTTCAGTATATGTATACAGGGGGTGGATGTGAAGCTCCGATTATTTCATTACAGATAATGATAGTCATACAGCTGGTTTTTTATGTATTGTTCAACGTGTGCTCATGTTCCAGCACAATAGTAATTCTTTATGAGGGGACGGGTATGAATCCTTGATATATGAAGCAAGGAACGAATTGCAAAGTCTGGTATGATAGTCCGGTCGAAATTTGAGAATATGTTCTCTAATAAAGTTCCGCAGGCATTTTGGGGTAAAAGTGTTTTGAAACCTGTTAAACTATTTTGAATGTGCTGATTTCAAAAATGCTGTATACCAAGTTCGATTTCGACCCTTTGACTCCTAAAATCCCACTACAAAATAGTCAATGAAAATAGCTGATTTATAGATACAATCAACAATTGTTACTGGCACAAATCACAAATTTGACATTAGAATTTATAAAACCATTCGAGCGTAGCAACTAAAGTTAAAATTAAAATTACTAATAATAATGTTTTGATTTATGTTAAAAGAAGCATTTTGTAATGACTCTGTCTCGATATCGTTTTAAAGTGACTCAAATATAGTTGTTTAAAAATATAATTTGCATATATTTGATATAACTCTTTAACCCCTGAAAATAACAAACAATCATAGTGGACATAACAATAATTAAAGAATAATTAAAAAATACAATATGTGAAATTTTGGACAAAGTAACTTATAACCACTAGCCAGTATGATTTTAAAATTGTAAAATGTATTGATAAATATACCTTGTCTTAACCTTATTACATTTGAAACGTTTTAACTCTTTGCTTCGTGAATGTGCTGATAATCGTGTTATGAAAATGTCTAAATCATTGCTCCGCGTGTGAGGACGCGGTAACAACTATAATAAAAAAACAGATGTCTATTATAACTGATCAAGTCAAAAATAATTACTTTTCAAAACAATCATATGTATAATTAATACACTAAATGATATGACAAAGTTTTTTTCCAAATATCCTTTCTCTTCGCATTAAACTACGGTGTATGTAGGCCTACCATGTCTATTTTTTTAACATGACTAACTTCTTAGCAACTATTTGTGGTGAGCAAAACTAGATAGTTGGCTTAATAGTAGATCCAGATCACAATGGTAACGACCAGCAAAACTATTAGTAGAACTAACACAAAACTTCTGCTGCTACAGTATCAATTAATTATTTATTTATTTTTATTATTATAACCAACACTTGACTGCTTTCATCAATAATTTTATAATTTTAAAAAAACCCTGCTCATCCGGATGTAAGGAGTGGGGCTGTCATGACAAAGCTACCATTAATCAATGACGCTAAATGAAACAATGTACTTGATTAATATCTATCGAGAAACTGTAGAATTCAAAATACTGTGAAAATAAAATGATAGTGATTATTTTAATCTGTTGAAAAGCAAGGAAGTCAAAAACCTGAATCCTGGGTGATGTTATAGGTTGTTCGGACAAGGTCATTATTATACCCCCGACCAATAGAAGAGTGGTTAAGCTTGTCACATGATGAGATCAGTCAACCAGACTTGAGCCGGCTATTCTATATCCTTTCGAAGCTTTACAATAGTGAGCACATTGATAAAATGATTCTACTGCGACTAAGCACATCATCCCCATGGTCACTAATTTTATAATTAAAGTACATCTTCATTTGAAAATATTGCTGATCCCACGAATTCGTTCGAATAAGATGTTCCATAAATGCTCAGGTTGAACAATGTTAAAAGAATTATGTTAGGTGAAAGATGAACATGAATATGCTAGATGGCTTTTTATTACCCTTTTAATATTTCCCATATCTCTTCAATACTTCTTCATTGAGATATGCTTTAATAATATGGATGTTGTCTTAACACATGCACACCTTCAGTCCAACCAAGACTCGTCTGAATGGGATGATAAATTCCAACTAAAAAATAAGGAAAGACTACCAATATTGATTTATAAAAAAATCCCTATGAAGCGTTTGAGCTTCCTTTAACTTGTTTTTATTGGGGTAGAGCCGAATGTTTTAATTGCATATTTTGAAAACATGGCAAGCAAACGAATTGTGGACAAATAAGTTGGTAGCTTTACATGGTTCGAATCTCGACTCGACAGTTATCGTATTTTATACATAATACCCAAATATATCTGCCATGTTGAATAAAAGGCATGGTTTGGCCTATAAAAATATCGTTTGGAATCGTTTTAAAAAAGGTAAGACATTGACCAGATTTTATGTCCCGTTATTAGAAGAGAAGGCAAAAAGTGACCTAAAACGCATTCATAAACTCTACTATTTTCACATTCTTGAAGACATTGAATTGTATTGTGAATGGTGGTTTCAGGGATCAGATAATAATGTGTGCTGAGTATTTTTTGTAGACTTTTGTAGTAAAGTGTCACAACAGGTGGCACATTCTGTTGTTCTGAAATTTCAAGCGCAAGAACGACTACCATGATTACAAAATGTAATCTAATTTTATAGAAGGCATGTACAATACCATATTTTTATCTGATGACCAACCATACCAGCTCACATCTTAGTGTTGTATTTGTGGTAAATTTGTACTAAGGATGTCTTTTCAGCATATTCCTAACATGGGTTATGGTGATGGGTAAGATTATATTTAAAATCAAAACGGGTCGTGTTAGTAAAATGTTTGGATTTTTCATTCACGTGAAAGTTGAAATTATTAATTAAATAAAAAAGGATAGGATCAACCCCTAACACACTAGTCTTATTTGTACACATACACATCGAAAATATTCCACTTAAAAACAAAATCAATGTTATACTAGCATTTCTAAGAATTTAAAGAGTTGGCACTTTATTTTCAATGTTGTCTATCTGCCCCTTATTTGATGTTTTTTTTTCTCTAGAAAAATAACATGGACTTTAGGAAGTGTCGCATGAGAACTTTAAATCTACAATATTGATAATAATATATTACACATGACATTGTATAATATTACTGTGAATAATTTAAAAAAATAAAAAAAATAATACGTTTTTGCGGGGTGTTAGATGATAAAATGTGTGTTAAAAATAAATAGAGCTTAGTAGCCAAAGAGTTAATAGATTATTTATATATTCTGCTATGTCTAAAACGTGTTAATACAATATCATTGTATATACCTATATGTAAGAAAAACGCATATATCTTTCATTCACACATAAAAACGTTTTTTTTAATTTTATTTGGCTTTTAGAGATTAAAGGGTAAAAACAGGGCTTGATAAACAGTATTTTTAATTCTGGACACCCAAATTAGGCTAATAAAGGAAATCCTGACATAACGATTAAGTAATTTAAAAAAGAGTTAACCATTTATTTTCAATATCTCATATGTTCTTTGTTTCAACCGAATATCTTGTGTTTATTCTCATCAATGAATTGAAAGACAATATTTGTATCATAGGGTTCAAATCAATTTAGCTTTAAAAAAATCATCCTTTTGTACTTTAAACGTGACTATTTATTAATACAATATGATTTTATATGCTTATTTGTATACACTAAGCGTAAATCTTGTATTTTTTTTATAGGAAACAATGGTTATGTTAATTTGCGATTTTGGGGCTCAGAAAGTCAAAACACAGCTTGGCAAACCTTTTTTTTTAAGTCAGGACACCCGAATCAGGTTAATAAAAGTTCGAAACACTTTTATTCTAAAATGACGACAGGAATTTTATTTTGTGGAATTTCGACCTGACTATAACGGATGACAGGCGTTATTTTTTTCCTTTTTAAACTCTTTTAATCTGTTATACAACTATCAATTTGGATTTCGTGAAAAACATGGTACTAATATGACTTTAATTGTGTTAGTCGACAAAATACTCAAGGCATTAGATGAAGGAAAAATTGTACTAGGGGTGTTTTTTAGACTTAAAGGTGATCTATCACCCCTTATATGGTATGAATAATTATGTCCTTATATGGGGTGATTGGCTATCATGTGACCATATAAGGAAACATTTGTGCCCCATCTTTTGGCAACTTTGATTTATTTGTCAAAAAATTATTCATACTATATAAGGGGTGATAGATCACCTTTAAGTAAAGCGTTTGATTCTGTTGACCATTCCATCTTACTTAAAACAATATTCAAATATGCTACTAGAGGTTCTGCTCTCAAATGGATGACAGATTACTTGAAAGAAAGACAAAAGTATGTATTATTTAATATACATTGTTCTTCTAATGCGATTGTTTTTGTGGTGTACCGCAAGGCTCAATATTAGGTCCTTCGTTATTTTTAATTTATGTCAACGACATGTCTCATGTATCACAACTACTCTTTACACTATTATTTGCAGATGACACAAATGTTTTTACTATTGGAAAAGATGTGACGCAATTAATAGCCATTATGAATAATGAAGTAACAAAAATTGTTTTATGGTTAAATGTAAACAAACTGTCATTAAATGTAAAAAAACGCATCACTTGATTTTTCAGCTTATCTCGAAATCGTATTATTACCGATACAGATATTAAGATTAATGTACAAATGGTAGCACGTGTTGCTTGTACTAAATTCTTAGGAGTTTTAATTGATGAAAAACTGTCATGGGCAAACCATAATAAATCTACTAAAATGAAAATTTCCAAATGTACAGGAATATTAAATGAAGCAAAAAAAAATATAAACTTGTCAAAATTAGTAACCTTGTACCACAGTTTTATTTATCCTTACCTAACTTATTGTTTAGAAGTGTGGGGAGGAGCTGGTGATGTATATTTATTGTCATTGTTTAAATTGCAAAAACGAGTGGTTAGGATAATGAAATCCTTACCCCACAGAGTTCACACTGAACCTATCTTTTTAAATTTAAAATTATTAAACATTTATCAATTATACAAACAGAAGATGTTATTATTTATGTTCAAATATATTCGTGGTTGTCTACCCAAATTGTTTAATAATTATTATATTCGGAATGTAGATATTTATTGTCATGTAACACGCCAGCAAAATAAACTGCACACACATAAATGTAGGACGTCTGCCGCACAAAAGGCCATCAGGTGTTATGGTGTTATTTTATGGAATGCATTTTCAAGCAAAGTATGTTTTAATGTCAGTTTTACATGTTATAAAAAAACGTTAAAAACATTTCTTTTGAATCAAGTATTATTTTCTGTTACAAATCATATCCTCTGATGTATTATACATTGTTTGATTGTATCATGCACTTCTGCACTTTTTTACAAATTCGAAAATGTAATTTTTTGAGGGCGCCAGTGGGCGTTTTGTCCTCATTGTCATTAGGTGCGATATATTTTATTTATTATTTTATCTGTATAATAGTTGTTTTGTTTTCATATTGTATTTCTAATGACAATAAATACCTTTGAATTGAAGTGAAAAAATAACGATAACATCAACAACAGGGTCTCAGCTTATGTACCGATATATACCTTGTTAGGACTATAAATTCTATAAATAAGTCATATAAGGACACTCACTCATCCAAAATATATCACTTGGATGCTTCGTGTTAGAAAATGATAATTAATTAATCTTGTTAATAATCATTCAAAAAGAATACTTTAAAGTGAGGGTATATTATGATATTTTTTTTGTTTTTTCCCAATTATTTTCATTTTGTCTTTTTTTCAACATTCAATGTCACAGATAAAGTAATATTAATATTACAAAAAAACATCCCTCAACATGTTACACGGGGGGGGGGGGGGTGCAACACTGGCTCAATCTATCAGCGATCACATGGTTAGTATTCATCTGTTCTCCAGGTCCCCATGTTCAGCGGTTTAGATTCAGAAGACTGCTATGTTGGCTGCCTGAGTGTTGGTGTATACTTCAAGACGGGAGATGTCATAGGTTATTCATCTTTGCTTGAAACCAAGGATTGCTGGTCGGGATCCTCTTACTTCATAGAAACTACGGGTGGTGGAAACGTTGAAGCTTTTATTGGAAGTAAGCGTGCCTCTGAAACTGTGAGTAACCTTGTTCCGATTGTGATCATTTGTAAACAGTACCTTATACTGGAGAATGTTATTAGCTAAAGCACAGCAAACACAAAACATTTGTATAACATTTGTACAGCGTCGGCCCAACGTCTCCGACGTTGGTCCAACATTGTACAAATGTTATACAAATGTTTTGTGTTTACTGGGAGGTTGATATACTGTATTGCTACTTTTCATGATTATATCATGATTAGCAGGCCTCCTAATTACCTGCCACATACACCAGTAACCAGGGTAACATATTACTCCATTACATCCCAGCAAACACCAGACGTTCAGCATATGTTTATTCCCAGCAAACATGAGATGTTGGCCCAACGTTGGCTTACTGTTGAGCCAACGTCGTAGACGGTGGGCCAACAGTAAACCAACGTTGGGCCGACATCCCTTGTTTGCTGGGTTGTTGGACCAGCGTTGCCAACGATCGCCCAACAAAAACCCAGCGTTGGGTCAGCGTATCTTGCTTGTTGTAATGGTATTCACTGCGCGATAATGGATCAAAAAGTGGAAGGTGGAAGTGCCCGAAGGCAATGTCACACAAATGAAATGGGGCAAAAGCTAAAACAATTATGATTTTTGGATCCTGGTGTATTGTATTAGTGGGTGATTCTTCTAATCATCCACTCATGAAATCATCCATGCTGTCGGGGGATCACCACTGTGGTATCAGCGACTTGTGCGGCTAGTGATTCCTCTAATCATCTTAGTGTTTCGAGCTGACGTCAGTCAATGCATTTTTTAGATTGCTTTTTTAACATGTCCAATGTAACTAATATTATTATTTTCTTCTTTATACATACTCTCACTCATTATGTAATTACTCGGCTTCTACGCTTTCCAGAGTGTTTTTTTGCTATATGCAGTAGCTATTTTATCTCTGGTTTTGGTGTGGGAAACTTAAAAATATCATGCCAATGCTGCTTAACTGTAGGTTATTTTAAAAAGTTCTCATGCATATTTTATTTAATCTGTGCTTCTTTTAGTATATAATGTCGTTTGATTTTAACATGTTTAAGTTAACTTAGCATGCATATTTTACCGAACTAATCCTGTTGTATATAGTCTTGTACATATGTTCATTTTAATGACGCATAAGTCTGCATAGACTTACCGTCGTCAATAAATATCTATCTATCTATATCATGCACATGCAGTGGGCGCTCCAAGGATCACGGTCAGGTTCTGTTACCTGAAGCAGTAGTTGACAGTATTTGACACACGTACGCGCCACATGCATTATATGGTAGCCCATTGAGCTTTTCTCACTCTAAGGCCCTGTTCGATTCGCACCAATCTCAAAAAAGTTTACTGATTCGGTTTGCTTCGGTTTGCATGCCCGAAACAATAATGTGATAGCAGCACATTTGTCGCTAATCTAGAAATAGTTTGAGCCAAAGAAACCATCTGGCTTGGCAATCCGATTTCAGATCCAAAATTACAAACAATATAAAAACAGTTTGGGCCAAAGAAAAGCAGGTTTGATAGTTTAGTTCTAGTTTAGACTGATCTGGTGCGAAGCAAACGCTCTGGATTGTAAAACCAGTTTAAGATCGGTCTAAGTTAGGTCAAGTAGTTGCGTTTTTTAAAAGCCCCCCCTCCAAAAAAATATATTCACGATTATATTCGTGATTAAGAGCTTAAAGGGATAAGATTGGAATACTGTTGGCCCAGCGTCACAGCCGGTGGCCCAGCATTACATCAGCATTGGGCCAAGGGATTGTATTATCTGGGTAGTGGATTTTCTGGCGACGGGAGGATGAAAACGTCACCCACATTGTAATGATGCAGTTGCCCAGCTAACATGGGACAGTCATCCAATGCTTACGACGTTGACCCAGGGAATGAGCAAAAGCGTCAAATAGGTGCATGCAAACCGCATTATGAGACACTTATCGTCATGAGCATGAAAATAATATCAAAGATAAACAGTCAATACCAAAGCAGCAATTACATGCCTGTAAGCCCGATTATGATACAAAATAAAACATACAAAATAAAACATAATAAAATAGGTCATCTGGTTAGTGTATGAATGCCGTGCGGATGTAGACATTTGTACGACGCTCGCAACAAAGCCTCAAGGTGTGGGTACGGTGGTCGTGAGATCATATATAGGCATTCGTGGCACATGCAACGAATTAAAAGGTAACTTTGTCAATTTCGTAAGATTTTTTTGCGAAACTATTTGACGCCGTACGAGCACTAACAAAAATTAGGAAATGAAGATTCGTACAAATATATCGGTCGTATGAGCCTTTGTGACCGATGTATGAGATGGGTGGACAGCGGCTATTTCGTGCTCCATCACTAAGGCATAGGAGAATGGGGTTTCAGGCCACCTTCATGCACTTAATGGCAAATCTGGGCCAGGAGAACATTCTGAGTAGCCTATCGTGAGATGAATGAGATGACACCGTCCTCCAAACACAGGATTCATATTTCGAGCCCTGGCGGTCTTAACCCAGCAAACACAAAACATTTGTATAACATTTGTACAATGTTGGACCAACGTCGAAGCCGACGTTGTACAAATGTTATACAAATGTTTTGTGTTTGCTGGGAAGCCGAGCATTTTACTTTTCGGTCACGGAGGCCCCCCACAATATTGAATCTTTACTAGTGAAGTTTTCTTTGAAATGTTAGTGTTGAAGATTAAAGAGTGTTGCATAGTTATAATGGTTACCATGGTTATGGAGAGTAAGTTATATATGGATAATTTATACTTCATATCTGTGCGTGAGAGACAGAGGTGGGTTTTAATATAAAATTATTATATTAGAGATGTAGCATGGTTATACTATATTATAATACGTTTTTAGGCTTCGTCCTTGGTTTAACTTACGCCCTGAGCAAAACGTAATTTCTCGCCTCCCATTATATAGGGCCTACCTCACACAAAGCTTTGACTTGTAATCTGGGATGCATAACGTATATAATATAAGACATTCTTAGGAGATATTTGTGTCCTCTAATTTGGCTTTTTTCAATGTTCATCACACTTTTAAGCTAATGTTTGTGTCCTCTACAAGTCAGCATGCCACTAACCCGATGCGTTTCAATGCTGTTCCAATGTCGCCGGCCCTGGCTAACATCCATTCAACACTGGGCAGTGCTTTATGCTGGCTGGGTGCAACACATCTGCAATCACTGACAATGAACCGCATACATGGCACCAATGTCAGTTCAATGTTTGGCCAGCGTCGCAGACAATGGCTCAAGGCCAGCATTGTTTCAACAAGAGCACCGATTGGTTCTATATATATCATCATATACAACCTCTTTCCAAGCTGTTGTTTAACTGTTTAATCCCCTGTGTTAGTATGTGTACCGCCTATCAGATGTATGTCAAACATGTTAAATGTGTATCAATATTTTCAATACTAGTAAGTCTGAAATAATGATCTTTTAAGCAGACTCGATAATACTCTATATACAAAGGAGTGAGCTTTATTAAATGGAAAAAGAAGAAGAAGACTACACTCAAAAATAGATTGGGATTTAAACAATTATTTGTAGTAACTGCCTTTTGGGTTTGCACGAAATAATTATAATCATATATATTATATGTAATATCAGAAACACATAAGATAGAATTATGCTAATATTATATAATATATTATGTTAGGTATATATATATATATATATAATAATCATTATGTTCTTTTCTTCTTGCTAAAATTATTCTAGAGCTTGTTAATTTTATCATATATTCATAAGTTTATCATCACTATCTATATCGATATTAATAATCGGTAAACAACACCTTATAGACTAATGTGTTTATCGATGTATTTATTTATGTATTATTTTATCAATATATCTATTTACATATATTTGATCAATCTTTGTATTTGTTGACGTTTTTAAACAACATAACTTTTAACATTACAGATAACTACAAACACATGGTACTACGTCTCGGCTGTCTACAAGCATGCTCGTAATAAGTATAAGTTTTGGTTTTATCTAATGACAATGGCTGAAGCATTAGAGTGCGAGACCAACTGTAACTGTCCAGAGCCTGACTTTTCGGACAGTACTCTTGAAAAAAGTGAGTATTTCTTAGACCTACATGTATGTCGCGTGATACCGGTACACCTACCATTGTCCCAGCGATCACTAGACGGCATCATATAGTCAGATTAGTCATACATGTATGTTCGTGTGGTACCGGTACACATATCAGTGGCCCAGCCATCACTATACGGCATCATATAGTCAGATGAGTCATACGTGTATGTTTGTGTGATACCGGTACACATATCAGTGGCCCAGCCATCACTAGACGGCATCATATAGTCAGATGAGTCATACTTGTATGTTTGTGTGATATTGGTACACATATCAGTGGCCCAGCAATCACTAGACGGCATCATATAGTCAGATTAGTCATACATGTATGTTCGTGTGGTACCGGTACACATATCAGTGGCCCAGCCATCACTATACGGCATCATATAGTCAGATGAGTCATACTTGTATGTTCGTGTGATACCGGTACACATATCAGTGGCCCAGCCATCACTAGCCGTCATCATATAGTCAGATGAGTCATACGTGTATGTTCGTGTGATACCAGTACACCTATCAGTGGCCCAACAATCATTAGACGTCATCATATAGTAAGAATGGGTCATACGTGTATGTTCGTGTATACCGGTACACATGTCAGTGACCCAGCAACCTGCTAAGAGATTAAATAACCTGTGATATGAAACCAATTGATATAAAAATACATAGAATAATAAATACTTTGTTGCATACAAACAACGATATGAAAAACGTAATAATAAAATTATGTAACCTGAAAAGAACACGATGATATTCTACATTGTGACTAGATGTTTTAAATGGGAAAAAGTATACAATTCTGACTTTTGACATGTATAATGTATAAATACAATACCTGACATGTGACATACTCTGTGATATTGTTGTTGTTGAACTTTCTTAAATTCTAAATAATATTGCTCAGTTTAATCACAGGTGGCACCACCCGCATAAACTGTAAAATCAAGTATACGATATTAATGTACACTCAATTACAGTTTATGCGAGTGGCGCCACCTGTGGTTTAATAACCACTGGCTAATGTTTTATATTTATACTGCACCATGCTGATTCAAAATAAAATGTATCTTATCGAGGTCTATTGGAGTTTGACAGATTACATTTTACGATTTCTGTACCATTGTCCCACCTACTTTTTAAAACTAATATTGTAGGGTGGTTTTACAACTTAATCTGATAAATGACATTAGAAATAGGCAGTTGGCTCACACGGTATTCGGTCACTATGCAACATTTAGAAATTCGTCGCCTCGGAGCTAAATGATCCTATCTGCCACTCTGACGAGTGTCAGATAGGATCCTTTAGCTCCGAGGCGACGAATTGTCCAATATGGAAGATCATATGAACACTGATGAACTAGACGTAATAACATGAGTGCAAAATGACATTGATCTCTAAATTAAATTTATTACTGACTATTTTGTGACAGATTGTGTTAGTGGAAAATCATGCGGAGTGACAGTCGGAGGAGGGAGTGACAATCCGTTGTTCTTTGAAGGATTGATAGGACGGGTGAGATGACATTTTAACCCTTACAACACTGCATTATTTTTTGTATTTAATATATGGAGACCAAAGGGTTTTTTCTATTTGAAATTATCATAAATGTCGTCGTTAGCTCCTTCTGCTTCATTTGAATACCTATGTTATGGGTCTACGACTACTAAGCCTATAAATATTTTTACTCTCACAGTGCGGGGATTGACGTTAGACGTCAGCATCTGACGTCGACAGACGTCAGATGCTGACGTCTAAAGTCTATCCGCGCGCTGTAAAGGTTATCTTGAATCAAACATTATATTCAATATTACGCTAACCCTCTCATTTTTATTCTGCAACAATTTCTACCTGAAATACAAATAACGAATTATAGAAAATGTCCCATCACAATTACCTGAAATTAATGCTCAAAAACGTCCATATTTTGAGCGACGGTCGGTCGGTCGGTCGGTCGGTCGGTCGGTCGGTCGGTCGGTCGGTCGGTCGGTCGGTCGGTCGGTCGGTCGGTCGGTCGGTCGGTCGGTCGGTCGGTCGGTCGGTCGGTCGGTCGGTCGGTCGGTCGGTCGGTCGGTCGGTCGGTCGGTCGGTCGGTCGGTCGGTCGGTCGGTCGGTCGGTCAGTCGGTCGGTCGGTCGGTCGGTCGGTCGGTCGGTCAGTCGGTCAGTCAGTCAGTCAGGCAGTCAGGCAGGCAGTCAGGCAGTCAGCAAGCAAGCAAGCAAGCACGAAAGCACGCAAGCAATCTATCAATGAGCTACCAATTACGTAATTATTGTGATTTTCTTATAAATATATAAATAATACAGACATACATAGTTATATTCTACATTTTATGTTGTAATTATATTTCATGTTACAGGTTCAAATTTCTCACAAATGTCACCCGATGGCTTGTTCCGGAACCCACTGTTTGAAGAAAGGGAAAAGGAATCGTTTTTAATCTGAAAATTAAACAAGATTCATCTAAGTTACTTTAATAATTAAGTCATGCTAATTATATATAAAATAATATATTGGAACTATTTTTCACTATCTATGTGACGTAACTTTAACGACACCATGTGCTAAGCTGGTATTTCTTGGCCGTATTATGTCATGATCATCGACATCGGTAATCTTGTTTTAAAGGGTTGATATATCCTGGGATTTACAGTCGTTTTGTCTGGGGCAAGCGGCTTATCGTGTACTATTATAAATTGTAACCTGTATTTGAACATTGCATAATATGTTATTGTATTATTCGTATCCGTATATTTCGGATATTGTGGAATTATTTATCTGGGATTTATCATTATAAGTAAGGTTACTCATAATGACACCTGTTTTCGTTGATTTCATGTGTTTGTTCGAGGGACTGATATATACTGGGATATCATATGCGATTGTCAGGGGCAATCAAGTGTGATTTAAAAATGTTATATTTGTATTCAATTTCAAATAAACTGGAAACTGTCACCCAGTGTGTCTTGTTATTTGTTGTTTTCCCAGTAAACACAAACCATTTGTGCAACATTTGTACAATGTTAGACCAACTTTGCAGACGCTGGGACGACGTTGTACAAATTCTATACAAAAGTTTGTCTTTGCTGGGCCGGCTTTAGGGTTAGGGTTACCCTCGATTTTTGACCTCATTTTGCTGTATGACCTTGAGTTCTCAGAGTCAAGGTCACGGTGGGAATAGCCTTAGATGAGTGGGCGCCATGCACCTGTATCCTAATTTTGATGATCCACGATTCTTAGTTTTAATTTCTGGCTACCCTCGATTTTTGACCTCATTTTTCTGTATGACCTTTAAATCTCAGAGTCAAGGTCACGGTGAGAATGACCTTGGATGGGTGAGCGCCATGCACCTGTATCCTAATTTTGATGATCCACGACTCTTAGTTTTAATTTCTGGCTACCCTCGATTTTTGACCTCATTTTTCTGTATGACCTTTAAATCTTAAGCAGAAATAAAAATCCTTGGTCAAATGTCCAGTTTTAGAGTGATACCTATAAGGTCTTATACAACTAATTACAGTCCCATAGATTTTCATGTATTATCGCCCACACGCTGGAGGTCACAGGCCTATTAGGGACCGCTATAATCCACTAAGCATATTTATCCATGGAAACTTTATAGATTGTGAATTAAAAAAAATATTTATCATGGATGTTCACCGACTTCATTTGTTTTTATTTGCAGCCAAAGTCAGTCATGTTACATGTAATGTGTAAACATTTTTAGATGATGGTTGACCACTAAAATGGGGGTGTAGACATTTCATTTTTTACTTCAAGTTGATTGGTCTTTGATATATTGCTTGAAACGTGATATTCTATAATTTGCATATTTTATGTTAATCGGTTTTCCTGATCTTGATAATATATATTTTATTGCAATCGCTGTCCATGAAAACTATAGGGTAGACACTTTTTTCAAGATTTTAAATTGATTAGTTTGTGGAGACTTCAACTACAGAACGAATTCGTTTTGGCTGATTTCGGGCCGGACTGAACTGGAAGCTGACGAGCTTCTGCTGTTCCGCCTAGCCGCTCCACGCGAGAAATCGCGCCACCATCTGCCATTCTAATTTGACTGCTCAGCGTTTTAGTCCACCTCGCACTTTTGCCGGTCCACAGGGCCAGGTCGTCAGTCTCTGGCGCAAGTAGCATTCCGCAACTGACGCTATCTGGAACATCATGAGTAAAGAGAGAAAGAAAGAATCATCCATGTTTTAACTTCATTTTTCCACCCTTGCTGACCGGGCAGGACTTTGAGAACGTAGATTGAACACGATGGCATTTTCCCCCGAACCATCAAGTTTTACAATGGAGACCCCGACGCTAGAGACGAACACGCTCCTTCCTGAGAGATCAGTATTTTGTTTGTGTCACTGTCATAAAATTCAACAAGTTCCTGCTTGAAACTAGATTTTTGACAATGGCTGCCTAGTTTGCATTTTGTATGCGAATTTATTATTCTGACCCCAGTTAGATATATTCTATTGCAATCGTTGATCATAAAAACCATAGGGTAGACACTATTTTTAGGATTCTAACTTGATTAGTTTCTGAGATATTGCTTTAAACTGGATTCTCTGTAATGGCTACCAACTTTGCATATTTTAGCATATTAAGCCCCAACAGCTTGAATGCAAACAACCGGATTTCAATTGGCCCATATTCAGAGACTGTAAAAAATCCCCAGGGAGGTGAAGGGGGGTTACAAGTGATCCAAGGTCTAAAAGTATCTCGTGCACTTTCATGAACAAACTATGAACTGAATTGATCCTATCAAGCTCATATAAAAATATTATTGTTGATCAAACTCTCCAGGGCGGGGGCCCCAGGGTAGTGGTTAGCACCGCTGCCTTTCACGCCAGAGTTCGGGGTTCGGTTCCCGGTCTCGGCGGTTTGAAAGAAACAAAAATGTTTCTTCCCCATCCACGTGTGAAAGTTAGTATTGTGGGGAGCCTCCGTGACCGAGAGGTAGCGTGCTCGGCCTCAGACCGCCAGGGCTCAAATTTCGAATCCTGTGTCTGGAGGACAGTGTCATCTCAATCATCTCACCATCCTCAGGAGGTTCTCCTGGCCCAGTTTAGCCTATATGTGCACAAAGGTGGCCTAAAGCCCGATTCATTTCATTTCATTTCAAACTCTCCATATGAACTTCATGAACTAAATCATGAACAACATTAGTTCACCAAGTGCTAATTAATATTATTGCTAATATATAATATTTCATATTATATGAAACTGGCTAAAGTGATCCCTTTATTTAAAACAGGTGATAAAGGATTTTTCAGTAATTATAGACCTGTATCATTACTTCCACAATTCTCAAAAATTATTGAAAAAATGTTTAATAAACGACTTGATACTTTCTTAGAAGCAAACCAAGTAATAACATCCAGTCAGTACGATTTTCGAAATAAGGCATCAACATCACATGCCCTGCTTGACTTACATGAGCAACAAACCAAATCAATGGATGAAAAACTATTGGGATTTTTATTGATCTGAAGTAAGCGTTTGACACTATTGATCATTCATTGCTAATAAAAAAGGCAAATATTTATAGCAGAAGGGGCGTCGCCAGCTCTTGGATAACAAGTTACCTAGATAAGCGATCGCAATATGTGTATTATAATGATGTTAAATCTGACACACTGGACATCTCATGTGATGTTCCACAAGGTAGCATCTTAGGTCCAAAACTATTTATATTGTACATCAATGATATAGTGAATGTATCCAAGTTGTTTAAGTTTATTATATTTGCAGATGATACTAACCTGTTTTGTTCGAATTGAGATATTGCTAATCTTAATATCATGGTATGCCATGAAATAAGTAAGTTGGAAACTTGGTTTGCATTTAATAAACTGTCACTTGATGTTTCAAAAACGAATTACATGATTTTTAGTAATTTCAAAATTAATCATGACTTTCAGTTATTCATAGGTAGAAATGTGATCAGTCGAGTCAGTGAAACTAAATTTCTTGGTGTAATTATTGACGATAATCTAAATTGGCATAGTCGTCATATAAATGAAGTTTGCAGGAAGCTATACAAAGGATATTTTATTGTAAAGAGAGCGAGTCATGTTTTGTCCAAATATCCACCAAATATGTTGTATAATAGTATGTGTTTACCATACATATCATATTGTTGTGAAATATGGGGAAATACGAGTGCATATGCACTAAATACAATTTTGTTACTGCAGAAGAAATGGATTAGAATGTTACATAAAGCCAACTATCTAGATCACACAAAACCTTTATTTATGTTGTCAAAGTATTTACCACTTAATGAACTTGTTAAATATTCTACACTCCTGGTAATGTACAAATCATTTCACAATCTCCTTCAACAAAATGTTCAGAACATTTTTGAAATTACCATCAATAATAGGTCCAATAGGAAACCTGATAGGTTCTCTGTAAAATATGCAAAAAAACAAATTAAGAAGCAAATCAGCATCAATTTAGTTTCACTGTGGAATGACTTGCCTGTAAAATTATCAATGTTGCCAACTCTACAGCAGTTCAAAAAACACCTAAGTCATAGTTTGATTGCATAATCACCAAGAAGCCACATACGTTTTTATGTTAAATTGTTGTCTTAAAATGTTGTTGTAGTATAATATTAATTATAAAGGTTAAATTAATATCATGTATTTTATTAGTTTTTTACTCCTAACTTCTTATGATTACCCAGTCTAGTCTAATACTGTGTTTAAACAAGTAAACGTTTTTTTTTTATATTTTATGTACTCATTACCAAGTGCAATTTTGTGTAGTTCATTGTGTGTGTTTTTATGTGTAAAATGTCCAGTTTTAATGATAACTGAAATAGACTAAATCTAGTTTTGTTTTCTTAAAGATCATGTACAGTGGAGACCCGGTATCGGACCGCCTCACAAAGTGGACCATCCCGGAATACGGACCACCCTTTTTCAGTCCCTAATCATAAAAGGACTCGAAAAACGGACCAGCAAAAAAAATAATTCACACTTTTACAGTTTTATATATGCATCAATTAAGGGACCAGCTGCGGCTGGATTCACTAATGTGACCATCTGTAGCTGAATCCACTAAGGGACCAGCACTGGCATAATTTACTAAGTTCACTAGCCCTGGTTGGATCTAATAAAGGGACCAGATCTGGTTCAATCCAGCAAGGGACAAGCGTTGGCTGGATACACTATGAGGACCGGAGCTGGCTGGATCCACAAAAGTGGCCAGCGCTGGCTGGATCCACTCAGATCGGATCACTGAAAGGATAAGCGCTGGTGAGATAAATCATACAATGGTAATGCAACATTTAAACATTGTCATCAATGCAAATTGCAATCAGTCGCCTTATCATGTCATGTCCCTTCCTTGAGTCGCGCCTCTTCGGTTTGTTGATTATCAACGGTGTAGTGTTTTAACTTCTACGACCGTCTTTCCTTGTACAGCTCGAAATAATTTACAGAGCGCGAACTTACGATGACAGCTTAGTGTGAAAGTGTATGCTGCTAAGATAAAACAACACAATTTATATAGACTCCTTATATTTAATTATTTGTTAAATTATAGGAAGTTATATTAGCATTGTAAGTGTTGTAGCAATAATTGAGCTACTGGTCTATAGGAACCACAAGGTTAAACAAAGGCGCTTTTGTTTTTCGACCAGCTGACAAAAACATTCGGTGTGCAAGAATCATTTAATTACGCAGGCTATGGAAGGGCTATGTGTGTCTAATACAGATAGGCCTAGCGTATAAATAGATACTGAAATAGGAAACAATTAAAACAAGCGATACAAACAAACAGATTATCATATTTATAACATGATAATAATTCGAGAAGATTATAATTCGCTAGGCTGTTTTTTATCAACTTGACTTGTCATATATGACAATCCCTAGCGTACAGAAGGATTATCACCTGTATAGCGTGATTACACCTTTGCGATCCCAAAATTGCTATGTAAATTCATATGGTGAAGCAAGACATAACAATTCCGTCATGATGTTCTGTATTAGTTACGCATATTAAACGGAATAATTATCTGATGTATTTTTACGCGAGAAAGTATAAATTGTATCCAGTTAATGGACTGTGAGTTACATAGGGTTATTCACGGCTGATCGATTTCCCGTTCTCAGCTGTATCACACTAGGAACGTAATGAAAGTAATATTTTTTTACTCCAAGTTGATCATAATGACTCCGTGTACGACTCCCGAGTTTTTATAAAATTAGAAGCGTGACATATTTGTCAATACAGCTCTCAAGATAAATGTCACTTCAAAACAAATTTGAAACAATTTGAAGTCAGCAATTTCGAAATATGATAAATGAATAAATGTCACTTCGAAATTAATAAAAAAAAATTGAAGGCAGCGAATTTCGCTGTGTTTTATATTAAAGCAATATCAAACAATATAATAATGGACTTTGGGTGTCATAGGATTATTCACGGACTTTTTACAGAAATAAATATAATTATGTATAATATTTTTTCCATATAAATTTTTATATGCATTTAATACGACTTTTTTTTTAATTGTGTGTTTTTTTTTATTATATCATGATGTCATATTAAATACATTAGTTTAATAATCGACCTTGATATCAACACGTAACAAGGCATATCTATAAACAGACTGACTAGTATCTCTCCATTCATAAGTGGCTGGTTTCACAAATCGGACCGATTCCAAAATGGGACCACTTTCAGTCAGTCCCTTAGGCGGTCCGATTTCCGGGTCTCCACTGTATATATCTCAAGTATGTAGGTCGTCTACACAGTACTCAACAGGTGATGACCTAGATAAGCATTGTGCTTCTGTCTTCACCTGATTATCATAATCGTGTTGTACAAAAAAACAGTTATGTAACTCAACCCCTTTTTTTTTATGAAAATAAACAAATATTCTATTCTATTCTATTCTAATATTCCTGATTGTCACCAGGAACTATTTTTGATGCTCATGAACACAGTTCATGAGCTGGCTTGATGAAACCAATGATGACTGTTCATGAATGTTTATGAACATTCATTACCGTCACTTGATGAACTTCATCTCGCCGGGAAACGGCTGAAATAAAAGCTGAGTACGTATATTTGTGTAATGGTCTATTCCATGTTTATTTGATATAAAATATGTAATGTCCTGCATAAATGCGAAGGGGTGCTTAAAAATTAAAGTATATGTATTAGTCAAGGCCCATTTTTCACAAATAGGCATTCTTAAAATTTGTAAGGCATTTCTTAGTAGAATTTGTCATGTAGTTGTTTTCACACAATTCGAATATGCTGATTCCAAATCTGTCCCATGCCAAGCTCTATTTTTAGTTTTTCCTTTTCAAACTTGCAAAACAAAATGGCCGCCAAAATAGCAGATAAAGTCTCAATTATCATGATTATACATCACGTCTGGGTGCACATCGGACACACAAACTTGACTTTCGAGTTCAAAATAACATTTTTGTTTTGAGGAATTTCATGTTCTGAGACCTGGTTAACTATCACGCAATAAATCCAAGACGGCCGCCAATAATACAGAAAGTATCATAACGTTTTTCTAAAAGTCATAGAAAGTTGTTTTTGGTGGCTAAATTTGGTTTTTAATACCAATAAATCTAGTACAATACAGTAATAACCACTAACTTTTATATTACATGTAGTTTTAGGGGAAAATCCAAGATGACCGCCAATTATACAGCAAGTACTATAACCATTTTTCTAAATGTCGTAGGAAGTTTTTTTGGCGCCTAAATAGTTTTCTGATACAAAAAAATTACACAGCATCAAAAAACTCAACTTCCATGATACATGTATTTACGAGGAATGCAAAAAAACAACACAATAACTATGAGGAAATTGCACAAAAATAGCATGTGTTACTTTTATCACTGCAGCTACATAGGCTTGCTGTGTGTATCTCAAATTTGCATGAATGCCATCATCTTGCATAATGATAATGCTAGAATCGTCACCCTCATCACTATATTGATCATATATTTGTGCAGCTTCGGAATTGATGTAGCGACTCCTTGATAGGACGCCATTGGCTACTTTCTCGTGGTCCTAATTCACACTTAATCAAACTAAATGTGATAGTTCTTCAGGCTGAGCAGGAAGCTTTTACACGAGAACTAGTTTCAGTTGTCCATCAATGAAGCTCCAACCACAATCTCATAGATGTTTATAATATCGTGATCTGGCCAGAGCTGTATTTATTGCTAAACAGGCCTAAGATACAACGGAAGCAATATATCCACTTTTTGTGGCAGGGGTTATTGACGAAGAGGATACATTGAAATACTCCAACTGGCTTAAGTTTTAGTTCTGGATGTTTATGAAATAATTTAAATATCTTTCTTTTAGAATTGATGTGCTGGTGTTGCGGAAGCCATTGAGACGGTTGAATGGTACGATAAATATCACCAGTTCTAGGTTTACACAGCTAGGCATTGCTATAATGAAAACGTTTCGAAAACAGAATGAGCAAGTTTACATCAGTTCCTACGACTACCACATTGTCAGTATCTGATCAGATATAAGCTGTTGAATGGCATTGATCTTTACCAGAAGTGATGAATTTGAACATTGAACTGAAACTGTATTGCCCTCCTTCCTGATTCTGTACTTTATATGTTATATATTCATCTGATATAACATCGCCGTCTGCATGGAAATGTTTTTGATGTAGGATACATGTGTCGTGCATAGATTATTAGATGTTTATTACAAAAGAATGTAATAGATAAGTAGTAAATACTCTGTATGAATGATAATTAATCATCCACTATGTCTGGATGAGACATATAGTTATTAGGGACCTAAATATCTTCAAGGCCATCATATGTTTCATAACTCTATATATGGTAAGACTTATATGTTTTAACATTGATACCTCTTCCTGCAAAATAGGGTGGTCGCTCCCATACCACTTCAAGACACAACTGAACCTGTTGGGTTATTGTATATTATGTGAGAGTGAGAGCTTATATTTGATTAGAAGCATGCATGACCAGAACCTACTGATTCCTCATACATTCTACCATATCACGACCACATCTAGAAAGTTTCTCTACTTTATGTTAATCTTCATAAAAACATCCTGATCGGGCTACGAACGGTATTATTGCCCCAATTACCACATATGCTGCATCATATATTGTTGCAATAGTGTACCCAATAATCTTTGGTGACTTGTTCATGACACTCTATAGCATTTAGTTGCCAATACTAGGTTAGCTACTAACATCTTCTGAGGATGGTGTATGCTCATACTATATTTATAAAATAAATTCATCGTCAGTATTTTCAACATTACCCTAGCGTGTCCTCAACCATTAATCTTATATGCCCAAAACATATATAAGTCAACTTCTACACCCAATTACATATTTCCAATATCGTGTAACTGTATTTTATCATAGTTATTGATGGTGATATCATCTATCTCATTCAAGTTAGGGGAGTAGAAATATGTGTAGCCTACATTACGGCTATGTGTGGATCTCGGAGCCAATGGTTGGGACTTTATTCGTTCAATTATGTCTGAAAACTGTGTTATCAGCGCATTACCAGGCTTTTGTACGGTATCTATTCTGATCAAAAAATATAAAAATTAGGATGATATATTATCATGATTATGTAAATTGTCAATCCGATTGGGATACATAATTTTTATATGATGTGCACGTTTTAACCAGCACGATATACCTAGTTACTAGAATCATAAATTGTTAAATTTAAAGACTTCTTGTCTCAATAGGAATGGAACATGTATGTGTGTCATTATTGCCATGGTTATGCAGACCACCTTGATGGATTAACATCATGTTTTGCCTAACCCTAGTACGGGCTTGGGCAGGAGGGTGCCACTCGTGGCCAACGCACATTTAAATTATTGCTTTCTTCCTTACGGTACTCTAAAAACGCGGCTTCTGAATGTGAAATACTAACTTTATTAAACAAATCATTATTATTACACTGGACTACGATGTGTCGTTTTCCTGGCGCAACATTTGTTTTTCCCCCATAAATTTGTGAAATATTGATAATAGATGTTATCACGGCTCTAAATTGGTTTCCCGGTTGTGAGAAACTTATATGTAGACACCAAAAACATATCTCTACGTTATTTGGAAGCAAAGTTATGGGACATTGCCTTGAAGTGGCGGCCATTTTGGATTTTGTCCTGTAGCGGCAAACGCACAAGGTGAAATTTAGGGGACTTCAAGTTTGTTGCTCAGGTAACTTTTAATATACCGAAATAATGTTTTTATGTTCATTGTAAGCCAAGCCGTGATGTAAAGTTGAGACATTTTCACTAATTTTGGCGGCCATTTTGTTTTTGAATTTTGAGTAGGAAAACCACAGAATATAGCTTGGCATGGGGCAGATTTGGAATCAGCGTTCGCAAATTGTGCAAGAACAACTGCATGCCAAATTCTACTAAAAAATGCCTTACCAAGTCAGAAATTACCAAAATGGGCCCTGACTATATTTAATTGGCTTTGCTGTCCCATGTTTTCGTGATTTACGTTGCCAAATATGGTGGCAGCGCGGTACTCTGGTTCCCTGAGTCACACTACGCGGCGTGGCCTGGCGTGGCTGCCATAAGTGACTCGCTAGGTGCCGCTGTCAAGATGTGTCCACCTGGTGAGAAGATGACCATCCTGGATAAGCAGCTGGTCACACAGAAAAGAAACAAAATGTTTCTTCCCCGCTCACACGTACTGATTCAATATTGTGGGGAGCCTCCGTGACCGAGAGGTAGCGTGCTCGGCCTAAGACCGCCAGGACTCTAATTTCGAATCATGTGTCTAGAGGGCACTGTCACCCCATTCATCTCACCATCCTCGGGAGTTTCTCCTGGCCAAATTTAGCCTATATGTGCACAAAGATGGCCTAAAACCCCATTCACTTCATTTAATTTGTTCACGCCGACTCCAATCAATGAGTTAACAGAGGCCAGGAAAGAGAGGGCACATGTCCAGCAGAGCTGGCCAAACTAAAACAATTTTCTAGTAAAACGTAGCTTTACAAGGACCGTTAGCTGTCGAGGACACAGAGTCATGGCATGGATATGTTTCGTCAGTTCTTGTTTGGTCATGCATGATTCGTCAGTTCTAAGCATGCCCGTGACTGGACAAAGACGTCAACAAATCGAGCTCCAATATTTTGTGATTTTTTGCCTATTTCTAAGGTTGCATAAATCTGGATATTTGAATAGATAGACAACTAAGACCCAGTGACATTGGTGATATATTTATATATGTTATATCTTTTATTCTTTGCTAAGAATTCTTAAGTTTATAAACTGACATGTTTTGTGTATACACAAACTGACTATCGACATGGGGACGGAGTGTGATTAACTCAGAGCTAATCCTCGCAGTGTGAATCAACCAGCCTGACAGCCATGGAATCACGAGAAGGTGACACGTCAACGAGCACCATCAGCTCTGTGGAAGGTGACGGGATATGGGATAATTTCATGCACCCCGTTCTCAGTGATATTGACGGCTCTATAGCACATATTCTCGGCCAGATTGCAGTGACACCCAAACAATCAACAATTAAAGCCCTGGTGGAGGCGATAGACGCTGATGACGATGACATTCTACATGCTAGGTATGTGTTATTTAAACACGCAATTGATCGCTACCATGATCAACTCTATCTCATGTTGGGCGAGGAGGCGGAAAAACCAAAACTCATTTTGAAAAATAGAAAGGGTAGCAATGCCACGACGGCACTCTCTAGAGATGTCTACGCTCTTTTTCTCTATGTAAGTGGATCTGACGCTTGCTTCCCTAAAGGTGTACTAAGTGCAAAGTGCAATCTTATTGAAATTAAAAGTACCAGCACAAGGCCAGTCACACCGATGGTGGCCACAGTGAATGATAACGACGACAGACCCTCAAACACAGAGGATACTGCAAAGCTACATGAGACTGCTGAACAAGATAATAGCAATGACAATAATAAATCGAGTCCAATAATTAAAACTGACAAGTTACGCGTGCTGGAGCGGTTAGCTCATGTTACCAGTGTGTGTCGTGATCTCCGATCTCAATTACAGAATGAGCGAACCGAGAGAAAGAACTTTTTCGGGATACTTGAAAATCGGATAACAAGCCTAGAAATGAAATTATCATCATACAGTGAGATACCCAAACAGGATAGCGGTGACCGCCCTGGCGATGATAATGACGTGACTACAGATGAGATTTGCAGTGCAACTGGAAACACTCCACCACCTGAACGCGCAGTTTGTAGCGATCCTGGCCCTCGCCACCCTCGCGTCAGTCTCACCGAATTCCCGGCACTGCCCGACGTGTCATCATCAACTCCCAAATCACAACACCATACATCTACAGCCAACGCTGAGCATGCTAGTCATGAGACAAGAACAAATGACTTTAGTATAATGACTACAGTTAGTGTGATAAACCATGAAAATGACAATTCTAGTAGCAGTAATAAGAACTGTACAACCAATAACAGTAAAATCAGTAGTAACAGGAGTAGCAGCAGCAACATCACATCCAGCAACAATGACACCTCGGATAAGAGTACAAGCAGTAGCAGCAGCAGTAGCATCACCTCCAGCACTGATCATCCAACAACCAACACAGGACCTAGTGATAACAGAAGTTATTCTGAAGTGTCCCAGATTCAAGGACCATGGCTAACACCCAAACGTGAACTTAAAAAGTTGAAAAAGAAAAAGCGAAATGAAGATCTCCTAGAAACACGGAACCGGCAAAGTTCACCGGTTTTGAAAGCAGCCAAATTAGACTCTGGCGTTACACTTTATATACAGAACATCCACATGCCTGAGGGATGTGATAAACTAGGTGTCCTAAACATGGTGAAGAAATACGCCAATAGAGACGATGACCCGACAGCAGCCATCAGAATTAAGAAAGGGACAGTGATATCAAACCACAGATGTGATGATGTGGTTGGCTGCAGGATCGTAGTTTCTGAGAATGACGCAAAAAAGTCCATACAACCAGGATACTGGCCAGATGGCATGACCTGCCGCAGATGGGAGGACAGACCACCTAGACGTGGCATGCAGCAGGTACGCTACCGTAGGCATGAAACCCAGGAATTAAGGCCATCACGCATCTTTTATAGGCAGAATATTGGTGACTATGACAGAGATGACAGACACTATGCAGGTACCACACGCCGAACAGCTGATAATAAAGATACCAAGAACCCAGACAACCTACAGCGGCGTGACAGGTTAGACAAAGATGATGGTGATAATGGTCGTGATAGGTGTGTTGATTTTAATGACTTTCAGTACAGTAGAATTAGCAGTGCTTGGTGAAACGGACAGGTCAGTCGACAGAGTGATTTTTGTTTGTTATACTCATCTTTTATATCATGTATTATACACGTAACCGTAACCCTTTCTGGTCTATTATTGCATATATAATACTCTATCTGTGTATAATGTCTGACACTAATAAGAACTCAAAGCCTCTGAGATGTATAGCCTGGAACAGTCGAGGTATGAATGCGGCTAAACCTTACTTGAACACTTTATTAAAAGATAATGACATCGTTGTTATATCTGAACATCAGCTGTTCCACGAAGAAATATATAAACTGAAAGAAATCTGTGATGTAAGTGATTTTCAAGTGTATGTAAAAGCTAAACCAAAACCTATTTTAAATACAACCAGATACACACCTGGTAACTGTGGCATAGCTATAGCATGGCGAAAGTCACTTAAGTATAAAGTGACACCGCTGAAAGACATAAACAATGATAGAATGTGTGTTTTAATGTTGCATGTCTCTCCTGTTCGTCATATATTTATCATTGGGGTTTACCTACCCCATAGAACATGTATAAAAGATAATATTTCTGACTATTTGAGTGTAATAGCAGCTTTTATTGAAAGTCACAGGGGGTGTGAAATAATAATTATTGGTGACTTTAACTGTCATATTGGAGATGAATTTAGCGGAAGGTCATGGGGTCAAACATGCAGTAATGGTAGAAAACTCCTCAAGCTGACTGATTCGTATGACTTTGTTATTAAAGATTTGTATAATTCAAGTACTGGGCCAACATTTTCATTTCAAAATTCATGTGGTGGTACATCCTATATAGATCATTGTGTCATATCACGCTCATTAGTAGATCAAGTTCGGATGTGTGGCGTTATGGAGGAAGCGTCTGAAAATACTTCAGATCACCTACCTGTGTTTGCAGTAATAGACATCTGTTTTGAAAATAATAATAATGGTCGAAAATCTATGCGAGACGATATAACCTGGCAAAAATTAAGCGAAACAGATATTAGATCTAAGTATACTGATAAATTAGAGAGCTACATGTCTGATTATATTTTGAAAAATTGCATGTTTACTTCTGAAATATCAACGCATTCTAAAAATGAGATTGACAAGTGTATTAACGATATTAAAAATATGATGTGTCTAGCCAGCAAATTACTTCCCCGTCAGAAACCAAAGGGTCATGCTCGACCATATTGGTGTCCAGAGTTGACTGTTCTGTGTCGCGCTAAAAAGCAGGCCTGGCGTGAGTGGGTGAAAGCTGACAGGCCGCGAAATGATGATAGCCCATTATGGCTCCGCTACAAGCTGACTAAAAGAGAATTGAGGGCCAGACAGAGACAGCTACATTATCAATATGAGCTTAACTACATTAATAAACTTGACAAAGCTGATAATATCGACCAAAAACTGTGTTGGCACCTGATAAACCGGAGACTCAAACCTAGGGCAGGTAACGAATGTGCTTTTAAAAGGCCCGATGGCCAATACGTAACCGACCCTATAACTATTAGACATGAATGGCGTAGTTATTTCGAGCACATTTATACACCAAATTCAAATAACCAAGACAAAAAGTTTGACGAGCATGTAAAACAGGTGGTAGCTGATTTCTCTGCTAATATAAACACTGATCGCGAGATGCACGTTTGTAATGATGTTATAATGCCAGGTGAAGTTGAAATTGTGTGTAAACAATTAAAGCTTAATAAAGCCTGTGGTTACGATGGTATTCGTGCAGAAAATCTTCGGCACGCAGATAAAACTACTTACTTTGTGCTTAGCAGAGTTTTCACCGCAATGTTTTTAAATGGATACAGACCTGAATGTATGAAACGTGGTATTATCATTCCTATACCCAAAGGTAAAAAAGATCATAGTGATCCGAATAACTACAGAGGTATAACCCTCCTTAGTACACTTAGTAAGGTATATGATAAAATCCTACTAAAGAGATATGAGAATTGGTTCAGAACCACATTATCTAATCTGCAAGGGGTAGCAGAGAAGGGTGGCTCCAGTATAAATACTGCTCTGTTACTACACGAAGCTATTGCCCATACTGAAAACACCTATGTAGCACTCCTTGATGTAAAGAAAGCGTTTGATAGTGTCTGGATAAAGGGACTTATGTATAAACTTATTAATCTAGGAATGGATAAACGGCTGTGGTCCGTTATATATGATAGCTACAATGGGTTCAAATGTTCTGTGAGGATAGCTGGAGGCCTATCCAATTGGTTTTGTCCCCAACAGGGAGTACATCAAGGTGATGTCATGTCTATGTACCTTTTTTGCATATACAACAATGACTTGTTAAATGAACTGGTTAGCATAGCCTGTCCTATTTCTATTGCTCATACAATACTTACATGTCCAGCCTTTGCTGATGATATCGCTGTTGCTGCCAAGTCAGAATCTACTTTACAATATATAGTTGACGAAGCTGTTGAACACAGTATTAAATGGAGATATAGTTTTAATTTGGACAAAATTCGAATACTTGTTTTCTGTAAAAATAACAGAGTGCGTATTGTTAATATCGCAATAAGAAACCAGTTACTAAAACAGGTTGACAGTCACCTTCATGTAGGTATCCCACTATGCAGCACAAAAAAAGCAGATAAAGACTTTTGTAATGAAAGGATCACCTGTCACAAAAAGCTCGTAAATATGATTTTAAGTATTGGTAGCAGTACTGGTGGTATTAATCCTATCAGTGGTAGTAAACTGTACTGGGCTGTGGCAGTGCCTAAATTACTATACGGGTGTGAGGTGTGGTCAATGAGTGAACAGAGTGTATTAATGATGGAGCAGGCTCATGTATGGGCAGCACGCGCCCTACAGAGTCTGCCAAATCACAGCTCATGTCTAGCGGTCACTGCTTCACTTGGATGGCTGAGTATTGAGTCACACATTGACATAAAACGGTTATGCTATGTACACAGGTTAATTTGTGCTGAACCTCGCTCCATAGCCCGTAAATTGACTGTTCATGTTTTTATGCAAATGTATATAGATAAAGATATTTCTACATATGAGGGACCCATTGCTGTTTTATATAAAACTTGTAAGAAATATAATCTACTGGATATCGTGTACAATGAATTATTTTTTAGTGCAACTCCTATGTCATCTACACGTTGGAAAAAATGTGTTTATAACTCTATAAGTCAACAGCATATTGCGCGTTGGAATATGTCCCGCATAATGCACACAAGTTTATATCTGTTTAACAAATGTGTGAAATCTGTGAACTGTTCATGGATTTGGAAGGTTGCAAAACGTAATCAGGCTTTTTTAAGTAAATGTAAAACTGTTGCTAGGATTTTAATCGGTAGCGGATGTATCTTTTATAGTTTTTCAGGTGATAATGTCCGACATTTACAAATATGTTCTCTGTGCGATTCTTATGACAGATTAACCCGTTTGTGACGAGCCCCGGAGATCTCCGTGATTTAGGGAGACCATTCAGATACGAGGCCCGGAGATCTCCGGGTCTGATCACATGAGATAACTATGACGTCATAAAATAATCTCGTTTCTGAAACAGAGCAGTAGCATAATAATTTCGTGCTCAAAAGGGTTAACTGTTGCTCACGCGTTGTTGAGCTGTGCGAGTCTTGAACCTCTTAGAAGTGTCAGCTGGGCCGCCGCTACTCAGTCTATGCCCGGTCCCCTGGCTGAGTCGTTAGGCTCGCTTTGTGACAATAAGAAAATGATTATGTTATTGAGCGGATTGAATTGTCCTTACATTACAGAGTGGCAGGTTATATATGAGGACATTATCACTTTTCTCGCCACAATGTACACCAAGTTCAAGGCGAATTTAGATCGACTGTGATTTTCCACGAGCTGTTCACAATACCTTGAAATGTCACAGTAATCATACGAATTTGAGCCATTTTGAGATTAGAGTTGGACCCACCCCGGCCGGCCCAGTGCGTTGGCCCTGTGTTGATCTGATCTTGGGCCAACGTCGTAGACGCTGGACCAGCATTGGATCGACATGGGACCGACGTATTGTGCCGGCTGGGTGGTTTAAGGCGGTGTACCAGCTTTGTGCCAATTTCGGCTGTACTTTTTCGTTTGTACTTTTATAAACACATGCTGCAATGTTTCACCCTCTGTACATAATGTTAAAAATGTGTGTATTTGGTAAGTTTTTCAATAGAAGTTCTGACGCATTTATGTAATGTCAAATAGAAAAAGAAGATTTATTATCATTTATAATTAAAATTAGCTACGCAATTAATTATTTATTTATCGGTTATAATACTATGTAGAATTGTATTTGTATTGTCTTTACTGTATACCATGTATAACACATGTACTTCAATATGGAGGTGAATAAAGACATATATATATATATTTGTGATCAATAAAAATATAACTAAGTTCTTATTGTGAGACCACTCATTGTTACGTAAGGGAAAAAGACGATGTTTTGTGAGGCATCACAGGCAACAATATTAAACGAAAAACGCTATTTGCGTGAAACCCGATTATTGTACTCTGATTGACTGTGGTAAACTTGTAGTATATTATAATTTTCAGAATCAACCACTCCCCTGTCACCAGTATGTTGTTATTTTAACCCTTTAACCGCCGGTGCCGCATATATTCGGGTTTTTATTTTTATTAGCACATTATGCAAAAGCTAAAAGGCTTATTAAAGGATTTTAAACTCCAGAGAGTTTGTACCAGCAATGATCGATTTATAGCAGATACACTCTAACTAACTGGCACTATTAACCCTTTAACGGCCGGTGCCGCATATATTCAAGTTTTCATTTTTTATTAGCACATTAAGTCCCACCTTTTAAACATGTCAAAGATAAAATGTGACATCAATCAGCAATATTTGAAAACAGTTGACCTCCATTTTGTCAAATCTGAATAATTTTCACTCACTTGAAGTTGTGGATCGCGTCAGCGAGACACAACTTCAAGTGAGTGAAAATTCAGATTGAATAATTTGGCGGTTAAAGGGTTAAAAACTATTTAGAACAAGTCGACCACAATTAAGTGGCGACAAATTTAAAATCGAATAAAAAAATGATACAAATTTAAAATAAATTGCCAACACATTGAGGCAATTGGGAAAGGCTAAATCATTAAACATGTCTTGATAATAATATTTTTTAATTTGTTTCATATTATTTGAATATAATATTTTGTTTCAACATTATCATGATTACATAACCTTTTCTGGCTTGTTTATTACATATAGTAATATACTACTATTCCACTATTCAATTGAGTGACATTCTCTATACCGGTACCGAAATTAAACATGACATTATATGCAGATATCACTCATATCACACAAAGTAATACCTTCTAGATATGTCTAACTGACATGAGACAATACACTTTGTACTGTGAAATGTATCTATGATCACTTAAAAAATAAGAATAATTTTAAAAGTCTTCCACTCTTTTTTAATGATGACCAATATCTGCCACTTGGTACGTATAATGTCCTGGTTATACAGAAAATGTGTCTTACTCCGCTGTGATCAGGTCTTTGTTTTGGTGGGGCAACAACATCAAAAAACAACAAACTTAAATCCTTAATAACTCAGTAACCGGAGCAGTAAAATAAAAAAATAAAACACCATTCTCCATGGATTGAACTTTTGATTAAAATAAGCAAAACAGTTATGCAGCTTTAACTTAATTATTTAGATAATCATTGACATGGAAGTTTGATAATAATGTCTACGTTAGTCCAGCCCCTGTCACTGACACATATGTAGATTGATATTATCTCAGAAATTTCTCAACGGATCTGACTAAAATGGCTATTGGCCTTTTAAAATGAAAGATAGACCTGTGGCCAGCGGAGCATAAAGCCGTTAAAGAAAAGGAAGCAAATTAAAAATGGTCTCCAAAAAACACTGGAAAATCTACTTTCTGATCAAATGCTCGTGAAATGTCTCAATTTTACTAATTCGCGTTTAAGTATTCCATTTATGGGGCTATCATGGTTATTAATGTAAGTTATTTTTGGCAGCCGCTGAAGATAATAATATCCCTATTATGTAGATTAGTATTATAATGATAATAGGCTATAGCCTGGAAACCAAATACAATATTTGTTATATAACGTTTGTCCTCGTGATCAATAGTTAGACCAACATTGAACCATCAATGGGTCAATGACTCGTGCTTGCTGAGTTATCATAGGGGTTGACCTAATCTTAGGACACCAACCGTGGTTTGCGTGAGCTTGGCATCGCAGGCAACACGAGGCATTGGTCCGATGTCAAACTAATCCGGGGCCATCGTCTACGGCTCTGGCCCAGCGTTAGACCAATGTGGCTCAACGTCTCGTGTTTGTTATTAAGGGGTTTGATGCTGGTCTAATGTAACATTATATTGGCCCACAATTAACCACTATTAGTATTATGTACATATTGTACACAGACGGACCGATTTACCACACCATATAACTTGATGGTGTATCACGTCGTGATCTAATCCAGCTACTTTTAAATCTATTTTGTCCATTTATAAAGCCTTTAAAAATATATGAATGATTGTGTTGAACATTTTAGGTTATTTCGGTCGAAATAAACAAAACAGTTATGCAGCTTTAATTAAAAAATATTACATTGACAGATATGCAACGTTAGAATTGCATTATTTTGTAAGATTTGTTCATGCCGTCTTAAAATACAACAATTCTATAGGACAAGTCTGATTTTTGCAACCGATATAAAACGGACGATCCCATAGAACCGGAACAGAAGGCCAACCACTCTGCCATGCAAAGAGAAAGGCAGTTACTGCTTACTTAAAAAGTCAACTGATACTGTTTTCCCCTATGCGTGGCAGCGCTAATATTTCCAAAACGCTACCTTGGAACTACTTTTTCCGGAAGGACATATGCCGTTAACACGGATGACTTCTGCTCATTAGTGGGCCGCCTTAAATTCTGCCGGGAAGCCCGACCTGGCGTAGCGACTGTCAAGAATGGGTAGACGCCTGCCGTCACTAGCTTTAATGCTTTCTCTCCAATCTCTCCCATTGTCAGCTGCAATATCCATAGATACATTTTTTCGGTGCGACTGCCGGGGGCAAATGAAGGTAGCATAATGAGGAAGCCGTACAGGCGACACCTCTCACGTAATAAGTGTCGCGGAATTTTGTTTTAAAATTATCAGTCCATCAGATTGTGTTGCAGCCTATTCTTAAACGGTGACTTATAGATATCTTAAGCCCTATCGTCTAAAGTTAAATATTTCAGAAGATTGATATACCAGACATATAGCAGTCGATCATTATTTTGCGTTTCAAAATCTGTTTGATTTAACTTAATTTCACCTAAATTCGGCCTACTTCGTTTTTCTTATCTCAGAATAGCAATATATAAACATACAGCAACCCTCTTACCCCTAAATACACTCTAAACAATATAGGTTTTTTAAAAAGAACTCTTCTGTACTATTACCATGCAACCCCAGGAGAACCCTGCGAGGGTTCTCCAGAGGTTGCATAGTAATAGTACTATATAGGACACAAACTCGGAGGCCGGACTTAAAAATAGAACATTTTTAAATAGTCCACTACGTACGAAATATCCCAGCTCATGCATATGCTTACATAAACGTATAGCCGATTTATTTACACAAAGAAAAAGCACACCGTACACAAATGTACAAAAAATACAATAAAAATACAATAATACAATATTAGGCTCACGATGAGGGACGCGACGACAGACGAAAATCACGTGACTGTCCACATACCAACGCGACAACCAACAACGCGACGTCCAATGCAACATGTGAGGCGCGACAACCGGAGCGACGACCGTCGCGACGCGCGACGAAAATGTAACAGTTTTGAAAATGATTGCGTTGCCTGTCGCGCTCGCGTACGTCGTCGCGCTGTTATGTGCTGGATATAATGAAATAGTGTGTGTGGGAAACCGACGCGACGGGCAATCGCGCTGGTGTGTTTGACGCTTTAACCCTTTAAGTCCTCACGATGCATTAAAGCATCATTTTACATCCGTGAAAACAGACTTCATTTTCCTACAACTTAGGGTTTTAGAACGACAATTTCCATGAAACTGTTTTACCAATACATGAAAATTTTCTTTAATTTTTAAACCATATCAAATCATCTTTATCCACTACAAGTCGAGAATTGCGACAGCAATTCGCGGCTTGTAGTGGATGTAGATTCAGGCTTGATGAAGATTCAGGCTTGAAAGGGTTAATGTTATTCCAAGAAAATTTAAAACATACAATATATATAAGTACGACATATCTAAGCCCATGCATCCGTAAACGCATAACCCATTTACATACACAAAGAAAAAATACAAAAAGTACAAAATAAACCGAACTACTCTATTTGAATAGACACATGTACCCTTACAACGCTGAAATATTTTCGTATAAACCATGGAGATTCAAGTTGATTTTTCAATTTGAAATCATCAAAAGTGTCTTAGTTAGCTTATTTCCGCTTCATTTAAATACCTGTGTTGTGGGTCCACGACCATTACAATTGTTTATTTCAGTGCGGGGATGTCTTTAAACGTCAGAATCTGACTCTGATGTCTAAAGACGATTCTCGCGCTGAAAGGGTTAAATGTTTCGGTTCTGGCTAGTCTAGAATAAAAGAGTGGCCCGTTCTGACTTGACCGGAATCTTCTGTCCGTCTCGTAGTCACTCAATAAAACTGCAACACTATTTGAAAAATCAGATCAATATAGTGATTTAAAAGCAGTTTGTTGCCCATCATCATGAGTTAGAAAATACAGGTTGAACCCATATAGGCCGTTTAACCCTATATTTAAATGAATATTCATCTGATGTTACCATTAATATTATGATATTACCATTAATATATACCTACAATTTGTACAATCAAATACCAGCAGACGGTCTACCAACAAAGGAACATTATTTTAATTAAACATGATAAAAACTGTACAAGCGCAATATATGAACATTAACAGATTAGCTCGTCTATGGAACAAGCTTCCACAACATATTCGCATGTCAGATAGTTTAGGCTCATTTAAAAGACAGTTGGGTGTTTTGTATAAGTCACATTTAATTAATTTCGCTATCAACAATCGTTGTACATGGGGTATAATCTGCTGCTGCTCTGGGTGTGATGTACGATAATACTTAGTCTGAGAAACATATGCTCTACATTGATATTACCGCAACCTTTACTGCCTGAGTTGATGGGGGAAAGCTTTTCGCTACGCTTCCAAAAACTCGACAGCGAGGTTGGCGGATGGTTCTGATGTCCATACTTAGGTGTTGGCAGTCGACGAACCACCGTGTCCGACTTTTTCCAAAGACTCGACAGCGAGGTCGACGGATGTTTCTGATGCTAACGTAGGTGTTGGCAGTTGACGAACGAACACCATGTCCGACTTTTATTGGTATACATGTATACATTGTGTTTCGGTAGCGCGACGGCTTTACGAGCTGACGCCAGCCGATGGTTTTTAGACTAATCGTAATAATTTTATATAGGTATGTATATGATAAAAGCATGATAATTATTATAACTTGCTTATTTTGATTATAAAAATATTCTACTTGTATTTATTTTATAGGTTTCTACGCTTTCCAGAGTGTGTTTCTCGCTACTATTTATAATAATATGTAGGTATTTTATCTCTGGTTTTGGCGCGGGAAACTCATATTATTATGTCTATTATTTTTTTTATACTTTTATGCTTATACTTTTTGTACATAGATGAATATAAATATAGTTGCTGCCTAGCTTGCAGAGGCTTCTATAAGCCTGTTCTAGCGCAGCACGACCAATGTTGTATATTATATTTTATTGATATAATGTGTATGTTTTTTTGTATCTGTTTTTAAATATATATATATGTATTGGTCAAAAGCTAAATAAATAATTAAAAAAAACCTTTCACAGCCAAGTTATTTAATTGTAATTTTCACCCACTTGAAGTTGTCTCTCGCTGACGCGATCCACAACTTCAAGTGCGTGAAAATTATTCACATTTGACAAAATGGAGGTAAACTATTTTCAAATGTTGCTGGTTGATGTCACGTTTTGTCTTTAACATGTCCAAAAGCTGATATTTAATGTGCTAATAAAAAGATGAAAAAAAAATATATAATCGACACCGGCGGCTTAAGGGTTGATATGATCACTGAATATATTTCGGGATACCATATTTGACACCTCTAACGTGAAATGTTTCATAAAACACCCTGGACTTAAATCACCTTTTTTCGTCCACATCAAGTAAACTGTGTTAACACACGTGTCAGAACAACATAAGTGTTATTGCCGAGATAATATACACGAAGCACTGCCCCAACGCTGCTATGATACTGGGCCACCGTTTACGACGTTGGTCCAGTATCACAGCAACGTTGGGCAAACTTCTGTTGTTACGGCTGAGTGTTTGATAGACCGCGACCTGCTTGTAACACCAAGTATGACAACTGTTGATGAGGTGTTGTAAACTTGAGCCTCCCACTGGTACGAGTCCTCGACTCAATGCTGGGTTAATGCTGGGCCACCGTTTACAACGGTGACCCAGCCTTGATAAAACACGGGGTTGACGTTTCAGGTTTGTCGTGATATGTGAGGGCCAATTTAGAGAGACCTCACCAATATATATATTGTACTTGTATATCTTAAATTGTAATACTCTATTATTGTCTTAAATGAATATTAGCCTACATCTATGTATTTATTCCATAACTTGTATGTAAAATGTATATTTTGATAACTGCTACAACTTGACGGACTTACGGACGTCACTGTTATATATATCTCGTCGCCTCGGAGCTAAAGGATCCTATCTGACACTCGTTAGAGTGGCAGATAGGATCCTTTAGCTCCGAGGCGACGATCTATCTGTCTTATCTCTCACGTCACTAATCGCAACCATAATCGTTTTAAATCCATTTTATCAACCGTTTAAATCGCGGTTATTGGGAACGAAATGTGTGTTTCTACATCCAGATTTTGCAAACGAAACAAATATCAGTTATTTCCATCCACTTGAAGTTGTGGATAGCGGTAGCGGGACACAACTGCATGTAGAGCTATCAGGGTTAAATTTAGCCAATGATCCAACAAGTGATCCAAAAACATCACACAGAAATTATTTTTTGTCTAGTAACAAAAATGAAATTTGAGAGTTCAAAATAAAATTTTCCCGCAATTTTAAGTTTAAATTAAGTGTTTAGCACTGAAATATATATATATATATTTTCTCAGATTAATATTTTCCTAATTATTATATATATTTTAAATCTGACGAGTGCAAATATATATTTTGATCCCTAACGTAACAAAGAGCGATGGAGCTTACTACAATCACAACTACCTTCAATTTACTTTAACCCTTTAAGTCCTCACGGTGCATAAAAACATCATTTTACATCCATGAAAACAGATTTAATTTTCCTACAATCAAAGGATTTAGATCGAAAATTTCCATTAAACACGTTTACCAATACATGGTAATTTTCCTCAATTTCTCACACACATCAAATCATCTTCATTCACTACAAGTCGAGAATTGCGACAGCAAATTGCGGCTTGTAGTGGATGAAGAATTCAGGCCTGAAAGGGTTAAGCGATATTGATTCAGCTCTGCTTTTAATTTCAGTTTATTTCTTAAAACGAGATGTGTTTTTTATTTGTCACATTGAGCCAATGTTGATTTGAGGCTGGCCCGCCGTCTGCGACATCGGCCCAACATTAATCCAGCATTGGCTCAACGACTAGTGTTTGCCGTGATACTTCACATATCATATCTCCGAATATTTTTTTTTGTATAACAAGGTACATAACTACTATTTTAGTTTAAAATCTAATTACAGTGTATGTAAAACAACGGAGACCTGGTGCAGTGGTTAAAGCTGCCTACTTGGAAAGTCGGAGATCGCGGGCTCGAATCCTAATCTGGCCTTCAAGTTTTGAAGAAACAAAATGTTTCTTTTCCGCTCATTCGTATTGATTCAGTTTTGTGTGGAACCTCCGTGACCAGAGGTAGCGTGCTCGGCCTCAGACCGCCAGGGCTCGAATTTCGAATCCTGGAGGGAAGTGTCATCTCATTCATCTCACCATCCTCGGGAGGTTCTACTGGCCCAGTTTAGCCTATATGTGCACAGAGGGGGCCTAAAATCCAATTCATTATATATCATTTCATTTTTATGTAAAAAATACTTTAGAAACAAACTGTAAGACTCAACGTCGAATATGCCTCAGCTCAACTGACTTCTATTTGTTCCACAGTGTGATCAAGGAATTGAGATTCCTTGGTGTGATCAAGATCATGTACTGAGCACTGTGTAAAACCATAAGGCAGTAACTGCTTAAGTATAGTGGGAAGTTACTACATTTTGGATTTATAAAGCAGTTTATGTGTGCAATAAGAGGATTACAATCAATATATCGAAATGAAGCTGCCCTCAAAGGGTTAGTTTGGAGATCTGCACTCTCATGTACGAGACGTCGACTCAAAGCTGTTTTATTGTTGGGCCAGCGTCGCAGACGCTTTCCTAACATTGACGCTACATTGGGTGATCGTTTCGTATCGGCCGAGTGAGTCAGGCAGACCATCCATTTGCGCGTGGTCTATGTGTGTGTCCGTGTGCGTGGTCCGTGTGCGCACAAAATCGTACACATGACAAATGCACATGTACCTGGTTTCATTCAGTTCCGTGCGTGATCCGTGTACGTGTTGAATCGATTTTTCACACACACGGACACTTGCAAATGGATGGTCTGCGCAGAACTGCATTGAGTCAAGACTGGTTTAAAGTTGGCACGTTCTCTGCGAGGTTGGCAAGACATTAAACCAGTCTTTACTCAACGTCTTGTGTTGACTTGGGGCGCCCACTAAAAAGTACACCATACGTTGGTCCACTTCTGCTTTAATGTCTGCTTTAACATTGATCCAGCATTGGCTCAGCGTATGGTGCTTGTTGTGTAGGTGACAGATTGGATTGCTTCCAGTTGACCCTGTTATCCATGCATGTGTCCTGGGGCATACGGCGGGATAATAATCCAACAGGAGATGGCCAGACCAGCAATCAGCAAACAAATGAAAAATTTCAATTTCATGAAAAATTACATCCACTCAAATCAGCAGTACCGTGGGTGACGACTTTTCCCGAGCGATCTCGCCTTTCGCGAAAATCGCATGACTGAGCTCCGCGGTTTCATTACATGTTAGTTTGGAAGGATTAAAAATAATTTTCAACAACAAATGTATAAGCAAAAAATTTAATGGGGCTTTAGTGGATATTTGGGGATTTTATTATTGGTTAACCCTTTAAGCTCCACGCAAGACTATAATTGTTTTTAGCCTTTGTATTTAATCTTCGAAAAAGATGAGACGCTTTGAGGAGAAATGAACGTTTAAATCGTTAGATTGCGAAATGTTTAAATTCAAGTATTGTCCAAATTGCACAAATGTTAGTATTGTTTACCCACTTGGAGTTGTTGGTAGCGAGACACAACTTTAAGTAGGTGAAACATTTAATTCTTTAGCTTAGAGCCCTTATTGGTTGATATTTTCTAGCTGTGAGTTGCGTGAAAAAAATATAATGGGATATCCTGGTAGGTGAAGGGTTAAATGTGGAAATAATTTCAAAATTGTTATGAACGGCATCTAATGATTCACATCTAATACTAATATCTGAACACTTATTGACTCCACTCATTAGATGTTTCTCGCAGGCGGGCTCACGGCATCTTTATATAAACACTCAGAAAGGCTCTATCTCTTCTAAATCTAGATCTGAACGTCTATGATTTTTTTACTAATTTGTTAAAACTGTCGAACATGAAAAAAGCACAGCACATTCAAAGGTGGTAAACATTGAAGTCACAGAGGTGTTTTTTTAATATAAAAATGAATTGATTCAACGATATCGGTTGCGCGAATGGCAAGAATTTGATTTTAGAGTAACCAGTTACTGCTGTCTGCCTTTGCACGCAAAATATTGGTGCCTGTCATAGTGCGGCTTACGTTCGCAATACATTGTTTTTAATCTCAGTATTATAACATTGGAAAGTATGATAGGCAAAGGTACATGTATTGCCTAAAAGAACAACTTTTAAAGCACGGCAATTATGTTGTCGTTAAATCTGGTCATCACGGTTTTATTGAATAAAACTATCAAAAATTTTGCTATACTTGTTTATTGAATTAAAAGTTCAGAATGCGTACTTGTTCATTGCTGACAGTTTGATTGTTTAATACGTTGAAGTACGATAGCCATCACCAGAAACTAGTCTACATATGCAAGGGAAACAGAGATTTCCCTTGGTATTATTATCTGATGATCTGATGACAAAGCAGTGTGTTAGAATTAAAGGTGTTTTCCGCCACACCCGTTATAGGAAATGCGATATTCATAATTTCTGGTGGCCATCATGAATAGCCAACGCGGACAGCATTCCCGTGGAAATGAGTCGCTAATGAAACGGGGTCGATACTACGTCAACAGGTGCCGGTTTGGATTCCGAACAGGCGTTGTATTAAGGCTGGGCCAGCGTCGCGGACGCCGGCCCGACCTTAAAACAACGCCTGTCGCTGGGTGTCGTCCGTTTTTCCGGTGACGCCACGCCTGCGCACTGACGGCCGGATACTGTTCTTGGCCGGCGGGAAGGCTGATCAGGCGGACAAACATGGCTGCGACACCTGTGTGACACTTTGTGTGGCCCCCCTCTCTGTTTCTAACTTTCACCTGGTCCGTCAGGCGTAGGCCTATATAACACCGGGCCATGGATCTGCTCCTCATCCACACGGCGGCGCGCACACACACATTTCCAGAGGGACAGGTCTTCAGCGGATAAACAGGACAGACATTCCCATTTCGTGTCCACGACTAAGCCTGCCTTCACCAGCACGAGCTTGAGGTTCAATTAGAGATCCGCACTTAATTCGGGTGTTCACCCCCCTACGACGAGCTACACGAAAACCGTATCACACTCACCAAACAGGTAAGCGATTTTCCAAAAGTTTAGATTTTTGGTCGTCTTTTCACCGAAAAATCGGTTTAGATTATCATACTAAGAATATGTACGCCTCCAAGCTCTGTCCTCTGAGGCTTTAGGCGCAATATACGTTTTATTGAATAATCAATTATTGATTGATTGATTGATTGATTGATTGATTGATTGATTGATTGATTGATTAATTGATTGATTGATTGATTGATTGATTGATCGATCGATCGATCGATTGATTGATTGATTGATTGATTGATTGATTGATTGATTGATTGATTGATTGATTGATTGATTGATTGATTGATTGATTGATTGATTGATTGATTGATTGATTGATTGATTAATTGATTGATTGATTGATTGATTGATTGATTGATTGATTGATTGATTGATTGATTGATTGATTGATTGATTCGAGCAGACTGCATCTTAAGTTTTTGATGTTTACTTGAAATCGTTAATTTTTTTACAAGATGCCCCGATGGAAAAATGGTACAAAATAAATGGTTTTATTTATATATAACAATTAAAATTAAAAAAAAATTAAAAATTCTAACAATCTCTTTTTCCTCCATGAAATGAACTCCATATCACGTTGCTTTTGAGAGCAGTAGACTCGGTGCATAAAGACAATGATGGGAACCTTAAGTACACTTCTCCCACGATTTCGTTTAATTCAGTGTAAGCTATTATTATGACGAATTTATTGGGTTTAGTTTAAACTATAATACAGACACGCCATACACTGGAAATACTATTTCTTAGCAGTGAGTCTGTGTCCTTCGAAAAGATAAAATATGATTTGAAAAGAGAAATGGGAATCAACCTCGGCAGAAAGTTCACCTAACCTGATTTTCTGGTCGGCAGACTCTCATGCATGAGCCTCATTCCGCCGTGTCCTGCTCTCCATGCCAATTGCCACTTGTCACAAAACATTTGTATAACATTTCTACAATGTCGGACCAACGTCGAAGACGTTGGGCCGGCGTTGTACAAATGTTATACAATAGTTTTGTGTTTGCTGGATTGGCAGTTGTCGCTGCGGGGAAGTCTCCGGCCAATTTCGCGTCCCGCAAAATATGCCGGTGATTCTGCAGATGTAGGCGTACTGAAATCCAGATAGCATATTTTCAAGTAAAAATAACGATTGATGTTTTAGTGATCAACCTCAACATATTTTGTGTCATTTATAGTTTGGTCACTGCAACATTAATCGGTTATTTTGTTCTTTGAAAATAAAGCTGCACGGTTTCTCCTATACACAACCAGACAACCAGAGGTTTTATTTGTAACGGTAAAAGTCATTTCTGACCTACTTGTCATGAATATTATGTTTATGCACAGCTATACAGGCCTACATGTATATATACTGGCTTGCAAAATCAAAATCCATTATCTGCTCACTTTCCAAGTAAACATTTTGCCTTTGCAGAGCAGCATACATGAGGGTTATTTTTGCAAAACACATGTTATTTTAGAAATATGCAAGATATATTTCTACACCTTATATCAAGTTAACCCTTACAACGCGGGGATCAACTTAGACGTCAGAATCTGACGTCTGTAGACGTCTGTAGATTTCAGATTCTGACGTCTAATGTAAAATATTTGTAACGTTAGGCCAATGAACATATAACCCCTAACATATGTACCCAAATGAATTAGAGGAAAAGGCTAACTAAGATATCTATGATGATTTGAAATTGAAAAAAACCCTTTGGTCTCCATGGCTTTTACAAAAAACATTTCAGCGTTATTGCTATGCAGAAAGAAGTACCAGAAAGAAGTAGATCATGGTGATAATAGAGCTTTGCAGTATTTTATTAAATATTAAATTAAACTGTTGAGTGATAACCACAAATAATTGAAATCGCGGCTGGATTCAAAAGATTAAGACCGTTATAGCGTGAACCCTTCCACCAATTTAACATCTATTGTTATTCTGCTATGCAAAGCAAAATTGCAGCAACTGCTTACTTGATAAGTAAGCAATTACTGCATTTTGCCTTTGCACGACAGCATAGTGGTTCAGTAGTAAACCAATCACTTATGGTAGGTGAGAGCTTCGGAATTTTCTTCCACTGGTGGCAAAAATAAAATTAGGTAATTTCTGGTATGAAATTTATTTGACCCAATTCTGATTGACCAGGATTGTAATCCAGACCAATGAGAAGCCCACGTCTCAGGGCAAACCAATTGATATTTTTAAATGTGCGGGTTCAAGTCTAGATGTTGGAGAGCTGTGGCATGACAATTTTACCTTTCTATCTGTACTCCATATTGCTGAAATGCCTAGGTGTGCTTTGCTGAAAATGTAACAACACTGCTTCGAAACGCCGCACTCATAAACATAAAGAGGTTTTAGTGTAATGTTTTGTTAAAGTCTTAAATCTTTTATCTATTTTGCTTATTCTAAGGGTGCATGCGAAAAAGTAAATGTTCTTTATTAACCCGTAACCCGCTACCCATTGAGCACAAAACATTTGTATAACTTTTAACCCTTTAGCCGCCAAATTATCTTCAACTTCAAGTGGGTGAAAAGTGAAATTATTTAATTTAGTGGTGTAAGGGTTAAAAGCCACTTGTAAAAAAATAAGGTGTTCTTGAAATTTCGTCTCGATTCTGTCATTGAAGACATTATAATGTTTGGCGCAAATTATTAATGATGTCTCAGCGTAATGTAATATATCATAGAACTCAACATGTTTAAGAAATATGTGTGTTACATTCATTCATGCGACACGATTCGATGAAAGACGAATACTTAATTTGCCTTGATAAGAGAAACAGCAGCTGGCATATGAATAATTATTGGGATTTCCAAGTGGTACCAAAGCATCTCATGTATGATTGATTAGCACTTACAATAATACAATTATTACAGTGGAAGACCGGTAATATATAATAAAAACAAAGGTGTCAGGAAATGAAGATTTTATAACAAATACGAAAATATATTATATATAGGCCTAAAAAAAAAAAAAATTACCTAAGTGATTAAAACCCAGCACAAATTCCTAAATCGTCTAGTATTCTCTATATATCTTTGCACATATTGAAGGGGAAAATTGTCTAACTCTCTAAAACCTAGGCTATAAATAGATAGCAAATTTCTGCTGCGTAAACTTGTATAGAGATATATAGTAGTAAATCGATGCTGGTCAGGTATATATGCCTGAGCGTTTTTTGAGTTTAGTAAATTTAAAAGTACGTTCAAGAGTAATTTTTGACACAGAAAAATGTATTGGTGACACGTTTCAAAAGTTTCACACAAGCACAACCACAGTAACGGGTTACTTTTTCAAATGCCCATCTACTTCCTTTTGCGAATTTGCACGATAATAACATTTTACTACGATTCTCACGTACCCGCTATATCTTTACACTGACGATATGTGTGGCCAGGATCTAAAGAATCATTTTCTTTGTGAGAGGTTGTCTTCCCCAGAGAAAATGCCGTCGAGTGGGTGAAGCACGGTGCTGAAGCATGTAACGAGAATTGTTCTGTTTGCAAATTGGGCAAATCATTTTTTCGCTGCTGTGGTCGAACGTGCGGCTAGTGGCTCTTTTCTTGACTAATTTGAGGGACAATGAGGATGATTTGTCATCCTGCATGACCGCTTTGTACAAAAATCACGTATTGGGCGGGTGGCCGTGATACCTTTTTCATGTAGGGTAGTATCCCCTAAAAAAACTGGTCCAGTGTTGCTTTAATATCGGGCCACCCTCTGCGACTCTAGCCCGATATTAAGGCAACACCGAGCCAGCGTCTCGTGCTCGCCTGGGGTGGGTCACATGCGCAGCACAATCGTGCTCGGATTGAAAAGGACAATACTCCCGACGCAAAGTACTATAATTACTTTCAAATTTATGGGATTTGAGCAAATTATTTTATTTCAACGTTTGTAAAATAGTTATTTTGATCAAAATTAATCAAACTCTATTTCACGGTATGGTTTGAGGGTGGCAATTTACGCAGCAGTATTGTGAGTGCTATGGAGACCATCTCACTGAAATCATAAGACTGATCTTGATGTTTAAAATCTAATTTTCATTAGAAAAGTTAAGACACTAGTCTTGTGCACACACCGCTGTATGGCGACACATTGTAATGATGATTACAATGCATAGATGCATATATTCTAAGAACAGTTACTTGAAAACATTTAAAACAATGTCTCTTTACAAATAGCAGGCTTAACCTTATAACAGATTTATGTGTTAGCTATTAGGGTATGTAATAACATGGATTAAACATTATAGGACCACAATCAATTATAATTTCTGAGTTCACATTATTCCATCGCATCTCTCGTGTATGGAATGCTGCAGCCACACAAACTTTCTACAACCCTTCGTGAATTATGACAGAGGCAAATCAGAGCAGCATTTTATAGGGCAGTAACCTTGACGTCCCAGCCATGTGACACAACCGTCAGATTACAAGCAAATAACTAGGGCCAGCGGTGACTTAGCGGGCGCCGCCAAATGGACATTATGTGTCAACTATATGACGCAAGATAATCAAAATTATGACAAGTTCTGTGTCGAATACCGTCTGTTTTCGCGACCCAAGGTTATTATCCCTTGTCCTATAGTGAATTATTTGTTTCTTATTACATTGTTGTCACCAAGGTTGTTCCATAACTTCCTTGGTGATACCAAGGTTGTTCCATAACTTCCTTGGTGTGACCAAGGTGGTTCCATAACCTCCCTGGTGTGACCAAAGACATTGGTTTCACCACGGAGAGGTGTTTTTGTAACCTCCTTGGTGCGACCGAGGTGGTTTCATAACCTCCCTGGTGTGACCAAATACCTTGGTGTCACTATATAGATTCTATGACCTCCTTGGTGTGGCCACGGCTGTTCTATGACCTCTTTGGTGTGACTGAGGTGTTTTTTGAGGTGTTTTTGTAACTTCCTTGGTCTGACTGAGGTGTTCCATAATCTCCCTGATGTGACCAAAGACCTTGGTGTCACCATGGAGATTCTATAACCTTCTTGGTGTGACCATGGTTGTTCTATGACCTCCTTGGTGTGACTAAGGTGTTTTGAGCTGTTTTTGTAACCTACTTGATCTGACCAAGGTGGTTACATAACCTCCCTGGTTTGATCAAATACATTGGTTTCATCACGGAGATTCTATAACCTCCTTGGTGTGACTATAGTTGTTATATAACCTCCTTGGTGTGACTAAGGTGTTTTGAGCTGTTTTTGTAACCTACTTGGTGTGATCAAGTTGACTCTGCAACCTCCTTCGTCACCTCAAACAGAAACTTGACACTTGGAGCATTCACCTACTATATGAGATAAGATACATTCTTTGCCATTGTCTAATAGCTTTCCACAAAACGAGTACGCGGTTTGCTGTCTATAATAATAAAAAAAAAATCTTATCTTCTCACGTGTCACTTTCTGCCTTAACCCTTTAAGCCCTCACGATGCATTGAAGCATCATTTCACATCCCTCAAAACAGACTATATTGTCCCACAACTAGGGGTTTCAGAATGAAAATTTCCATGAAACTGGTTTACCAATACATGGCAATTTTCTTCAATTTTTTACCCACTTCAAATCATCCTCATCCTCTACAAGTCGAGAATTGCGGCAGCAATTCGCGGCTTGTAGGGGATGAGGTTGACAATGGTAAATTCAGACTTGAATGGGTTAATTTGTCATATACAATACTGAATGACCTAATTGTCGAAAGTGACGTAATTAGGTAATCAGCCAACATCTGGTGTTAAGCGCAGGTATGGTACAGAAAGCAGGTACATGTAAATCAGGTCAACCTTTTAATCGCTGAAGTATCGAATCATAATTTCCACCCATCTTTAATTGGGTCTCACAGACGCGACATCAAGTTAGTGAAAGTTATTTTGATTTGTCAAAATATACAGCAGTCGTTTGTTGTTTTGATAAACATTCCACATTAAATGATTCTATTCAAAATCTAATAAGTCCTGCAATAATTATAGTACCTAAAGGGTTACCGTTGATTATCGACCTGGTCACCGTACGGGGAATACTGGCCATAATTCATGCCGCTCTGCAAAGCCAAATTAAAGTAACTACTTGCTTGAAACTGAGCAGTTACTGCCTTTTGGCTGTGCAGTAGCTGTCTATGGGCCTGTGCAAAGCCAAAAGCAGCAACTGCTTACATTTCAAGTTAGCAGTTACTGCTTTTTAGCTTTGAAAAGAAGAGCACTACCTGGGGCATTGCGCGGGGTGTTCATATTTATGTTGTCGTAAGGTAACCTCCGTGCCGGAGAAGTAATCTAACATGACCTCCGGGATCCAGATGAAATCCCGTGTCATACTCTCACGCTTAACCCTTGAAACGCTGTGATATTTTTGTATTTAAACTTGTTGAATGATCCATGGAGAGAAATGGATTTTTTCAATTTAAAATCATCATAAATGTCTTAGTTAGCTCTTTCCGCTTCGTTTGAATACCTGTGTTATGGGTCTACAGCCATTATAAATAATTAATTCTTTCAGTGCGGGGACCGTCTTTAGACTTCAGAAACTGACCTCTACAGACATCAGATTCCGACGTCAGAATCTGACATATACAGACGTCAGATTCTGACATCTAAAGACGGTCCCCGCGCCGAAAGGGTTAACCGTTACCCCACTAGATCCTATGCAATGTGGATACCCAGCAAACACAAAATATTTGCATAACATTTGTACAACGTCGGCCCAGCGTCTTCGACCCTGATCCAACATTGTACAAATGTTATACAAATGTTTTGTGTTCACTGGGTAGACATTGTCAAGCAACTTTAATATAAAATCAAATATCACTGAAATAATTCAAATGGTTTGTCACTTATGCCCAGTGATGTCTAGTTTCGTAAAAAAATCAATGTATGATTTATTGGGATATATTTACACTCACTACACTGAAATAATAATGTATAAACCATGGAGACCAAATCGTTTTTGGCAACATTATTATTTTTTTCATGCGATAAAAAATAAAATATGATATCACTTACTAACTCGAACTGAAATATTCTTGTATAAACCATGGAGACCAAATGGTTATTGTCAACATGGTCAATATTATTATTATTTTTTCTGCGATAAAAAATAAAATATGATATCACTTTAAAACCTGATAATATAATCTATTAAAGGCACTATCTGTTGTCTTGTAAAGTACACATATACCGCCATTTGGTTTTACACTGCAGAATAGCAGGATTTGCACGGCAGACATACATGTACGTGTAAATATCTATATAATGTCAGACTCACATAGCTCGATTCTGTAATTTTGCGGAATTTATATTATAAATAGACGACATAATTAAATATTGACATTTAATGACATAAGTATTACTGTTAGATCCCCGGTTGGGGCAGTTTCAACAAAACACTGTTACACGATAAGTTATCGTGCGTGTTCGACCTCAGACAGCTAGGACTCAAATTTCGAGCACTGTCTCGAGGGCAGTTCAATCTCATTCACGCCTCTATTCCCACGCGGTCTTACCGTCCACTTTAACTTGTTTACGATCCAAAATAACAGAAATTCCCTATTCATTAATACATTATTTGTTTGTATAATTTGTTGATTAATTAATGAATCATTAAATTAAGGAAATAATGAATTAATTAATAATTCATTCATTCATTCATTCATTCATTCATTCATTTATTCATTCATTCATTCATTCATTCATTCATTCATTTATTTATTCATTCATTCATCGATCTATCGATCGATCGATCGATCGATCGATCGATCGATCGATCGAACGATCGATTGATTGATTGTTTGATTGATTGATTGATTGATTGATTGATCGATCGATTGATTGATTGATTGATTGATTGATTGATTGATTGATTGATTGATTGATTGATTGATTGATTGATTGATTGATTGATTGATTGATTGATTGATTGATTGATTGATTGATTGATTGATTGATTGATTGATTGATTGATTGATTGATTGATTGATTGATTGATTGATTGATTGATTGATTCATTCATTCATTCATTCATTCATTTATTTATTTATTTATTTATTCATTCATACATTTATTCACCCGTTCGTTCTTTGTTTATCCATTCTTTCAGTTTCTCTTCGATTCTTCTCCTGGTCCAGTTCAGCCTATGTGTGCACAAAAGTGGCCCAAAGCCCCATCCATTCATTCTCATAGATTCGCTCATCTATTCCGATCTTTACCGTACAGGACATGGAATTCCAATAGTGATCATTGCCTGTCAAGGCTGAGGCCCCACGTATCTTCAGACCTCCCTAAATGAGCGGTCATCGTATTCAACGACCAAGCTTAGCTCCCAATCTTGCCTCGCGGATTTGCCAGCCAGTATTTCTCGTCATTTGAAGCTGGCATTGCTAATGCCATTTCCAGCTTCAAATGAGGAAAACTAGTTTCAGGCTATTTTTAACAAATAAATATGTCCAAAATGGCATTATTACTTGATTAGTCTCTTAACCGCCGGATTATTTATTTGTAATTTTCGCCTACTTGAAAATGTGTCTCGCTGACTAGATCCAAAACTTCAAGTGGGTGAAAATTATTCAGATATGACAAAATGGAGGTCAACGATTTTAAAATTGTCTTGATAATGATTGATGTCAAATTTTATCTGTAATATGCTCAAAAGCTAGTACTTGCTAAAAAAAGACTAATGTAGTCGGGACGGCGGTTGCAGCATCTATCATAAGCATCTTGTTGACTACGGCGGCATTTAGCCACAGCTAGACTGGCTTTAGTTTATACGGTTTAATACGAATTTAAACGTCGGTTTAGTTAGCCTTGTGTTTCTTCCCTCTCCATATTGGTACATTGTTTCAATGCTTTGTCCTTTGGCAAGGCACTTTGCCCTCACTTGACTCAGGTGTAAATCAGTACCTGGTAGGACAGAGATGACAATGTGTGCGATTAGTTTCTAGCGCCGAAATGGCTGCAGTGCTGTATGTTTCAAAAAAGTGAATAACACGTAAAAATATACATAGCACATAAAAGCCTACTTTACTCGTGATTGATAATTGTATTTAATTATTTTTTTCTAGACAAATTGAACCACAGATAAAATAGTTAGGTAGTTACTTTTTCTACTGCAAACAATCATCTGAAAAGCAAAGCGTAGAAACCTAAATAAACTCTTGAACACCGATAGTTTTAACCCTTACAGCGCGGGGATCGACTTTAGTAGATCAGATTCTGAAGTCCATATAAAAGATAAAACGTAACCTCAGTCAGCAAGATTCGAAGAAAGTTCACCTCCATTTTGTACAATCTGAATAATTTTCAGTCACTTGAAGTTGTGGATCGCGTCAGCGATCCACAACTTCAAGTGACTGAAAATTACAATTAAGTAATTTGGCGGTTGAAGGGATAAAGTTCATGATATGCAAGTATAAACTATAACTATTGTATTCCCTGTGATGTGAATCCCTGACGTGCATGTACATGTGTTATTGATTGTTAACAAAATCAAATTAAATCGTTGATAATCAAAGAAACGAGGTAACCTTTCAGCGCGGGGATCAACGTCTACAGACGTCAGATTCTGACGTCTCAAGTCGATCCCCACACTAAGAATTTAAATATTTGTAATGGCCGTATAACATTATAGGTATTCAAATAAAACGGGAAGAGCTAAATCAGACATTTATGATGATTTAAAATTGAAATACCTTTTGATCTCCATGGTTCATACAAAAATATTTCAGCGTCTTAAGGTTTAAATATTGTAATCAGCTGATGCATCATCTGCAATAGTAGATGCTACAAGTCATTCAAATACAGATAATTCTCAATTCGATAATAATGTTAAACTTGGTATTTGATGAAATTTGATCATTTCACTGTGACCAAACAGTAAATGAAAATTTGATACTTGCCGGGTAGAAATGTGGGGCTACGGGTAAACATTTCATTGTCATCTGAGATATTTTAAATTAAATTTATCCAATAAAATATGCTACTTAATAAGTCGTTGAAATACGCACGCTAATTAGAGCTTCAATTTGACATGTGGCACTCGGGGTAAACATTTTTATGACTTCTGGGTCACAACCTCAACTTGTGAAAGCAGTCGATAGGCTTATTTGTCGCAACATTGCGCCTTTGTTGGGCCGGCCACCCGATTTGGCATCTCGTATTACGGAATGACGTCCAGTTACATAACCCAGCGGTTTACAACTATATCCACGGTACCCGATGGGGACATGGAGTTTCCATTCATTATTTCACCGAGAGAGTGTGGGAATCTACGTTCCCCGGAGAACAATTGTCATCCTTAGAGGTGACCTGGCCTAACACCTTAATTCAGCCTCGCCCTTCTAGACCTCACGGCGCGGTAACCTTCCCGACGCCATGCAAATCTGCGGGCGCGGAGGAATCATGCGCATGCGCGGCTGTTTATTTTGCCGCTAATGCCTGGCCTGAGGTGGGGTGAGCTGCGTGTCGCGGGGCCGTCCATTAGGATGGCGGGTTTGCAGAAGGGAGCGGGGCGTAAGGCAGGCGCGAGTAACGGGGACCCAGGCGGTAAACCAGACATACGATACCGTAAACTCTGCAAATACAGGCAGGTAAAGACATTTACGAATTCAAATGAATTCGCACCCAGCATGGGGGGGAGGGGGGTTCAAGCCCTGGCGGTCTAAGGCCGAGAACGCTACGTCTCGGCTACGGAGGCTCCCCACAATACTGAATCTTTACCAAGTGACGGTCATGGAACGTTTTGTTTCTTTGAAGTCTGAATACAGAGATGAACTCTCACACCGTTAACCGTTTTAAATCCGTTTTATTAGGCCATCAAATTACTGTTACTGAGAACGATAGAAATGTTAACATGTAGGCCTAAGCACCAAGATTTGCAAATGTGTGATCCTCAATTAAGCAAATGTGAGTAATTTCCATCCACTTGAATAATAAATTAATTTTAGTCTCAATATAATAGTCTATACACATGCAGACAAAAATGACCCGTTGTGAAATATATTCAAGCATGCAGTGTAAAATAATTCACGACGTATTAGCGGAATCACATACCGATAATACAACAAAATAATGATTAAAATATGGTCCATAAGATAATATATTGTTTAGGAGAGCTAACTATTTACCTTTTTCAGTTTGCCTACAGATACACTGCATGTATCCATAACCATGTGAATACATAATAATAGTGTAAGCGTTTATAGGAAATGTATATCTACATTTGTTTAGGGTTCTTTTCAGAATATGAATTATTAACATGATTTATCATGTTTATGAAAATGATATTCATTGAATATAATCTAATCATGATTTTCCGTATTCTACTTTTCCAATACTTTGTCACAATAACAAAATGTTCAAACCCTTGTGCAGCGAAAAGCTGTGACATTCTGCCCAATTGCTAACCAAATTTGAATTCGATTAGTGAACTATTTATACATCATTGATGAGGATGTGCTGCTATTTAACCCTTTGACTTCCAGGCCGGAGTGCATGCCAGGATCCAGATATACTGGTGTAGGAGTTCTATTTTTCGTCATTTAAAGCTGGAATTGCTGACGCAATTTCCAGCTTCAAATGACGAAAAATACATAAATGTAGTATATATTTGACAAAAATTTGTGTCATTTTATGGTTACGTTCATTGACGAATGACGACGGAAATTTCCGTCATGTATGGTAGTGGAAAGGTTAAGGTTTAAAATAAAATGAAATGAATAGGGGTTTAGGCCACCTTTGTGCACATATCGGCTAAACTGGGCAAAAAGAACCTCCTGAGGATGGTGAGATGAATGAGATGACACTGCCCTCCAGACAGCAGGATTCGAATTTCGAGCCCTGGCGGTCTGAGGCCGAGCACACTACCTCTCGGTCACGAAGGATCCCCACAATATGGAATCCTAACGAGTGAGCGGGGAAGATACAATTTGTTTCTGTGAAACTTGAAGGTCAGAGTAGGGTTCGCACCCGCGATGTCCGATTTCTCAAGCAGGCAGCTTTGACCACTGCACCAGACCAGGGCCCCCGCCCTAATCGAGGTTTGAATGAGAACATCGCTAGTAAATAATTTTCAAACAAAATGTCCTCTATGTCATAACTTACAGCTACTTTTCAATTCTTCAGATATAGGCTCACTATACAGGAAAATAACATAGGCCTACACTCAGCAATAATTTTCTCATATTGATTGCGGAAGCGTTTTCACCAACTCTGATGCTCGCCCAATGTCGTCCTGGCTTTCTCATCTTTTAAATAATAATAAAATGCAAAATTAATGAATGTCATTCCCGCGCTCTCCCGATAAATTCGCAAAAATAAAGATTCTGCGAAACTGTCTTGCTGTCGGCCGTGGGGGAGCGAGGCGTTAAGACAGGCCGCTACGTGACTGGTAAGTCTATAGGCCTGACTAGTCTGTCGCCATCACATTATTCCCGCCCGCGGGAAACCACTTTGCTTCCATCTTGCTCTTTCCACTCCCAATAGCCGAGAAGCCAATCAAACGACGCCTCGATAAATTCCGGTGCGGCGCGCATCTGTTTGCTCGCGTCTTCAGAAAAAATAACTCTCTTCTGAAATGCCGTCCTGATCCTTGTTCCACTCTGTTATTCAACCTTTATAACTCTAAAAAAATCGTGTATAAACCATGGAGACCAAAGCGTTTTTTGATTTGAAATTATCATAAATGTGCGGAGATCGATTTTAGACTTCAGAACCTGACGTCTATAGACGTCAGATTCCGACGTCTAAAATCAGTCCCCGCACTAAGATAACCTGAATGCAACGACTTGTTCGACCCAATGTCGACTAAGATAGTACTTCTGTGTTTTTAAAAACCTAATGCCAGCCAGCTTTGATATACAATATAGGCATAGTTTCAATTTCTGTGCTGCTTAGATACCCGGTGGCCACATTTCTCAAATCCGAGTTATTTTCATTTACATGAAGTTGTGGATCGCGCCGACGAAACGCAACTTCAAGTGACCGAACATTTAAATGAGCAGTTCGTAGCTTATAAGGGTCTAATTATAAGCACATTCGTCGCATTTATACACCTGATAGCATAATTATTTTCTTTAAAATTCCTTGTATTAAATGTTTTAATACCTCGTTATAAAAAGTATAAGAAGGCTCTGAGCTTTTATTCGAGAGATTCTACTTTGTCATTTTTTTGTGGAATATGTTAATTTTCATTCACATATAAAATATTTTATAGTTGGTTATCTGATAAAATATGCTTATTTTCACCCACATCTAATATAATTTAATACATCATAGATGAGGAGGTTCTGAATTTGATAAATCATACTTGGTTATTTTATCAAATCTACTCATTTTCATCAATTTCATAAATCAGGCCATTTTCCTTCGCATTGAGGTGGGAATTGCGAATGACAGTGAAAGTAAATCACTGGGTGCTAGGCTGCTCTGCAAAGCCAAAAGACAGCCACCGACTACTTGAAAAATAAGCAGGTTTTGCTGCTGCTTGGCTTTGTAGAGCAGTAGGAAGAATAAGCTATTACAAATACATTATCCTTATAGGCCTAATAATTTGATTATCCCAACTGCTGCTTCGTTCGATCCCTTATGTTTAAAAGTACAGTGTTTTGCGGGATATAAGGGATTTTCCGTTTGATCAAGATCTCTAATTTTTAAAATGATATGTTTCTACTTTTCATTTTTCAACATGTTCTTTTCAAGGCCATGTTGTTTTTTCAACACGCATTTCAAACTTATTCCCACCACTTATTTTGAGATAGACCTTGTTTATGCATTAATTCAACATGGCCGCCACAACCAAGAAAATTTTTACTTTTCGACAGAAAAAGATGTGCAATGCCAGTTTTCTAAGTGAATTTCGAGAAAATAATTTCAGACAATAACTTGTATTTTGATTTCTTGTTCATGCATAAATCCAGGATGGCCGCGACTGTCACCTCTTAAAACGACAGTATAATATTATTACATTTCAAATTGTATTTTGAACACGATTAACTCTTCTTCGACACTATTTTGTCTTTTTGATTTATATTATGGCTCGTACATAAATCAAACATAACTTTCACCACTATTCTGGCAATTTATCAACCGCTAGGTTCTTTTAAATTTTCCTAATTTTGCATCCCACACCTTTTCAATATTTTCGTTTGCATTCACACCTGTGGCAAAAACGTCGTAAACTCATCTTAGCAAATAATTGTTATATTTACGCCAGAAATATTTATATTTGACAAATGCCTTCACAAATATCTTTCCTTTTTTTATTTTACTAAAATCTTTGTATTGATCACAGTCACGTACTGTTAGATTTAACAGTATAGTTCAATTTTGTAATGCATGTTCAAGATTGAAGAAGAAATGGTCAATGGAAATGATAAATATGGTCTCCATCTTGGTGATATCAGGTATTACCCCTTACAGCGTGGGGATAGACTTTAGTTGTCAGAATCTGACGTCTGTAGACGTCAGATTCTGACAACTAAAGTCGATTCCCGCATTGTAAGAGTAAAAATATTTCTTATGTCCGTAGACCCATAACATAGGTATTCAAATGAATCGGAAAAAGCTGACTAAGACATTTATGACTATTTCAAATTGAAATAAACCCTTTGACCTCCATGATTTTTACAAAATTATTTTAGCGCTTTAAGGGTTAATACTGTACTATGACCATGTTGTGTTTTGTTGTTTGCAGAATGAGTAGCCGTTTTTTCCTTACCCTCAGTGTCCTGGTGTGTGTGGCCAGTCTCCTAGTCCAGCAAACAGTAGCCAGACCATACGAAGAAAACGACAGACAACGACAGGTAAGCTGACTGCGTTTGACCACCTGCACTTAGAAAATGACAATATGTGTCTTTTTATAAAGTGCATACCCACCACAAGTGATTGTTTAATTGTATGAATATATACAAAATGTATAGGTACAAACATGTACGTGATGTGATATAATTCAGCATATTTTGTATCAACCTTTCGGGTTTCTGGTTTATTTTAACTTTTATATTTTTCACCATAATAAAAACTAAAATAGAGGGATGAGATGGTCATTTTTATTACATTTTTTTTACAGCATTCGTAAATATTTTCAAAGGCCTTGACTTGGATAAAAATAACTCCCTACGCTTTGGAACAAAATAATAAATTATCTATGCTGTTTCACACCATGGTGGTATCTCATGTTCTAAAAAATTACGCGATGCCACTGATGTTGTGAATGTGGGTCTAATTTATCAGGTGTATTGGTGAGGAAAGTAAAAAACATTGATAGTATGCACAGATTGATAGATCATCGTTGTAACTGTATGTCTATATTTTGATAGTCGTCTAGCACAACACATACCCAAATCATTAGTTAGTTTATCCAGCTGTTAAAATAATAAAACTTGTGCTGCCGCTTCCGGTCAGCAGGTGTTGCTTTGATTCGCGTTTGCCAAATAACTAAATTTTAACAAACTATAATACGTTTGAATCGTGTGAAATAGCTCCCCTTAACCTTTTCACTACCATACATGACGGAAATGTCCGTCGTCATTCGTCAATGAACGTAGCCATAATATGACAGAAATGTTCGTCAAATATACTACATTTATGTATTTTCCGTCATTTGAAGCTGGAAATTGCGTTAGCAATTCCAGCTTCAAATGTCGAAAAATAGAAACCCTACACCAGTATATCTGGATCCTGGCATGGACTTCGGCCTGGAAGTCAAAGGGTTAATAAAAATTGAAATAAATTCTAGTCTCTTAAAAAAATACTTTTACCATTGATATCATGTTTGGTTTTCAGTCCAATTAAATTTTCACCTCTTTAAATATAAAATATGGTTATATGGGAATTCAAATAAAATCACCCACGAGACTGCCCTATTAGCAGCTTTCATTGTGTTGCATTTACTTTATCCATTTATCATTCCAATATCATGCACATCTACTGTCCTCTTTCCGATGACCCATGTGCAGGCAAAAATACATCTATATTCATTTGCAAACATATTTAGCCATGTTTTCGACTGAAGTAATCATAATGGATGTTATTGCATTCGACCTCTACTCTGAGCTTCTTGTAATATACTGTCTGTTTTGACTTACATCAGTGCAATCCACAAGTCAGTGTTTTCTTTTGACTTTGCTGAACACAGGTGTTCACCGGACGTTATATCAAACCAAATCTATGTATTATCATGATGTTAGATTTTTCAAAGTTGGCTTGATCATTTTTTCTTCTACAGAGTCTTTGATACAACCATGTCAGTCAAAGTCTAGAATCATAATATTGCTGAGCTACCCACTTTTATCTTTAAAGTGGGTTGAGGAAAAAATGTTACCAGGATTCTGTCACGCTCCGGCCAAACGTATGGTATAATTACTGTATGTGTATACACTTACCTGCGGTCTCACGAAGAAAATATTGTTTGCTGTACGCATAATTTTTCGGTTACGTTGTTGTGAATTGGCGACTCATAATAATGGTCGACATAACATGATCTTCTAGTTAATACATGAGACGAGTGAAGCACGTGCAAAAACAAGAACAAATAAGTATAAATGAATCGTTTTTTTTCCATCTCACATAATAATGTTTGACAACAAAGAAATGTTCTTCATTTCACTTTATTCTTTATAAACTCTTATACTGTTGTTTGTGCAAAACCAAAATGCTGTAACTGCTTACCTTCCAAGTAAGTACTTCCATTTGGCTTTGAAGAGCAGTATGGTGATGAACCATAAGTTTTTGATGTGCGAGATGATTATGAACGTGTCAACAAGGTCATCTGGTGGCCTTCATATACACTTCCCTAAAAACTCAAGACAATCAACCAATACTGGCTTGATGTTGGGCCAGCTCCTGCGGCGTCGATACAACATCGAGCCAGCATTGGTTCAACATCCTGTGTTGGAGGGTGCAGAACCCCGCAGTGCAATCACAACGCGCAGCTGGCTGGTTAATGCAAGGAGGTTCAGGGCATGCTCTGAAATAAATATGTTGTATTAGCCTGTAATTACCGTTAACCCTTTAACCGCCGGTGTCGCATATATTCGGGGTTTCACTTTTTATTAGCACAATAAGTACCCCCTCTTAAACATGTGACAAAGATAAAATGTGACACCAATCAGCAATATTCGAAAACAGCTGACCTCCATTTTGCCAAATCTGAATAATTTTCACTCACTTGAAGTTGTGGATCGCGTCAGCGAGACACAACTGCAAGTGGGTGAAAATTCAGATTGAATAATTTGGCGGGTAAAGGGTTAAGTTAACATCCATGATATTGTATATTCTGTATGGTTATACATTATTTAAATATTTACAAACATAAATATTATCGCCCAGAAAGCACTAGCTCTTTTGATACTGAATTACGTTTTTCATTCAGTTTAAAATGAATAAATGAATAAATAGCGAACTATTAGATATAATATGAGACGAATCTCAACGCAAGTTTTTTGGGCTACACTGTGCAATGTAATTTTGTCAAAGTTATTTAGCAACGTCAAATTTGTATCGTTTTCGATTAATAATATTGCAAATTTGCATTTTGCCACCTCCATCTAGATTTCTGAGCACCAAGAAAGGGGGATATTATGCGAAAACCAAATATTTTTTTATTGAACTCACGGGAAATTTTATGTTTTGATTGTATGAAGAACGTACAACACGGCCTTAATGCTATTATACTGATTAATTACAATCTAAAGAGAACGATACCATTCGAGACATTAGGCCTGCGTTGTTATAAAATACCTTTACCTCAAGAGTGCTTTAATTCAGCCTGAAGTAGATTTAACCCATAGAGCACTGACCTATTCAATTTAAATTTTATGTCACTTGAAGTTGTGTCTCGCTACCAACTTCCAGTGACTGAAAATTTGTGTTATTTGTGAAATTTAAGGCTCAATTTCTATCAGTGTTTCAAGATTGAATCATATTTTACTCAACTAAAACAGTAAACAATAATACTGACTGCTTATATTACAGCGACAAATACAAGTGGGCTTACCTCCGGCAATAATTTGTCTTGACTCACACCCAACAGACACGAAACTCGATGACGAACCAATGTTGTCCCAACATTAAAACATATTACACCAGCGCTTTCTGTTTGCTGGGGCTGTATTATTGTGATTATTCTAAGCTCATTAAAGTTTAAAAGCTAAAATTTATTAAGTGGTCACCGGGCCACTTCTCTTTGCCATATCTGGATTCGCCCTGTAAGATCAAGTACTGCATTCACACTTGACTTGTGAGTTCGCGGAATCTGCAATGACCAGGCTGTCCTCCCTGGGTCGGTCAAGACAACCTGGCCAGCTAACACGATACACTGAAACAATGTTGTTTAAACGTTGGCCCAACGTCTTCGACGCTGGCCCAGCATTAAAACAACATTGTTTCAATGTATCGTGCTTGCTGTATATGGCTTGCACTCCGCTGTCCTCTGCATTCAGCAGATACATTGATCATGGTTGTGTCCACTGGAGTGTGAGGAGGGTGGACGATAATGCGGGATTCCCGAGCTTAATCAAACGATCTTATTTCGTCTGATATGTGGCGCGCACTTCTTCCTTGTTTTGTCCATTCTGGTCCAAATGAAACACTTCCTCATCTGTTATAGCGGATGTCGACATAGGCCGAGCCATTTCCAAACGTTTTTTAATTGACAAGTCACTTTTCAGAGGCATTTTATTACAATTAATAATACTTGGAGTAGATGGAAAAACAGCAAAATTAATAGTCTATACCAGTGCAATGATTTAAAGACATCACAGGTAATAATTACATGTGATATCTTTAAATAATTACACTGTCATTGAGTACAAAAATGCAGTCCTCGTTTAATAAAATGACCAACTGAATGCCTTTATTATCTTTTACACTTTTGTGCCTCAATACCGCGACTTCAACAAGGTAGGCTCGCGAAAATTATTTGTTCATTCAACGTAGTTTCTCATTCGACAACGTGGCTATATATTATAATGTACATAATTAGCATGATTAATACAACATAAAAGACAGAAAACGAGGCAATATTACGTATAGGCCCCTTTAGATATATACATTGCTGATTAAAGACATTTTTGACAGGGCTCAACTCATTACGGCTCCCGAGATAACTGGTGACAACGAGTGGCAAGGGCTATGTTCCCTGGAGCACCGGGAAAATCTGAGGGCATGGCACTTTACACCATTGTAAAGTTGATTGTTTTCTTTTGCATGTTTTCTTCTCCAACACGGTTTAGAAGCTATTAGTGTGAAAAAACAAATGCGACTCCATTTCAGCCACTTGAAGATGTGGATCGCGGCAGCGAGAAACAGCTTCAGGTGGGTAAGGACGACCCTTAAACCTTTAGCCGCCAAATTATTCAATCTGAATTTTCGCCCACTTGAAGTTGTGTCTCGCTGACGCGATCCACAACTTCAAGTGAGTGAAAATTATTCAGATTTGACAAAATGGAGGTGAACTGTTTTCAAATATTGCTGATTGATGTCATATTTTATCTTTACCATGTTTAAAAGGTGGTACTTAATGTGCTAATAAAAATGAAAACCCGAATATATGCGACACCGGCGGTTAAAGGGTTAAAGATCCTTGAATAATTAAATTATGATACACAGCGTTTGTAGTGTCAGCCCTTAACCCTTGCGACTTCAGTCCTCAGAATCTGACGTCTGTAGACGTCAGATTCTGACGACTAAAATCGATACCAGCACTGTAAGAATAAAAATATTGGAAAAACCCTTTGGTCTCCATGATTTTTTGAAAAAAATTCAGCGCTTTAAGGGTTTACTCGCTGAGGTATTTGAAGTGTTACCCACTTCAAGTTGTATCTCACAACCACGACCCACAATTTAAAGCGAGTACAATATTAATGATTGAATCGAAGTGAGTAAAAACACAATTTTAAACAAAACATACCCGGTGCGCCAATCTAGCACATTTAATGATGTATAGTATTCTCTTTGCAATGTTCTTGTTTGGGGGACGTAATTAGCCATTTAAGAGCTAACATACTTTTGAAGGTTAAGTTTTACCAACCCCTCATTTAACTTGGAGAGAACACGGCCTGTTCAGACAGACTGATTGACGTGCAATGTCAGATTCGTTAACACAAGTGCACAGCTACTCGTTGACGAGTTATTACTCTTATTGCACAGAGAGGCATCGGTAAACTGGGGCACACAGTGGACAGAATTTGTCTGTGATGTTTTTAGAGAAAGCATCCACACACATTGTACTGGGAATAATTTTAACTGTCGTAGGAAAGTACAATAAATCATCAATTGTTGGTATGTATTCAAGTATATGTCTCAGTCGTGCAATGATACAACGATTCCAAAGGACATTCAAACAAAAAAAAACCAACACACTCATGTAGAATTAATACATTGCAATACATGACCAGTATCAACCTATTTTTATAAAAAAAATACGTAAAATTTTAATCACGTCATTCAGATAACAATTGTTTTTTATCACTAAATCTATTAAATCCAAAAAATCGCTCAGGCACACATGCAGATGTTTTATTCACTTTTCAATTTTATAGCAATCATTATTTGCCTGTATAATCCATTCCGTCAGATGGGTAACTACTGCAAGGCAAAGCTGACAGGCAGTAAATGTTTACTAGAAAAGCAACCAGTGACTGCCTTCTAGGTTTTACCCCCAGTAAGATTTTTCAAGTAAGCAGTTATTGCTTTTTGGCGTTGCACTGAACGGCGGAGTGGCTGCAGATTAATTTATTCCCGTATTTGTTGCTGTGTTATTGCAGGCGGCAATCATCCTGGCAGAAAGAATAGTGAGGAACATGATCGCCAACGAGGAGATGGACTACCAACCCTCACAAGTGAAGAGGAACTCTGGCATGCTGGACGCCGTCATCCAGATGCCAGACCTCCTGAAACACGGCCGCAAATGAGAGCCACCGGGATCGGTAAGAAATTCTATCTAGTAAAAATTTAATAAAATTTATACAATGTTGGACCAACGTCGAAGACGTTTTCCAACATTGTATAAATGTTATCATGGTTATACACATGTTTTGTGTTTATTGGGTCCCTATATAATCCCAGTAATTCCCACTTGAAGTGTGTCTCGCTACCGCGATCCACAACTTCAAGTGGGTGGAGATTACTCATATTTGTTTATTTTGAGACAAATAATTTCCAAATCTTTTTGTTCATGAACACATATTTTATTCCCAATAACAGTGATTTGATCGGCTGATAAAACAAATTAAAACGACTGTTGTCGTACTTGGCGGGCCAAGGGTTAATCATCATATGCAACGCTAACCCAACATTGATCCAACACTGGCTCAACGTCTTGTGTTTTCTGGGATGCTCTGATTGCAACAGGGGTGATCGAGAAATTATGTTTCTGTTGTCTGACATTTTGAAAAAAGGAGGATTTCATTATCCTAATTGTATTACTTCTTAGAGTAGCACACCCCCTAATTTGGTCATATTGCTCGTATACCGTTAATATTCAATTAAACAATGACTAATGAGCGTGCTTCACGTACTCCGCTTTGAACATATAATTCTGACATTGAACACCAGCAAACACGAGATGTCAACCCAATGTTGTTTTAACGATGGCGCGGCATTAAATCGAGACCGAGACGCATTCTCGTCCAGGTTGGGAACTTGTATCATTCTTCATAAGTATATCGTACTGCTGAATCCAAAAGGTCATATGACCTTTTTTATTCAGCAGTACGAGATAGGTCTCTCAATTGAACTATGTCACATTGTGTTTCAGATGGCATTGACTGCGACTCTGCGATGTTTATCTAAATTCGTCCTCTTCCATTCAAGCTTAATACCAGATCAGCCGGTGTATACAGAAAACAAAGAACGATACGCTACACGTATATCATGAAAGTTTAACCCTAAAAAATAATGAGAAAATACCGAATATAAATAACTATTTAGGCTGTTGTCCAAATTAACGATATGTTGTCTTCAAAGACATTGCTTAATTTAGCAGTTTGCTCTACGTTTGCGCTATGTATATATCGTAAAATGTTATAATTATATGATCGCATAATATATTGATGACATATTTGAAGACTGTAATCTTCGCCTGCTACAATGTCTAGAATAGAAATCGCATCAATTAAGCTCATTATCAAAACTGTATTACCTCTTGTTACATTTTTTACAATTACAATATTATATTAGGGTATATATATAATCATAATATTTCATTACAAAATATTCAATGTAGGCTTACGAAAACTATGTTTTATTCCACGTGGTTCCTTATTTGACACATGCAGTGGAATATACAACAGAGATGATTGCTAATACTATTATTATTATGGAATGTATCACGATTTGTCTATGCTCCATTGTCCATTGTGTATAATAATATACAACACACATTTCAAACTAAAAGTATATCAATATTATGTAAGCATTGGTGATCAAAAATATTAGATGATTATATTATCATATATACTATCATATAATAATATTTCCATTATGGAATGTATCACCATTTTTCTATGTTACATTGTCTCGAGTAGAAATCTCTGATCGCACAAATTGTGATGTAAGCACATTTTAATGTTTACCTTTGCCGACTTGAAATCTAGTCATAATAAGTATCATTATAATACTATGCTATTTATGTTTACCATTCATTAAAGTCTCCCAGCAGCAATGAGTTGGCAGTACATTTGTTTTGATTTCTTTTTTTATATACGTCGCATACGAATGCCAATCCCACACCCGTGCACTTTACGTGAGATAATAAGAGGTTTGGAAATACCACCACTAAATAGTATTAAAACCCTCGGGGCTCTCCATTCTTAGCTGCAAAAAAGGCCTCGGCCTTCGGCCCCGGCTTTTTTCACAGCTAAGTAAGTAGAACTCCTCGAGCTTTATCCCATACGAAGAAACTATGAGGACGTCGTGTCTTAGCTTTAGCTATATCAGATAAATATGCAATTCGATTGCAATTAGTATAACATACAACGAGAGGAAAATATATTTCTGGAGCATATCCTGACGATTGAGAATAAAGGGAGCGATATTTGTATGGCGAATTTTCCGAACACATTAATATATTAACCTTGAAAGCTATACCATTTAAATTTTTACTCACTTGAAGTTGTGCCTTGCTGCCGCGACCCACAACTTCAAGTGCGTAAAACAATATACCTGGTGCACTATTTGAATCACAGCATAATTATATCAACATTAATGTTCCTTTCTTCATCAAATTATCTCGTTTAACCCTTTTAACGCTGAACTCCTGGGCACACTTGCATCCCCACCGCTGAATTCCGGGGGGGGGGGGGTGAACAAAAATAAGAATATTTTGTAATCGGGTAATGTCAGATTTGTATGTAGACACCAGCAGGATTTTAGCTTATGAGCAAATAATAACATGAGAACGAGTTGTGCTTCACTGGTAGTTAACACCAAGGTCATATCAAGGTCATTTCAAGGTCATTTCAAGGTCAAACTCGCAAAAAATATTGAAAATACGCACTGTTTAGCAATTTCAAGCAGTTCAGTGGTGCAGTCATCCAGTAGAAAGGACTGATGGTGACACATACTTGGTCGGGTATAATTTCAGCACACATTTTTAGGAAATATAGGGCAGTGCTGATATTGGGAGGGGTAATGCCCCTATGTTTGCCCTCATTACACCCCCATTCTCCAAGGCTCAATTTAACAAGCAAAATTACAATTATGCAGCAGCGTGTAGCATCAGCTTGGGCTTCCATCGCAAAAGATTGATATATAATTGGGTATGGAGGTTGACATGGGTTGAGGTTGTGCTTTACTGCATGGATGCCGCCCAAAATAAACGTGAAGGTTATGTCAAAGTCATGTAAAATGTCACGTTTATCAGTTTATGGGTGATGTGTACTAAATGCGTAATGATTATATAGGTAATACGTAATGATTAGGTGTACAACCATGCAATCCGCACTGCTGCGATATCTGTCATATAATTATTATTATAGCATTTTAAGCATGATGATGATGCCAAAGGAAGGTATGGTTTGTTTTATTGTATTTTTTGATAACAGAAATATAGGTTTGGTGAAAAAATCAAGTCTCTATCTTAATCATTGAGAAAGTTATGATAATTTTATTGATTTTACGGCGGACATTTTGAATTTTCGTTCCAAAAGAATCCTTTAAAATAATGACAGCTCTACATCGGCCCAGATATTATTATGGGATGCTATCCATGCCCAATCAAAAGAGAAACAAACTTTTAACAGCAAAAACAAGGCTACCCTCATGATTATCGGACCACATTGATTTTACAGACAAAAATACGAAAAAAACACACTCTGCACCCGAGTATACTCGGGGTCCGCGACAGGGAGACATCTTTTGCCCCCGAGTATACTCGGGGTCCGCGTTTAAAGGGTTAAAGTTCAAGTGATTAGCACTTTAAGGGTTAACCCTTTCAGCACGGGGACCGACTTCAGATGGCAGAATCTGACGTCTGTATACATGTCAGATTCTGACGTCTAAAATCGATCCCCGCACTGAAAGAGTAAAATATTTAAAAAGGTCGACACATGAGATGTGTATTCAAATGAAGCGGGAAGAGCTGACTAAGAAATTTACGATGATTTCAAATTGAAAAAACCCTTTGGTTTGTACAATGATTTCAAGGTAAAAAACCCCTTTGGTTTGTACAATAATATTTCAGCGTTGTAAGGGTCAACATGTCTGGTCTCACATTTTAGAGGAGGGGGGGGGGGGGTACCCAATTTCAAATCCACTAACTGGCTCATCATCATCTTCCTATAACACGCTCTCGATGTCTATACGGAACATGTACAGCGTGGCCATCATACCAGACAGCTCTGAAAATCGGTCCTGTAGAAAACGAATCAATTAAATTAACTTTACATTTCACCCCCTGGTCACTGATCCTGCTCATTGATGTGCCATTTTAACACCCGGGGAGTATAATGGTACTTGGAACTTATTGTACACATTGTCATCTCTGTCCTACCAGATACCCATCTACACCTGAGTGAAGTGAAGCACTCGAGAAAAAAAATCCCTTTGTACCCGTACGACAGACAGCGCAATTGACGAGCGCCACGCTCTAACCATTTCGCCATGCCCCTCTAAGTTAGGTGTGTCCAAGTACACCAGCAGACGTTGTAGACGTAGATGGAAGCGTGTCTTCGACCGTTGCATGAAATAATGTCATACTGCATGTTAAACTCAAGCAAAACACTATCCCTTATTACAGAAGTCATTGACATAATGGTGGTTTTATGACAAATAAGTCTGTAATGACTTTTCTTTCCTGTTAATAAAATATCTGTCTGTCTGTCTGGTGGTTTAACATCACAAGGGGTACTCTAATATAAAAGCATCAGAACATTTAGTATGCAAATGTAAATCACGAACGTGCCTGAAAACAAGTAGCTGCCACTAATGATAGAAAATACGCCTAGACATTTTTTCGGAAACGTGCAGAAGGATTTATGTTCATTAATAATCATAGTAAGACCTTAGCAAAATGAACAAAGAAATAGGCTAAACTAGGCCAGGAGAACCTCACGAGGATGGTGAGATGAATGCGATGACTCTGTCCTCCAGACACATAAATTCGAGCCCTGGTGGTCTGAGGCCGAGAACGCTACCCTCGGTTACGGAGGTTTCTCACAATATTGAATCTTTGCGAGTGAGCGGAGAAGAAACATTTTGTTGCTATGAAACTTGAATGCCAGAGCGGAGTTTGAACCCGCGATCTCTGACTTTCCAAGCAGGCAGCGGTAACCACTGCACCATAGACCAGACCTAATAAGACTTAAGCAATTACTTATTAGCAATGTGTTTTTGCAATATATATACATGTATATAGCGACAACGAAGCTTTGACATTAGCATTGGAACAGCACCATAGATAGCTGGTGATACTAGTACCACCCAAAGAAAATAACAGCCTACATTTTGAAAGAGTAAACTAACAAAAAGATTAGTTCACTGACATAATTTATGGTGCAAATATTTTTTTTTTTCAAATTGCCCCTTCCACCTCCATCGCACAAATAAAATATCTTTAAAAAACTTTTAAAAAGTTGGAGCGGTTTGTAGGGCTGGGGCTGTTTCCATAAAAGTAAAATTTGGCCGTTATTAGAGCCTTATACACAATCATGAGCGTTACTTTTATAAATATAACTCAAAAACTAAACTGTCCAAAATTATTTCGAAACCTTGAAATTATTGATATCAAGCAACGAGATAAACATCTATCACAATATTATCCACACTTGAACAAATATTACCGTATTTATATTGCCAGAATATTAATACAACCCTTAATAATCGCGCAAAATATTTTTTAGATATATATAACAAATGTAAAAATAAATCACCTTTAACGTCAGATTACCCATTAAAAATAGATAAGTCCTAAAATATTTCGAACGTGGATTTGTTGTGCTCTAATACTCGCTAATTGAGTTCATAATACATTTTTATTGTAGGTAGGCCTACACATATAAATATTTTTTTTAGAAACATTACCCTGAGGTATAAGTGCATACAATAATAAATATAATGAACTTTCGACAAGACCACCATCGTTTTAACTATTTTCAGGGTCTGTCTATTTAACTTGAAGAAAGACATTTTCGTTCATCCCCATTACAATATATTAGTGGATACATGGTTAGAAATATATAAATTAAAAATTTAATTAAGATTGTGGAAATTATCTATTATTAATGCATTTTATTTACTACTCAAATTATAAATATCTAATGGTTGCATCAGTTAAAAATTAGCATCCTTGACGATGGATCAAATTAAAACTTTTAGATACTTTATGTCCAATTTATGGTATAGCAGGTGTTATATCATACCAAGGTTTATATTGCATCTGCCAGATTAGTGTTTGATTGGTTCAGAATCAGGCTAATGTACTATAATTTTTGTCATTAAATTATGTATTTCATACTGTGCAATCATATACTCCACATCAAAAGTCTATAAAATATATATATACACCGTAACTTAGTTAAATACACAATATCTAGCCTTGTTCTAGAGGCTATATTTTATATTTCTATCTAGTGAAACCTTGGTTAGGTTTGGAGTAATATCATCGTTAGAGTAGTATGGAGACAAAACGCATGTTTTGATCACTGTTGTATAATAGTTTGACCTTTACTGACTTTCACAACTTCGTAATAGCTACAGTTGTTTTATGATGAATATTGCCAAATTAATAAAACATTTTTGGTAGCGAAATATGTACATTTTATTAATTATCAGCGAATAGATTGACAATTATGTTCTTCTACTCTATGTGGCATATAATGCTATCTTATATAGCCCAGTTGGACCAGACCAACATTAATTACTTTTCTGTATAATAATTTTACTATGAACACTTTCTGGGTTTGTTGTATAGATCCCATGTCATTGTCCTATCCATTCTAACCCTGATCAGCTCTGCTTTTGAACAAACAATATCGAAGTACAGTCAACGTGATGACAGTCAAAATATGGTAAAATCACTGTCGTATGCTATTTTGACCTTTGTTGACTTATATAACAGAACACTTGTTACTTGTTTTTTTATTCATATCTATAATTCAATAAGTCGTTTACGTTTTGGTGGCAGATTATTTACTTTTTGACGACTGTTGATAAATATCTGGCAAGTTTTGTCATCACATTCCATATTTCAAACTAGGCCAGGTACTACACCCCCGGGGCGGGGGCCTTAGGGTAGTGGTTAGCACCGCTGCCTTTCACGCCAGAGTTCGGGGCTCGGTTCCCGGTCTCGGCCGTCTGACAGAAACAAAAGTGTTTCTTCCCCATCCACATGTGAAAGTCAATATTGTTGGGAGCCTCCGTGACCGAGAGGTAGCGAGCTCGGCCTCAGACCGCCAGGGCTCGAGTTTCGAATCCTGTGTCTGGAGGACAGTGTCATCTCACCATCCTCAGGAGGTTCTCCTGGCCCAGTTTAGCCTAAGTATGCACAAAGGTGGCCTAAAGCCCGATTCATTTCATTTCATTACTACACCCCCAGAATAATAAAAATGCTTACAATGGATATTTTTACCAATATGTGCCTTGCGTTCTAATTGGGGTTATTCTAGCGGTTTTATGTTATTATTCCATCAATCTAAGGTGGCCTAAAGCCCGATTCATTTAATTTAATTTCATTTCCATCAATCTAAACCTTGGTTAGTTTTATTATTCAATATATGACATAAAAGTACAAATAGTTTAATGGCAAAACATTTGCTAAATCACTGTGACATTTGGTTGTGACCTTTGCTGAACTTTATGAATTAGAAATTGTAATAGTGTTTTCATATATATATATTAAACAATAAAAACATTTTCGGTGCCAAAAATCCTTAAAATTCATTGAGTAGACTATTGACAAAGATATTTCTAATTATGTACACATAGGGCCTACTTCATTTGTTCTCGTCATACCATACAGTACACTCCCTACCCTAAAATGCCCCCTGAAAGTAGTTGATGCCACAATTCGATTGTACACACTACCCGGGGCGGTTTTAGAAGGTTAATGATACCATTCTATCAACTCAAACCTTGGTTACTTTTGGTATTGAGATAAATCCCCGGGGGGGGGGGGGTGATTCTACTAGGCATCAAATTGTTCTGTCATCATCTGGGATGTTATTTATGCATGATGGCAGTTTGTATTGTACTATTTTGTAATTATTTTGTATTGTTGAACAATTCTATAATGTATTTTTTTTCTGTTCGATTGAGCATACCGGGTCTCATGATCCCCTGCTAATGCGGGTTGCACATGCAGCGGTTCTGGCCCGGTGGACGCGATGTGTTGGTCCGGTGTTGGTTTAGTGTTGATCCAGCGTCGAGACGGTGGGCCGGCATTGAGACTACAGTGGGTCGACGTCCCGTGTTTACTATGTGCCATGTTTGCCCTCTGAGCACGAAGCGCTGGCCCTTTGTTTGGGGCGACACTGACTCGACGACGGTGGCTCAACGTTGACCCAACTTTTGGTCAGAGTCTCGTGTTTTCAGTTTGTTTGTTTGTTTTTGGCAATCAGGTAATGGTATTCTGTTATAAGGGGCATTTGTTTAGCAACAGCCCGATGCCGGGCCAACGTTCCAGATTTGGCCCGGCATTGGCCCGGGCTGGGCAAATACCCAGTCTTACTAACTAACCATCTCATTATTCCATCTCATTATTACTAACGAACCATCTCATTCCTGTACACTATATGTATATATGTATAATTATGTTAAAACTGATTTATAAACCCCAAGTCGGGTTGGGTGCTTAAAAGACGGAAATTATATATTTATGTACAACTTAACGATTTTATAACGGCTTTTAGATCAACCTTAACATTATAAGCTTCTAGCAGAACATTAGGTCTAGCCGCCTATTCACCCCTAAACCACTTAGAGTTACCGTATTCCCAAGATGGCCGACAACAGCAACACCACAAAAAGTAACCTTTTATTTATGTTAATTTCCATTGTTTTAGACGACTTCCACGAACGGATTGTAGTTTGTGATAAGCATCGTGGTTTCTATAATCTACATAGCCTAAGAATGGGTTATATAAATGTCTAATTTATATATAAAGAGTGTCTAAAGTTTCGAACTGAGAAACGGTAACTCCAAATCTCATATTGTGTGTGAGTACGGTAACTCTTTGGTGAGGAAACGGTAATTTGATACTGCTAAGATCAACTTTAGCCCTGTTTCGTCCAAAATGGCACAGAAATATATAAAAATTGATCGCTGTAGTATTCGTGATGAGGAAAAATACCACTAGGTTATGTTTTATTTGGTCATGATAGCTTGATTTTGGTGGAGGACATGTGTTCATACAGGAGTACGGTAACTCATCCTGATGACGGTAACTCCTACACTTAGAAGACGGTAACTCTCACATATAGATCTTTTCATCTAAAATAGAAATGTAACTGTAATATTATTAAAATAAACCTAATACGACAGGCATGTTCGTTATCTTATAAATATCACAGACAACTTATGGATAATTGATTTAAAAAAACATTTTTTTTAGGGCTCACAGAACAGTGCTAGGGTGTATTGTCTCTTTCACCCAGGGCCTAGGTTATTGGCCTACCCTATCCACGCATACAAAATACAATGACACAAGTTTTATATAATGTTGGTCCAACGTCTTAAGTGGCAGATGATGGACCGGCGTTAAGCCAGCATTAGATTTATATCTCGTGTTTGTTTAGATAGGCATGACTATGCCCTCGTTCCATCTGTGCTGATTAACTGTACAATACATACGGATGATTCTTGTGTTTTGTGTATTTTAAGCTTTTAAGATATGCCTGATTGTAAGTGACCAGGTGTCGCCATAAAAAGCTATGTAAGCCAACATTATAATTGCTGCCAGTTAATGCCTGCATGACACAGTGCTGTGCTAAAGATGAAATGTGCCTCGTTTTGATTGATTTAGGTTTTTACTTAGAACTGATTATTTCTCATTGGTATCTAAATAATGAAATCCAAGGTGGTGTAGAATTCTCACCATTGAGGAATTTGAAAAAACTAAGAAAATCCAAGATGGCCGCCACTTCCCGAGGTCAAACAATAAACTAATGCCAATTTTGTACATAATTGATGCAGATTCATGATTTTGGTGTCTACCATTGGGTTTTCAGGTATGCCGGACATAGTGTGTGGCCAAAAAGTACCTCAGGCTTTGTATTGTGGGTAACATCCAAGGTGGTCGCAACTTTGCCGGAGTTAAACAATCAATCAGTGTCATTTTTTGACATATTTGATACAGATTTATTACTTTGGTGTCTATCATAATATTTTCAGATATGCCGGACATAGTGGTTGTGTAAACAACTACGTGAAACATTGCATTGTGGGTAAAATCCAAGATGTCCGTCACTTTTGCCAAGGTCAAACAATTAATTAATATTATTTTTGACAGAATTGACGAAATCATTTTGATAGCAGAATTTTTTCGTCTTCCGTATTGTGATGTTTCATAGCTATATCATGAAGGTCTGGATTGTGGATATTGGCTGTTTGTGACGATATATCAGCAGAGTCAGGATAGTATATCCTCTGTTATATATAAAGAAATATATGACAATTGAGATTATACATTCATGAGAGGCACTGACTTAATTTCATTAAAAACAATCGATTTGAATAAATTGCAATCTCGCAATTCATATTATTATCTTAAAAAACTCCATTTAGGCATCTAGGGTGAGGAATGACCAGGTGTTGGTGCAATATCGCATGAATGAGCTGAAGATATATGTGCTGTCAAAATCAAAACGTGTTTGAATAATAGGACACGTGTCAAAAGATAATATTTCCCAGATGGGTCATCTCAAAATGTGAAATCTGATTACTATATCCCATGATAATAACTTATTTAACCTATTAATTCGTGTGCATAGACCTTTCGAATGTGATGTATTTTATTATATTTTATATGAATTGATATAATGTTGTACTCCTGAATCCCCGTGGATTTCAAAATTACCATTTTTAAACAATTGTTTTGAAAAATTGACTACCCAATTATCATATTCAAAATGGCTGTCGCTTACCATGACAACGTCACATTAGCCGATTAAATGAAATGTATTCTGGTTATATATTGTATGTGTGTTCCTGTGGTGTATGGGGAATACATCATTCTAATTTTATATTGGGAGTATGCGAAAACATCTCAAAATCAAAAAATGCCCAGACCCCACAGACGTCCAATGTCAAAATGGCTAGACTGCTATGAGCTAATGAATCAACTTATAGCAATAAAGCTGAATTCAACAATATATGTGTTGACATTCTTTTTTTTTTCTTACTTTTTGAGCATGCATTAGATCAGATATTTGGTTCACCACTGGAAATAAAAAAACAGCTCGAATATTGACACAATTGTTACAAAGTTACCCGATATATAACTTTATCATCAGGTTTCTTGCAAATATTAGTTGTATAAGAACGTCTTCATTTTCGTGATAATTATGGCGAAGGTGGTGGTGATTGTAGGATTACTTTAAATGCTTTAGGTAAATATAATAGTTTATCATAAACATCAGGAGGCTTAGTAGCCGGTTGATATAATTTTAACATTATGCTTATATATAATCATGTGTCTGGAGGGCAGTGTCATCCCATTCATCTCACCATCCTCAGGAGATTCTCCCGACCCAGTTTAGCCTATATGTGCAGAAAGGTGGCCTGAATCCCCATTCATTATATTTCACCATTCTTATACATGTATTATGCAATTGTAGCTGCTCTAGACAGACATGCACATCTGCATGCTCATGTCTGTATGTCTGTTGGTGTCATATTACATCCCATATGTCTAATGATAGATGTGCCATTCGTGTTCAAAAGATTAATAGAGATAAATTGTTTCTGTCATTTATTAATAGTCGGACAGCCATAGAGTCAACCTTGCAAAAATATCCCCAAACCAGGTTTTATTGATGTTTTTTTTTGGCAGAGGAAGATGTGTAGAATCAGAATCTGCACAATTGTTATGGGGGTCCAGATGAATTTGCTGAGCACCAAACTAGTTTAAATGGTCTATTACAAAAAAATGAGCTAAATTAACATGTTCGCATGATCGTCTATGTCTAACTATAAGCCGACAACCATCTTGGACGCCATCTTCTCTTAGTAAGTAAGTATAATGACTTCTATAGCGCCAGTATCTCCAAACAATATTGAGACTCAATGGCGCTGTCTTGAATAACTATTAAAAATGGTCAGTAAGCGTTCCATTACCATTATTATTGCACTGATGACAACTAATCACCATTGTTGTCGAATTAGTTATTATGTATAATAATGCTGTCCAAATTTACAATAACGATATGTTCACCAAAAAGCCTCTTGCGCTAAAAAGGTTAAGTATTGCCCAAAATTGCATGGGAGTAGTCTAAATGTAAATTGAGCTAAACCGAACGGAATTGGGTCTACGCTATTTCCAAAAATTACCATAAACCGACGGCCATCGTGGACGCCATTTTGAAAAAAATGACCTTTAAACTGAAAAGCGAGACTGACATCCACCCTGGTGATGAAAATGGTCCTATTCTGCAGTGTTTGGTGGTGAATGTCAGTTTGTAACATGAAATGTCATGTGAAGTAAAAATATTTGAATGCGACGGCTGCCTTTTAGCCCTATACCTGCATGATTGGATTCCACTTCAATGGTAATACCTCACCTTCCTTCAACCACATGTCCCATTTTAGTCCATGTCTATCGTTTTACCACATTGGTGTTCGGACCTAGTCTACCCTGGTCATAATGGAAAAAACAACACCATTTGTAAAAATGTCACACAATAAATATGTTAGTAATGGGAATGTTAGGCCCTGCACAGTAAATATCAATGTAGAAAACTAGATGAACCAGAAAAAAATCCCGATTTACTATTTCAATGTATCTTACATTATTTCCCCCCTACTCAAATAACATTGATTGCTATAACGTGTTGTTATTCCTACGAGCTATGACCTATGAGTACCTTTTCAGCCAAATCTAGTCTACATGTAGGATAATAGTCCATGAATAGGGTTTCAAAGCTCCATGAACCAATGACCTATTGTAGATATGAAGTATGTCTTGGTATGACATTGTTTCAGCTAGTCTTGCAATGGTAATGTAAGGGTTCAAGTCCATGGGAAAATAGTTCTTTTTTATAAAGTACCGGTATGTTTTGTAGTAGCCTGCGGGACTATGACTGACGGTATAATGTTCTGGTCTGAGACCCATGCATTTTGTTTTGTATAAAAAACTTGATTGAATTTTAATAAATGATAAGATCTTAGTCGCCTTATTATAATGATATCTATTTGGGAAAAACACTTAGTGAGGGCAACGTAGTGACAGTGGTAAGGATACATAGCCTAGGTACACAACAACACTGTAACTTTCTAGACGTTGTTGACAATAAATTGAGCACAGGATGTTGCAGCAAAAATATCATATATATTTTGGAGCTGCAAATAAAATGACATCTCATTAATTTATATACACCGAAATAATAGCAATTTGTTGTAGTCTTGAAAATAAAGTTACCGTCATCTTAAAATAGAAGTTACCTTCTTCATAGTTGAACTATATTACAGTAGTTACCGTCATCCCACTCACTTTTCTACACAGAGTTACCGTTTCCCACTATGGAAGTTACCGTCTCTTGCATCAATAATTCACACTGTTTTTACTATGAAGTCTAATACACTAAAGACGCCAGCTATGTACCAAAATAAACTTCAGCTGGTGACGATTAACATAGCTGAACATTTGTTAACATTTAGAGATATTAAAACAAATAAAATTAACAGTAAACATACCGAACTTTCTCAATGTTTGCTGTGTCTGCCATGTTGGGACTACGGTAATTCAAGTTACCGTCATCAGTGGTTTAGGTGTGCTATTAAAACAACGGAATGACTGGAAGGGACTCAAACTGATTTTACTATACTTCAAAACATTTTTGCTTTGAAAATTATGCGTGTAACTACTTAGATATTAACCCTTACAACGCTAAATTCTTTTTGTTTAAACCATGGAGATTAAAGGGTTTCTTTAATTTAAAATCATCATTATTATCTTAGTTGTTTTTTCCCGGTTCATTTGAATACTTGTGATGTGGGTCTACTGTCATTGTAAATATTTTAATTCTTTCAGCGCGAGGACAGTCTTTACACGTCAAAATCTGACGTCTACAGACGTCAGATTCTGACGTGTAATGGCGGTCCCCGCGCTGAAAGGGTTAATTAGAACCTTATTCGACTCTCCCCACGTGCATACTTCCAGTAATAGATACAATTCCTGATACTACAGTGTAATACCGAAAATAATAAAATAATTAATCAGGAATGAACAATATCATTTGTGTTGTGTCAGTTTAATGTGCGGGGGTAAACAAAAACGTGATCGAATATTATGTTATAGTGTTATAGTTATAGTGTTATATGTTATGGTGTTTTTAGCCCTTAAAGTTCTGAACATGTCTACAGCCGCTTATTGCCTTTTCATCTATTATCCAAACAAGAACCAGGCAGCAAAACGGTCCTACTTTTTCCTACATTTTTTTTAATATTCCTACTTTTCCTACTTTTTATAGGTAAATTCCTACATTTTCCTACTTTTTTGTCATCTTATTTTTTAAAAATCTGTAACAAATTTTTGAACGATAATAATCTGTGAATACATTTTAGTTAATAAAAGAGTTTGTACTTCCCTCTATTCTGTACTGTGTGTAATATTCTTTGTTTTGTCCCAACGTAGCATACTGAGGGACACATTTGCTCTTTTAACTCAAAATCATTATCAAATTAGAGTTCAAATTGTCGCAGCGTACCGTTATAAATTCATAATTTTTCCTTATTTTTCATGAATAAAGGGCTCTACTTTTTGCCTATTTATTCATCTGCTCCTCTTTTGATGTCTGAAGAGCAAATTGACGGAGAAATAAAGATTACATTTTCTATATTTGCACGCGTTTTGATTCGAATTGTATGCATGTAAGTAATTAACCCTTATCCTGCCAAGTTACTTCATTTAAATTTTCAACCGCTTGAGGTTGTGTCTCGCTACCGCGATCCACATCCTTAACTGGTTGAAAATTACTCGTATTTGTTTAATTTGAGACCTACAGTTTACACATGTTGATGTTTAAACACACATTTCATTCACAATAACAGTGTAATAATCGGCTAATAAAATAGATTAAAAACGACTATTGTCGTGATTAGAAGGCAAAGGGTTAATGCTGACATGAAGCTGTAGATCACAGTAGTGCGCCACAACTTAAAGTGAATACAAATTTAACTATATGGTCTCACCACCCCAAATGCCAGTCCCATTGAAACATATGTAAACTGCCTCAATTCCGCAGGCCGATTTCACCATTTTTCACCCTATTAGATATTTAGTGTGACATATCAGGATAAAGCTTGAGTTGTCCTTGTTCGAAAACAGGCCCGCTATGGGTATGCTTACCAGACAGATTTTAAGCTACGCCCCCTAGCGTGTAAAAAGGTCACTACTGTTAAAATTGGGCTATAATCCGTACTCTCTTTCACAGAAGAGACACACATTTTAACCCACTGTATCCCTGCGAGGTTATCATGAAACAGTTATATCTGATATCCTTGACAAAGAAGTTAACGTGTGCTTATTAAATATTCACAAAATTATAACTTCTTTGTATTTTATTTTGTTTCAATAGAGGTTGGAACAGCCGCATGAAAAATATTTTGTGTGATGATTCCATCATTAGTAGACACCTCCTTGGATTTCGGCTTATTTAGGGTGGTGAGACCATATGTAGAGATGTAATTTTCTTGGTTTATTTTATTTCGGCCTGGTATGAAGCTTGAAGGTGTTCTGAACAATATAGTTTTTGAATTAGGCAAATATATTGAAAACTGTTGCCCTCGGAGCCCTTTGAATAATTATTGATATCATGAAAATCGGCCTGGTTTCCATCATAGTCGCATTGAATAAAACAGTTAAATGAAGTGGCTATTCCCGCCTCTATTTCGTCACACAAAGTCGTCATGGTTACCTTGTATTTCAAAAATTGTTGTTGAAATATGCCACACATATTAGAATGGTCTGTTATTAGTAGCATCCATACTTAAATTCACTATTTTTTTCTTTTTATTTGGGCCCGTATGACAATCAAACTACCATAATAGCAATTTGTTGTAGTCTTGAAAATAAAGTTACCGTCATCTTCTTTGTATTTTATTTTGTTTCAATAGAGGTTGGAACAGCCGCATGAAAAAATATTTTGTGTGATGATTCCATCATTAGTAGACACCTCCTTGGATTTCGGCTTATTTAGGGTGGTGAGACCATATGTAGAGATGTAATTTTCTTGGTTTATTTTATTTCGGCCTGGTATGAAGCTTGAAGGTGTTCTGAACAATATAGTTTTTGAATTAGGCAAATATATTGAAAACTGTTGCCCTCGGAGCCCTTTGAATAATTATTGATATCATGAAAATCGGCCTGGTTTCCATCATAGTCGCATTGAATAAAACAGTTAAATGAAGTGGCTATTCCCGCCTCTATTTCGTCACACAAAGTCGTCATGGTTACCTTGTATTTCAAAAATTGTTGTTGAAATATGCCACACATATTAGAATGGTCTGTTATTAGTAGCATCCATACTTAAATTCACTATTTTTTTCTTTTTATTTGGGCCCGTATGACAATCCAACTACCAACCAGGCATTTCATCCATGACTTATATCATCAAAACACGGCCTCTTCAGATCTCTTCTAGACATAGTTATCATATTTATTCACAAATTATATACTTTCTAATCAAAACTATTACACTTAGATTGTTACAGCGATGGTAAAACTCAATAAAATATAGATATCAAGCTCCAGATTTTTCATCAAGCAGCTGGAATATGTCAAGAAAGGACCAGAACACACAAACCCCTTGTGTCTACTGATGGTCTCACCACCCCAAATGCCAGTCCCATTGAAACATATGTAAACTGCCTCAATTCCGCAGGCCGATTTCACCATTTTTCACCCTATTAGATATTTAGTGTGACATATCAGGATAAAGCTTGAGTTGTCCTTGTTCGAAAACAGGCCCGCTATGGGTATGCTTACCAGACAGATTTTAAGCTACGCCCCCTAGCGTGTAAAAAGGTCACTACTGTTAAAATTGGGCTATAATCCGTACTCTCTTTCACAGAAGAGACACACATCATTTTAACCCACTGTATCCCTGCGAGGTTATCATGAAACAGTTATATCTGATATCCTTGACAAAGAAGTTAACGTGTGCTTATTAAATATTCACAAAATTATAACTTCTTTGTATTTTATTTTGTTTCAATAGAGGTTGGAACAGCCGCATGAAAAATATTTTGTGTGATGATTCCATCATTAGTAGACACCTCCTTGGATTTCGGCTTATTTAGGGTGGTGAGACCATATGTAGAGATGTAATTTTCTTGGTTTATTTTATTTCGGCCTGGTATGAAGCTTGAAGGTGTTCTGAACAATATAGTTTTTGAATTAGGCAAATATATTGAAAACTGTTGCCCTCGGAGCCCTTTGAATAATTATTGATATCATGAAAATCGGCCTGGTTTCCATCATAGTCGCATTGAATAAAACAGTTAAATGAAGTGGCTATTCCCGCCTCTATTTCGTCACACAAAGTCGTCATGGTTACCTTGTATTTCAAAAATTGTTGTTGAAATATGCCACACATATTAGAATGGTCTGTTATTAGTAGCATCCATACTTAAATTCACTATTTTTTTCTTTTTATTTGGGCCCGTATGACAATCAAACTACCATAATAGCAATTTGTTGTAGTCTTGAAAATAAAGTTACCGTCATCTTCTTTGTATTTTATTTTGTTTCAATAGAGGTTGGAACAGCCGCATGAAAAAATATTTTGTGTGATGATTCCATCATTAGTAGACACCTCCTTGGATTTCGGCTTATTTAGGGTGGTGAGACCATATGTAGAGATGTAATTTTCTTGGTTTATTTTATTTCGGCCTGGTATGAAGCTTGAAGGTGTTCTGAACAATATAGTTTTTGAATTAGGCAAATATATTTAAAACTGTTGCCCTCGGAGCCCTTTGAATAATTATTGATATCATGAAAATCGGCCTGGTTTCCATCATAGTCGCATTGAATAAAACAGTTAAATGAAGTGGCTATTCCCGCCTCTATTTCGTCACACAAAGTCGTCATGGTTACCTTGTATTTCAAAAATTGTTGTTGAAATATGCCACACATATTAGAATGGTCTGTTATTAGTAGCATCCATACTTAAATTCACTATTTTTTTCTTTTTATTTGGGCCCGTATGACAATCCAACTACCAACCAGGCATTTCATCCATGACTTATATCATCAAAACACGGCCTCTTCAGATCTCTTCTAGACATAGTTATCATATTTATTCACAAATTATATACTTTCTAATCAAAACTATTACACTTAGATTGTTACAGCGATGGTAAAACTCAATAAAATATAGATATCAAGCTCAAGATTTTTCATCAAGCAGCTGGAATATGTCAAGAAAGGACCAGAACACACAAACCCCTTGTGTCTACTGATGGTCTCACCACCCCAAATGCCAGTCCCATTGAAACATATGTAAACTGCCTCAATTCCGCAGGCCGATTTCACCATTTTTCACCCTATTAGATATTTAGTGTGACATATCAGGATAAAGCTTGAGTTGTCCTTGTTCGAAAACAGGCCCGCTATGGGTATGCTTACCAGACAGATTTTAAGCTACGCCCCCTAGCGTGTAAAAAGGTCACTACTGTTAAAATTGGGCTATAATCCGTACTCTCTTTCACAGAAGAGACACACATCATTTTAACCCACTGTATCCCTGCGAGGTTATCATGAAACAGTTATATCTGATATCCTTGACAAAGAAGTTAACGTGTGCTTATTAAATATTCACAAAATTAGAACTTCTTTGTATTTTATTTTGTTTCAATAGAGGTTGGAACAGCCGCATGAAAAATATTTTGGGTGATGATTCCATCATTAGTAGACACCTCCTTGGATTTCGGCTTATTTAGGGTGGTGAGACCATATGTAGAGATGTAATTTTCTTGGTTTATTTTATTTCGGCCTGGTAGGAAGCTTGAAGGTGTTCTGAACAATATAGTTTTTGAATTAGGCAAATATATTGAAAACTGTTGCCCTCGGAGCCCTTTGAATAATTATTGATATCATGAAAATCGGCCTGGTTTCCATCATAGTCGCATTGAATAAAACAGTTAAATGAAGTGGCTATTCCCGCCTCTATTTCGTCACACAAAGTCGTCATGGTTACCTTGTATTTCAAAAATTGTTGTTGAAATATGCCACACATATTAGAATGGTCTGTTATTAGTAGCATTCATACTTAAATTCACTATTTTTTTCTTTTTATTTGGGCCCGTATGACAATCAAACTACCATAATAGCAATTTGTTGTAGTCTTGAAAATAAAGTTACCGTCATCTTCTTTGTATTTTATTTTGTTTCAATAGAGGTTGGAACAGCCGCATGAAAAAATATTTTGTGTGATGATTCCATCATTAGTAGACACCTCCTTGGATTTCGGCTTATTTAGGGTGGTGAGACCATATGTAGAGATGTAATTTTCTTGGTTTATTTTATTTCGGCCTGGTATGAAGCTTGAAGGTGTTCTGAACAATATAGTTTTTGAATTAGGCAAATATATTGAAAACTGTTGCCCTCGGAGCCCTTTGAATAATTATTGATATCATGAAAATCGGCCTGGTTTCCATCATAGTCGCATTGAATAAAACAGTTAAATGAAGTGGCTATTCCCGCCTCTATTTCGTCACACAAAGTCGTCATGGTTACCTTGTATTTCAAAAATTGTTGTTGAAATATGCCACACATATTAGAATGGTCTGTTATTAGTAGCATCCATACTTAAATTCACTATTTTTTTCTTTTTATTTGGGCCCGTATGACAATCCAACTACCAACCAGGCATTTCATCCATGACTTATATCATCAAAACACGGCCTCTTCAGATCTCTTCTAGACATAGTTATCATATTTATTCACAAATTATATACTTTCTAATCAAAACTATTACACTTAGATTGTTACAGCGATGGTAAAACTCAATAAAATATAGATATCAAGCTCCAGATTTTTCATCAAGCAGCTGGAATATGTCAAGAAAGGACCAGAACACACAAACCCCTTGTGTCTACTGATGGTCTCACCACCCCAAATGCCAGTCCCATTGAAACATATGTAAACTGCCTCAATTCCGCAGGCCGATTTCACCATTTTTCACCCTATTAGATATTTAGTGTGACATATCAGGATAAAGCTTGAGTTGTCCTTGTTCGAAAACAGGCCCGCTATGGGTATGCTTACCAGACAGATTTTAAGCTACGCCCCCTAGCGTGTAAAAAGGTCACTACTGTTAAAATTGGGCTATAATCCGTACTCTCTTTCACAGAAGAGACACACATTTTAACCCACTGTATCCCTGCGAGGTTATCATGAAACAGTTATATCTGATATCCTTGACAAAGAAGTTAACGTGTGCTTATTAAATATTCACAAAATTATAACTTCTTTGTATTTTATTTTGTTTCAATAGAGGTTGGAACAGCCGCATGAAAAATATTTTGTGTGATGATTCCATCATTAGTAGACACCTCCTTGGATTTCGGCTTATTTAGGGTGGTGAGACCATATGTAGAGATGTAATTTTCTTGGTTTATTTTATTTCGGCCTGGTATGAAGCTTGAAGGTGTTCTGAACAATATAGTTTTTGAATTAGGCAAATATATTGAAAACTGTTGCCCTCGGAGCCCTTTGAATAATTATTGATATCATGAAAATCGGCCTGGTTTCCATCATAGTCGCATTGAATAAAACAGTTAAATGAAGTGGCTATTCCCGCCTCTATTTCGTCACACAAAGTCGTCATGGTTACCTTGTATTTCAAAAATTGTTGTTGAAATATGCCACACATATTAGAATGGTCTGTTATTAGTAGCATCCATACTTAAATTCACTATTTTTTTCTTTTTATTTGGGCCCGTATGACAATCAAACTACCATAATAGCAATTTGTTGTAGTCTTGAAAATAAAGTTACCGTCATCTTCTTTGTATTTTATTTTGTTTCAATAGAGGTTGGAACAGCCGCATGAAAAAATATTTTGTGTGATGATTCCATCATTAGTAGACACCTCCTTGGATTTCGGCTTATTTAGGGTGGTGAGACCATATGTAGAGATGTAATTTTCTTGGTTTATTTTATTTCGGCCTGGTATGAAGCTTGAAGGTGTTCTGAACAATATAGTTTTTGAATTAGGCAAATATATTGAAAACTGTTGCCCTCGGAGCCCTTTGAATAATTATTGATATCATGAAAATCGGCCTGGTTTCCATCATAGTCGCATTGAATAAAACAGTTAAATGAAGTGGCTATTCCCGCCTCTATTTCGTCACACAAAGTCGTCATGGTTACCTTGTATTTCAAAAATTGTTGTTGAAATATGCCACACATATTAGAATGGTCTGTTATTAGTAGCATCCATACTTAAATTCACTATTTTTTTCTTTTTATTTGGGCCCGTATGACAATCCAACTACCAACCAGGCATTTCATCCATGACTTATATCATCAAAACACGGCCTCTTCAGATCTCTTCTAGACATAGTTATCATATTTATTCACAAATTATATACTTTCTAATCAAAACTATTACACTTAGATTGTTACAGCGATGGTAAAACTCAATAAAATATAGATATCAAGCTCCAGATTTTTCATCAAGCAGCTGGAATATGTCAAGAAAGGACCAGAACACACAAACCCCTTGTGTCTACTGATGGTCTCACCACCCCAAATGCCAGTCCCATTGAAACATATGTAAACTGCCTCAATTCCGCAGGCCGATTTCACCATTTTTCACCCTATTAGATATTTAGTGTGACATATCAGGATAAAGCTTGAGTTGTCCTTGTTCGAAAACAGGCCCGCTATGGGTATGCTTACCAGACAGATTTTAAGCTACGCCCCCTAGCGTGTAAAAAGGTCACTACTGTTAAAATTGGGCTATAATCCGTACTCTCTTTCACAGAAGAGACACACATCATTTTAACCCACTGTATCCCTGCGAGGTTATCATGAAACAGTTATATCTGATATCCTTGACAAAGAAGTTAACGTGTGCTTATTAAATATTCACAAAATTATAACTTCTTTGTATTTTATTTTGTTTCAATAGAGGTTGGAACAGCCGCATGAAAAATATTTTGTGTGATGATTCCATCATTAGTAGACACCTCCTTGGATTTCGGCTTATTTAGGGTGGTGAGACCATATGTAGAGATGTAATTTTCTTGGTTTATTTTATTTCGGCCTGGTATGAAGCTTGAAGGTGTTCTGAACAATATAGTTTTTGAATTAGGCAAATATATTGAAAACTGTTGCCCTCGGAGCCCTTTGAATAATTATTGATATCATGAAAATCGGCCTGGTTTCCATCATAGTCGCATTGAATAAAACAGTTAAATGAAGTGGCTATTCCCGCCTCTATTTCGTCACACAAAGTCGTCATGGTTACCTTGTATTTCAAAAATTGTTGTTGAAATATGCCACACATATTAGAATGGTCTGTTATTAGTAGCATCCATACTTAAATTCACTATTTTTTTCTTTTTATTTGGGCCCGTATGACAATCAAACTACCATAATAGCAATTTGTTGTAGTCTTGAAAATAAAGTTACCGTCATCTTCTTTGTATTTTATTTTGTTTCAATAGAGGTTGGAACAGCCGCATGAAAAAATATTTTGTGTGATGATTCCATCATTAGTAGACACCTCCTTGGATTTCGGCTTATTTAGGGTGGTGAGACCATATGTAGAGATGTAATTTTCTTGGTTTATTTTATTTCGGCCTGGTATGAAGCTTGAAGGTGTTCTGAACAATATAGTTTTTGAATTAGGCAAATATATTTAAAACTGTTGCCCTCGGAGCCCTTTGAATAATTATTGATATCATGAAAATCGGCCTGGTTTCCATCATAGTCGCATTGAATAAAACAGTTAAATGAAGTGGCTATTCCCGCCTCTATTTCGTCACACAAAGTCGTCATGGTTACCTTGTATTTCAAAAATTGTTGTTGAAATATGCCACACATATTAGAATGGTCTGTTATTAGTAGCATCCATACTTAAATTCACTATTTTTTTCTTTTTATTTGGGCCCGTATGACAATCCAACTACCAACCAGGCATTTCATCCATGACTTATATCATCAAAACACGGCCTCTTCAGATCTCTTCTAGACATAGTTATCATATTTATTCACAAATTATATACTTTCTAATCAAAACTATTACACTTAGATTGTTACAGCGATGGTAAAACTCAATAAAATATAGATATCAAGCTCAAGATTTTTCATCAAGCAGCTGGAATATGTCAAGAAAGGACCAGAACACACAAACCCCTTGTGTCTACTGATGGTCTCACCACCCCAAATGCCAGTCCCATTGAAACATATGTAAACTGCCTCAATTCCGCAGGCCGATTTCACCATTTTTCACCCTATTAGATATTTAGTGTGACATATCAGGATAAAGCTTGAGTTGTCCTTGTTCGAAAACAGGCCCGCTATGGGTATGCTTACCAGACAGATTTTAAGCTACGCCCCCTAGCGTGTAAAAAGGTCACTACTGTTAAAATTGGGCTATAATCCGTACTCTCTTTCACAGAAGAGACACACATCATTTTAACCCACTGTATCCCTGCGAGGTTATCATGAAACAGTTATATCTGATATCCTTGACAAAGAAGTTAACGTGTGCTTATTAAATATTCACAAAATTAGAACTTCTTTGTATTTTATTTTGTTTCAATAGAGGTTGGAACAGCCGCATGAAAAATATTTTGGGTGATGATTCCATCATTAGTAGACACCTCCTTGGATTTCGGCTTATTTAGGGTGGTGAGACCATATGTAGAGATGTAATTTTCTTGGTTTATTTTATTTCGGCCTGGTAGGAAGCTTGAAGGTGTTCTGAACAATATAGTTTTTGAATTAGGCAAATATATTGAAAACTGTTGCCCTCGGAGCCCTTTGAATAATTATTGATATCATGAAAATCGGCCTGGTTTCCATCATAGTCGCATTGAATAAAACAGTTAAATGAAGTGGCTATTCCCGCCTCTATTTCGTCACACAAAGTCGTCATGGTTACCTTGTATTTCAAAAATTGTTGTTGAAATATGCCACACATATTAGAATGGTCTGTTATTAGTAGCATTCATACTTAAATTCACTATTTTTTTCTTTTTATTTGGGCCCGTATGACAATCAAACTACCATAATAGCAATTTGTTGTAGTCTTGAAAATAAAGTTACCGTCATCTTCTTTGTATTTTATTTTGTTTCAATAGAGGTTGGAACAGCCGCATGAAAAAATATTTTGTGTGATGATTCCATCATTAGTAGACACCTCCTTGGATTTCGGCTTATTTAGGGTGGTGAGACCATATGTAGAGATGTAATTTTCTTGGTTTATTTTATTTCGGCCTGGTATGAAGCTTGAAGGTGTTCTGAACAATATAGTTTTTGAATTAGGCAAATATATTGAAAACTGTTGCCCTCGGAGCCCTTTGAATAATTATTGATATCATGAAAATCGGCCTGGTTTCCATCATAGTCGCATTGAATAAAACAGTTAAATGAAGTGGCTATTCCCGCCTCTATTTCGTCACACAAAGTCGTCATGGTTACCTTGTATTTCAAAAATTGTTGTTGAAATATGCCACACATATTAGAATGGTCTGTTATTAGTAGCATCCATACTTAAATTCACTATTTTTTTCTTTTTATTTGGGCCCGTATGACAATCCAACTACCAACCAGGCATTTCATCCATGACTTATATCATCAAAACACGGCCTCTTCAGATCTCTTCTAGACATAGTTATCATATTTATTCACAAATTATATACTTTCTAATCAAAACTATTACACTTAGATTGTTACAGCGATGGTAAAACTCAATAAAATATAGATATCAAGCTCCAGATTTTTCATCAAGCAGCTGGAATATGTCAAGAAAGGACCAGAACACACAAACCCCTTGTGTCTACTGATGGTCTCACCACCCCAAATGCCAGTCCCATTGAAACATATGTAAACTGCCTCAATTCCGCAGGCCGATTTCACCATTTTTCACCCTATTAGATATTTAGTGTGACATATCAGGATAAAGCTTGAGTTGTCCTTGTTCGAAAACAGGCCCGCTATGGGTATGCTTACCAGACAGATTTTAAGCTACGCCCCCTAGCGTGTAAAAAGGTCACTACTGTTAAAATTGGGCTATAATCCGTACTCTCTTTCACAGAAGAGACACACATCATTTTAACCCACTGTATCCCTGCGAGGTTATCATGAAACAGTTATATCTGATATCCTTGACAAAGAAGTTAACGTGTGCTTATTAAATATTCACAAAATTATAACTTCTTTGTATTTTATTTTGTTTCAATAGAGGTTGGAACAGCCGCATGAAAAATATTTTGTGTGATGATTCCATCATTAGTAGACACCTCCTTGGATTTCGGCTTATTTAGGGTGGTGAGACCATATAGTTTAGCGCTGCAATTTTTATATACTTTTCAGGTCCAACAGAAGGTCGGGAGCCTATTAAGTTTATTTTGCCTGTTTTTTGTGTCCTATTTAGGGGAAAGCGGGGTGCTGTGTGGGGGAACGGCTGACATTTCGGTACACCAGTCCTTATGAACATACATGTCGAATATAACGTTTGAGGTCCCCAGGTTAAGTACTTTCGTCTTTAAAAAGTGTTCAGAAAAAATACATTTAGGACAAAACTCCATTTAAGATTAACAATCTTTATTTTGCTCATCAGATCACAACATGGACAAATTGTTTGTTAGTACTATGTTGGAACATTGAACAATTGTTATTTTTTCACATAAAATTATTACGCTTTTTTTTTTTTATTCAATCACTATTGTTTTTATAAGTAGCCCTCTTAGAGGACCGAGCTCTGAGACGTCATATATCAGAAACGATCACCATATTCGCAGTCCACTTCCATTCCAGTTGTCATTCGTTTTTTTCTGTAGACATCAAGTTGCAAGTTAGCGGTTTGTCAGCCTGTATTAAACAGTAAATAGCGTTAGTATCATTCTAAATGGTTATCAAACTGGCCATCCACCAGGTGGAGACACCGACTGGTGCGATTCCGTTAATCGCCAGATGGCCTTAATCTAATTGCTACCTGGATTGTGAGCTGATGTGATATGATTTTATAATAATATTATGTTGGTGATTGTATTATCTAAAACAAATCCTATACTAAATTTTCTACACTGCATTAAAATTGTTGATTTTTTTTAAATTCAAACTAAATGTTCTCTATGGTATACTTGTACGCAAAAATAATTACTACAATTAAAAATATTCTATTTTACAAAATATAGCTCTGTTGCTTAATAATAACAAGAAAAATTACCTTTTCATCTTCAAAGGTAAAGGTGATGTTTTACATGCATTTGCAGTAATACGGTGTGGTGCTACCAGCTGAAACACATGGAATCAAATACATGTGACTACATGTAATAGTTGTATAATAAACAGTAAAAAATAATACAGCAATTTAGGTGAGTACAATCTAATATACAAACGTGATACCTAGAAAATGTCTCAACAAAAAGAATAATCAAGCTCGAATAATACAATCAACTCGATGTAAATCTTACTTGGTGATAGACACAACTACGCTGATATGCGGAGCTAAAATACAGTATCCGCTTACTTTAAAGTAAGCTACAACACTAGACCTTACAAGGGCAACGTAAACAATATTCTAATAAATCAAGCTCTAATACCAAAATGAACACTGCAGTTATCTGAGACAACTGGATGAGACCTTAACAAGACAATGCAAGTAATAAGAATAAATTAGGCTCGATTAACATAAGCAATACTGCATACCAACTCTTACAGCGAGGGATCGACTTTAGACGTCAGAATCTGACGTCTGTAGACGTCAAATTCTGACGTCTAAAGTCGATCCCCGCACTTTACCAGTAAAAATATTTATAATGGGCCGTAGACCCATAACATAGGTATTCAAATGAATCGGAAATAACTAACTAAGACACTTAGGACGATTTTAAATTGAAAATAACCCTTTTATTTTCATCGTTTATATAAATATATTTCAGAGTTGTAAAGGTTAATCTTACTTGGATGGTAGACAAAGTCGCAGCATTTGCATGGGATTCGTGTTTGGTGCACTGTCTGGCCGTTAACCAATAGGCTTCTGACTCTGGCACCGGGACAGCTTCCGTAACACCAGTAGTCCCTCAGGTAGATTCCTATCCACAAGTGGTAGGTTCGAACACGCATGTAGCACCACCACCACGCAAATGGCTGCTGTGCCGAAACCACCTGGCGCTTACCTGCAATAAAATGATAATGACTTTAAAGATCCATTGATAAATCTAGATCACGAGAGCAAACACGTACAGCCTTAAATTCGGAGTGAGAAATAATTCTGTTGGAATAAATTGGTTATTTAAAAAAATCATGGCTGTACATAAAAGAGTTGTGATTGTAAAAAAGAAATAGTGATGGAAATTAGCAGGGAACTATGTCTAGAATCATTTCATCATCCTACAAGAAAACATGAATAGTTTAAAAAGAGAAGGGAATTTCTTTAATTAGCGAATTACAACGAAGTATAGCAGATCACCAGCACATACAGGCTAAACTGGGCCAGTACTGGTATCATGGTAGTCAGGATGTATCTACAAACTATACAGAACAAACCGCCGGCAGCATGCATAGACAGGTGATAAAGATACATTCAAACATTATTAAAATTATGATATCGTTGTTAAACTTTCCAGAAAAAAATACAAGACGTTCAACCAAAGCTGGTTTAACGCTGGCTCATCGTCTAAGACCGCTGTACCAGCATTAAACAAACATTGTTTCAAAGTTTCGCGCTGGCTGGGATTTCTACCTCTGGTTGAACCGGATGACACCTCAGTCGGCACAGTTCCGTCTGGCAGCTCCGTATTTCCGTCGTCGTCAGAATCGCCGTCGACGTACACAAACGTATCCTCGTAGGGGCACCCGCAGGCGCGAGCTTCTTCTAAGGTGCTCGCAGCATGACAGCAATCAGCTGAAAACACATTGCACTGCAGCCTCCGTTAACTATTTCACCGCTAGACACGACTATGAAAGTTGTTTTAAGTCTGTCTAATTAGCCGATTAAATCACTGCTATCGGGAATGAAATGAGGTAACATCAAGATTTACTAATGTTTGGTCTCAAAGTGAAAATATATGACTAAGTTTCACCCGCTTGAAGTTGTGGTTCGCGGTAGCGAGACACAGCATCAAGTCGGTGAAAATTTAAATTGTATATATTGGAGCGTAAAGGGTTACTATTAACCCTATTGGTTACACAAGTGTTTTAAACTCAAATAGATAAATTATGTTAACTATATAGCAGTTCTCTCTGTTTTTAATAAAGCTTTCTAATAAAGATTTTTTTCATGTGAAATAAGTTTTCATGTCTGTGTAAAAGTTTTGAAGAAATTAAAGACAATCAGACAATTAGTTCCTGACATAGTTATTGGGAAATCGAATTCACACGCCGACGCGGACAGAAACAAAAACAACATGTCTCCCCAGTATGGGTGACATACAAATCCTTTAGTCTCTTTATTTATATAAAAAAACATTTCAGCGTTTTAACCCTTTAACCGCCGGCGTCGCATACATTGGGGTTTTCATTTTTTATTACCACATTAATTACCACCTTTTTAACATGTTATAGATAAAATATGACATCAATCAGCAATACATGAAAACAGTTGACCTCCATTTTGTCAAATCTGTATAATTTTCACTCACTTGAAGTTGTGGATCGCGTCAGCGAGACACAATTTCAAGTGGGTGAAAATTCTGATTGAATAATTTGGCGGTTAAAGGGCTAACATGCTTAAGGGAAGGTCCCATCCATCATCCCATCCCATCCGGGTCGCTCTGCGAGCGGCTGCTTTACATGTGGAGCAAATTTTAGTCATGGCTGGTGATTGTTAAAATATTCTTAAATATTTTAAAACTCACCGACAGTTGATGCACACTTTGCCAAGTTCCCACTCTTTGACAACCCTGACTTAAACGCACAATGTCGTGCAAAGTCAAAAGGCAGTAACTGCTTACTTGGTTAGCTGCCTTCCGGCCTGGTAGAGCAGTTAACTCACCTGGTGTTTCTTCCGCTGCCTTTGCGTTGGCCATCGAGAGGACCAGCAAAATGGCCGCAGCCAAGTACACGTAACGAGTCATCTCTGGTTGTGAAGTATTCAGAGTATCAGGTTCGGCAAATCTATGATCTTCTCACTTCTCTGTCTTCCAGGTCTCAGATCGTGCCGCATTTAAGGAACAAACTGAATATCACGTGATTAATTACAGCCAATAGGATGTGGTGGTGGGGATGGGTAAATATACCATGGTACAGCCGGGGTGTCTTGAGGTTGGAGATGAAAATGCTTTACCGGCCTCCTTTCTGAGAACATATCAGGTGTCGTTCAGGGACATGAATTCACAAACTGTAAATTCACCTTGTAATTACGCACACAGCAAATTCGATACACTGTTGGATCAATGTTGGTCCAATTAGATTAACATGACTTAACCTTTTCTCTGCTAATCACGACTATAGTCGTTTTTAATCCGTTGTATGATCCGATTAAATCACTTGATTAAATTTCTGGTAACGTTATGAGTGTTTAAGCATAAAGATTTGCAAATGTTTTGGTTCAAATTAAACATTAATGTGAATACATTTCACCCACTTCAAGTTGTGAGTCGCGGTGGCGAGTCATAATTTCAAGTGGGGAGAAATAATACTTCATGCTGTA
>OZ024910.1:54945623-55013123 GCA_964017125.1 Flabesymbios commensalis
AAGACGCTTTGTGTTGACCGACTCTCCTATTGAATTGATCAACGACATGTAAATCACTCTACCAACATTAGTACACATAGTGGATTTACTAAATCCTGAACAATTCTGGATCCACTAGCGGGATCACTGAAAAAAGCTATAGCCTGGTACCTGAATACATAAGGATCATTGTGCCAAAGTTTGACGTCGATTACTCCTAAAATGAAGGAGAAATAACCCTTGCAAAAATGGTCAATGGTAATCCATATAGTGGATTTATGAAATCTGGATCAAATCCAGATCCACTATCGCGATAAATGAAAAAAAGGTCTCGTCTGGAAGATGTATACCTAAGGACCATTGTGCCGAGGTTTGAAGTAGATTACTTGTAAACTGTCTCTGTAATCGCGGACTAAGAAAGATAATAATAACTAGACTTACTTTTGCTGAGGCAAAAGTGATAAAGTTTGGACCTGCGTTTTTTCCTAGTGCACCTCAGTTTCGGTTGCACTTATGAGATTTTTAACCTGACATTTACTTGGTTAATTTTTTACAAGCTTTTCAACGAGCCCACCCAGACAGTCCTGCGACGCTTGGTTCGAGCCCTGCGGCGTCACCAATTTAATTAGTAAATATTGAGGGGCCGATAACTCGGAGACTTTTATAGATACGGCGTTTTACTTGCGACAATTCATCTTCTACTTTTTTACGAGCTTTTCAACGAGCCCACCCAGAAAGCCCTATGTCGTTCCGTTAAAAAGTTATGATTTTTTACGCGATTTAATCTATTTAATCTTCTAGCGGTTGAACGGTGGCAGATAGACGACAACTGGGGATACATCCCATAAGGTGCGCCTTGCCAAGACGTATTATTAGGAAAAAACAGATTGAAAAAAGCTTGAAAACTGAGGGAGAACAAGGTGTTTTGAACTCTTAGTCCTAGACCCAGAATACTCTAGTGAGTGGTTGAGTACCACTGATCGCATGATTAACGTCCCTTTGTCTCTCAAACAGTGAGCAATTAGTGGGTGATTAGCCTTTTAATCATCAAATTCGACCATTCTAAGTTGGACAGACAAACACGGAATGCAGAATATTGGAATATGACGAGTATCTGAGGTGTGTGCTTTGTTTTGTGAGAGTTTGAGAACAGTAAGACTGTTAATTAAAATTAAAGAAGGTGGAAGTGTGAAGGAGAATTTTGATGCAGCAACTGCGATTAAGTGGCCAGGAAATTTTTGTTCTTCATATCAAGACAGATATATCTGATCACCAGACATCCTAGTTGAGTTGATTGATTGACTTGACTTGACAATTTAAGCCTGGCTACACTGGGCAAATGGGGTTCGAACCCTTGCTTGGCAGGCAGGCACTGTCCACTGCTGTGGACTGGCTGGCAACGTTGGCTGAATGCTGGGCCAATGCGGTCAGAGTATTTCTTTTTGAAATGCTCATGACTGGTGGCTAGCACTTGGCAGGTAATGTTTTGCTGGCTGAGCAGTGTTTTTGAAATGATGGGCCCACATTTTTAAAGCCGCGCCAACGTTGGCGCAACGTCGGCTCAATGCGGTCTGCTGGTCAACTGCTCTCACCAATATGTGGGTTCATTGGGATCCAAGGGACATGTAATTCGGGTCATTTTGACGGCTTTGAAAGCAAAAATAGATGTATTTTTTTAGATCTGAAGGTCCAGAAGGTGCCCATTCTAAATGAATGGAAAATACCTCATTTACCCCCCGTGTGCTCGCACGCAATTGACACAAAAAATATCAATAATTTCTATATAGATAAAATTATGGAATTGGAGAGCTTAAATTGGCGAATCCGTAGCAAAAATCGGAACGCCGAAATCTCAAATAATAAAGACACTATGAGCGCTGCAATAACGCATTGAAACAGCATTTTAGCGTAATGTATTTCAATGCGAATTTCCGCGAAACGCGGAAGCGAATAACTTTTGAACCGTACAATATTGACCAGTACCGCGACCCACCATGTTCAAGGTCGTGTCAAGGAGAGCATGCACGAAAAAAGGGATTTTAAAAATTTTGAAAATTCGTAGAGCTTCGGCACTTACAAGGTGCGAACTTTGACCCGCGCTTACGGCCATGTTATTGGTTGGATCCTTTAAAAAAGTTATAGCCAAATGCCCACCCGCCAGACGATGAAAGTGTCCAAATATGAAGTTGATCGGCGTGGAACTGTGGGAGAAATAGGCCCGCGAACGGTTTGATGTCCTGTTTTTTGGTGGGTGTGTAATATTAACACTAGAAATGACTTTTACTTTTCAAGTAACAGTAAAGTTTGGACTTTGACTTTTTGCGCCTTTTTTATTTTTTTGACTTTTTTGAATATTTTAACATTTTTGACTTTTTTTGACTTTTGTGACTTTTTTTTGACTTTTTTGACTTTTTTGATTTTTTGTGACTTTTTTGACTTTTTTGTCTTTTTTGACTTTTTTTGACTTTTTTGACTTTTTTGACTTTTTGTGACTTTTTGTGACTTTTTTTTTACTTTTTTGGCTTTTTTGAGTTTTTGTGACTTTTTTGACTTTTTTTAGTTTTTTGACTTTTTTTGACTTTTTTAGGATTTTTGACTTTTTTGACTTTTTTGACTTTTTTTGACTTTTGTGACTTTTTTTTGATTTTTTTTAGATTTTTGACTTTTTTGATTTTTTGACTTTTTGCCTACGCTCTTCCTCCTTTCTCTCCTCCACGGTCATATCATTCATCTCACCATCCTCAGGAGGTACTCCTTGTCCAGTTTAGCCTGTATGTGCACAAAGTTGGCTTAAAACTGCATTGATTCATTCCCCCTGTAATTACAACTGTTATTTTAATAGTTAGCATTTAAAATGTTATTATTAAATGGTAATGTGATGAGAGGGTCAAGTCGCCAATACAATGACCCATTGTGAGAGGCGGCCGGCCAATACAAAGAGCCATTGTGATGACCGACTCTCCCATAGAATTCATCAATAGGTTACCAACCGCCCTGTAAATCACTCTACCAACATTAGTACACATATTGGATTTACAAAATCCAGAACAATTCTGGATCCACTAGCGGGATCACTGAAAAAAGATATAGCCTGGTACCTGAATACCTAAGGATCATTGTGCCAAAGTTTGACGTCGATTACTCCTAAAATGAAGGAGAAATAGCCCTTGCAAAAATGGTCAATGGTAATCCATATAGTGGATTTATGAAATCTGGATCAAATCCAGATCCACTATCGGGATAAATGAAAAAAGGGTCTAGTCTGGGAGATGTATACCTAAGGACCATTGTGCCGAGGTTTGAAGTAGATTACTTGTAAACTGTCTCTGTAATCGCGGACTAAGAAAGATAATAATAATAATAATAAGATGAAGAAAGTTGCTTTGCGACTCCAACATGCTTGGACCATAAGGTCCAAACATAATAATAAGATGAAGAAAGTTGCTTTGCGACTCCAACATGTTTGGACCATAAGGTCCAAACATAATAACAAAATATTTCTCTACATATCGCTAGAGTGGTCATTCTCAGTCTACAAATATAGTTTTTTTTATATTTGAATCTATATCTCTAGATGTAGTTGACGTGTTATAAACCAATGTTGTTTGTCAATTATTGGTTTGTGGTTCCAAGTAGAGCTGCAACCATGTGGAACTGGACTAAATTCTTCAATGTGATGAGTTATTTTCCTTTTGATATGATCTGTCAGTTTGTGAAGTGGCATATCCAAAGGACTGAGTCGCTTTTTAGCTTTCGTGACCTGGGTTTTCGGTTATTGAGCTGTAAGCTTTCCAAAGAATCGCAGCAAACACGAGACGTGACACAATGTTGGGGTAATGCTGGGCCATCGTCGCAGACGATAGCCCAACATTATTCCAGCATTGGGTCGATGTCTGAACATGAAGGAGCTGCTCGCATACCGTGACAGTAATACAATTATAAGGTCGCCCTGCTTATGTAATTAACCCTTTAACCGCCAAATTATTCAATTTGAATTTTCACCCACTCGAACTTGTGTCTCGCTGACGCTGATCCACAACTTCAAGTGAGTGAAAATTATTCAGATTTGACAAAACGGACGTCAACTCTTTTCAAATCCTGCTGGTTGATGTCACATTTTATCTTTAACATATTTAAAATGTGGTACTTAATGTGGTAATACAAATGAAAACTAGAATATATGCGGCACCGACGGTTCAAGGGTTAAACCTATCATTTTATTTCAACATGATCCCAATACACACGAAACGTTGGGCCATTATTGGTCTAATATCTTAGGGGCCACCATTCAATGACTAGGGGCGGGAGGGGGGGGGGAGCTGGAGTTTTAAAACTGGAAAAATTATTAATCCCACCTGCTGTGTGCAATTTTGTATTTATTTCACACTCTTAGTATAGATGTGGGGCTTAAGGAGACGAGCGAAGGGAGGATTCACAATTTAAATGTCATTTAATTATGCCGAGCGAGGCAAGAAACATTGGTTTTTTTGTGGGCCATTAATTATATATTTACAACATTCACAATGGTGAACCCCTTGAAGATTTAGTCAGGTGGCTTGGTATCAAATTTTAGGAATATTTTTCCCGAGCGGATAAAAACACATTCTTTAAGGGCTCCGTAGCCTCTTTTGATGAAAGTTAGCCTGGAAACCCAAAATTATATCCTACTTGAGATTCCAAAATTCAAGATGGCCGCCATTTGTACAAGGTGAAACAATAAATTGATATCATTTTTGAAAGAATAGACGCAGATACAAGATAAAGTACGAGATCCTTATGACAACATACCGTGCTCTTCATAATGAGCTGCCAATGTCTAAAAAAACTGTCCCTCCACTTCTACTTTCAAACAATCTGTCAAGATTTATTTTTTTAATCGAGCCTATTGCTAATGCCTTATTGTTGACTGTTTAGAGCGCCTGCGAACGGCCGAAAAGGCTGATGTATGGGGCTATATCAAATGCTTTATATTATTATTATTATTACATTAAACATTGCATTGTGAGCAAAATCAACGATGGCCGCCATTTGTGAAAGGTCAACACAACATTGATGTAATTTTCGATAAAATACAGTAAAAGGAGACAAGATCAGTGACAAGATCAAACAAATCATTTTAGCCAGAAAAGAATCACATTCACAACTTCAGTGTCTATCATAGGATTTTCATTTACACACCACCTGGTGACATTATCCAGAATACATTTTAGCCACTTAATATTCCAGAAACCAAAATGGGGGCCATTGGACAAATACCGAGTATTTTGCCGAACTTTCTGAAAAATTGATGCTATCCAGAAATTAATTATAGTATCCGGTATAAAATTAAAAATTAATATTTTTATGATTTTTGACAGTTTAACCCTTTAACCGCCGGTGCCGCATATATTCGTTTTTCACTCAATTATTACCACATTTAATACCGCCTTTTAAGCATTTTAAAGCCATGATGGGACATCAATCAGCACGATTTGAAAAGAGTTGACCTCCATTTTGTAAAATCTGAATAATTTTCACTCACTTGAAGTTGTGGATCGCGTCAGCGAGACACAACTTCAAGTGTGTGAAAATTCCAATTGAATAATTTGGCGGTTGAAGGGTTAACCTTGAAATGATGACTTGTACTAGATGACTGCACCACTAGTATTGTTTAAATTCAATAAAAGTGGATATTTCACTATTTACTGCCATTTTGACCTTCAAATGACCCTAAAGTAATCTTGACATGATATTGGTGTTATGTTTATGATCAACAGCAGTCTCTTAGAGTATTTGGCACACTTTTGGAATGCAACAACATTTTATTGATATTGTAATACGCAATTTTCACCACTTTTTGGCTTCGGCAATTGAATATTTTGACCTTCCTAGTGGTCACCAGGGGTCTAATCTAACTTACCTCCACATCTTAAAATAAACGTCAGGATATGTACTAATAATGGTGAAAGTTTCCTGCTTTAATCATAAATGCACAGTTGTGTCATTTTGGGAGCTTAACCACTATACCAAAACAATATGGACAACAGGGGTCATGACAAAGTAGGAAATGTATAAGTAATATAAGTAAGTAAGATATATTGCTAATTTTCTCAATTATTGGTATCTACCATAGGGGTTTATACATAGCCAGACATATGTTATTCTTGGTGTCGTCTAAGACAACTTTATAGATGGTCGAAGTTGTAATAGCCGAGATGGCGATCACAAGACAAGCAACATGAGTCTGAAAGAAATATGTCTATTTTGCTGGAATTAGGGTGAATCAGATTAAATGAATCGGGCTTTAGGTCACCTTTGTGCACATATAGGCTAAACTGGGCCAGGAGAACCTCATGAGGATGGTGAGATGATTGAGATGACACTGTCCTCCAGACACAGGATTCGAAATTCGAGCCCTGGCGGTTTGAGGCCGAGCACGCTACCTCTCGGTCACGGAGGCTCCCCGCAACACTGACTTTCACACGTGGATGGGGAAGAAACATTTTTGTTTCTTTCAAACCGCCGAGACCGGGAGCCGAACCCCGAACTCTGGCGTGAAAGGCAGCGGTGCTAACCACTACCTTAGGGCCCCCGCCCTTAGGGTGAATCACTGCCATCTATCACAGGATTGTCAGGTATGCCGCCCGACATGATCTGAAAATAATTTTAGAGATGGCCATTCAAGATGTTCAAAACCATGATGGCGGTCATAGGCAAAGAACACCGTTTTCGAGTATTTGACCTAAAAGAAATGTGCATAGCTTTTCCTGAAATTGATGTAGATAGATGGTTTTGATGACTATGCAAGGAAATATATATTTGTCTCTATATCTAGCCAAACTGGTGAATGCGCAGCACAACAATTAAAAAAGGCCGGGTCTATTTGCCCCGTCACGGGGCCCACAAGGCAAGACAAGTGTGTTGGATAACCCGTGACGGGGCAAATAACAGATAAATGCTCTTCCATGTCCCGTGACGGGTCGTGGAACCGCTGATTTTGTGCCTTCCATACACCGTGGCGGCCGAAATAAAGGAAAATTAGAGTTATCCAGCCCGCTGCGGTGTATGCAAGATAATTAAAGTGTCCTTGGGCACCCCGTGAATGATGTAACGAGGTTTCTTATTGGTTGTCAAAAGAAGCATTACATTGGGTCCATTCGACTAGCACAATAAATATGTTCGCATTTCTAATTTTCAAAAACAACTACATCGATTAGTGGAGTATGTTCCATCTGGCACTCCGAGGCCGACAGGCATGTACATTGATCATAAGATCATCCACAGTTATTCGTCATGCAGCCCCGTGTGGCTAATTGCACAGGTCCACATCTTAGTGTAGGGAGCGTTTGATATTCAATTCGAAATAAACATATGCAGTGTGTAGCGAGCCCCGCCAGAGAGAGGAGGTTTACCCAGTGTGCAGTGAGCCCCTCATCCCTCCTGAGAGAGGAGGTTTACCTAGTGTGCAGTGGGCCCTTCAACCCTCTTGAGAGAGGAGGTTTAAACAGTGTGCAGTGGGCCCTTTATCCCTCTTGAGAGGAGAGGTTTACCCAGTGTGCAGTGAGCCCCTCATCCCTCCTGAGAGATGAGGTATACCTATAGTGTGCAGTGGGTCCCTCATCCCTCCTGAGAGAGGAGATTTACCTAGTGTGCAGTGGGCCCTTAATTCATCCCTCTTGAGAGAGGAGGTTTACCTAGTGTGCAGTGGGCCCTTCTTCACTCCTGAGAGAGGAGGTTTACCCAGTGTGCAGTGGGCCCCTCATCCTTCTTGAGAGAGGAGGCTTATACCTACTATGCAGTGGGCCCTTCATGCCTCTTGAGAGAGGAGGTTTACCCAGTGTGCAATGGGCTCTTCATCCCTCTTGAGAGAGGAGGTTTACCCAGTGTGCAGTGGGCCCATCCTCCCTCTTGAGAGAGGAGGTTTATTCCTACTGTGCAATGGGCCCTCCGTCCCTCTTGAGAGAGGAAATTTACCCAGTGTGCAGTAGGCCCCTCCTCCCTCCTGAGAGAGGATGCTTACCTAGTGTGCAGTGGGCCCCTCATCCCTCCTGAGAGAGGAGGTTTACCTAGTGTGCAGTGGGCCCTTAATTCATCTCTCTTGAGAGCGGAGGTTTACCTAGTGTGCAGTTGGCCCTTCATCACTCCTGAGAGAGGAGGTTTACCCAGTGTGCAGTGGGCCCCTGATCCCTGACTGGCCATGAAAGATGAGGTTTACCCAGTGTGGAACCAGCCCCTCATCCATCCTAAGGATGAGGTTTAGCCGGTGTGCAGTGGGCCTCTCATTCCTCCTAATAGATGAGGTGTACCTAGCGTGTAGTGGACCCCTCATCCCTTTTGAGAGATAAGGTTTTAGTCAGTGTGCAGCGATCCCTCATCCATCCTGAAGATGAGATTTAGCCGGCAGTGTGCAGTGAGCCCCTCATCCATAACTGGGCCTGAAAGATGAGGCTCACCCAGTGTGTAGCGAGCCTTTCACTCTCTCAGGGTGAAGTTTACACAGTGTGTAGTGAGCCCCTCATCCCCAAGAGATGAGATTATCAGATTTTCCCTATATTAACATTCTGATGTCTAGAATATCACATATCTCATGTATTTGCACTCTCCATTCTAGAGTATCACATGTATTAACTCTCTGGAGTCTAGAGTATGACATGTCTCATGTGTCAACCCTCTGTGGACTAGACTACCATATTTTCTCTACGTTAACCTTCTGATGCCTAGAGGTTCACATATCTTATTTATTAGGCCTCTGTGGACTAGAGTATCACACGTATTAACCCTCTTTGTTCTAGAGTATCACGTTTCTAATGTGTTAACCCTCTGTGGACTGCACTATCATGTTTATCTTATTTTAACCTACTGATGCCTAGAGCATCATAAATGGTATTGATTAACCTTCTATAGGCTACAGTTTGACATGTATTAACCCTCTGAGGCCCAGAGAGTAGATAGTACCACGTTTCTCTAATATTAACCCTATGTGGACTAGATTAATAAATTTCTTCTATATTAACCTTTTGATGTCTGGAGTATCACATTTCTTATTTATCAACCCTCTGTTGACTGGACTATCTCAAGTATTAACCCTCTGTGGTCTCGAGTATTACGTTTCTGATATATTCACCCTACGTGGACTACACTATCATGTTTAGCTTATTTTATATCCTACTGATGCCTAGTTCATCACATATGTTATTTATTAACCCTCTATAGGCTGGAGTATTGCGTGTAATAACCCTCTGAGGTTCAAAGAGTCGATAGTATCACGTGTCTCAAATATTAGACCTCTGTAGACTAGACTATCAAATTGCTTCTATATTCACCTTTTGGTGTTTGGGGTATCACATGTCTTATTTATTAACCCTCTGTTGACTTTCGCAAATATAAACCCTCTAGAGTATCACGTTTCTTACGTCTTAGCCCTCTGTGGACTACACTATCATGTTTATCTTTTTTAACCTACTCATGCCTAGAGCTTCATAGATGTTTTTTTTTAAACCCTCCATAGGCTAGAGTTTGACATGTATTAACCCTCTGAGGTCCAGAGGGTCGATAGTATCACGTGTGTCTCGTGTATTACTGCGCTGTGGACTAGATTACCATATTTCTTCTATATTATCCTTGTCATACCTAGAGTATCATAATTATGTTTTATTTATTAACCCTTTCCGGACTAGAGGAACACATGTATTAATCCTCTTGGGTCTCTGGTATCACGTGTCTCAACTATTAATCTTCTGCGACTAGACTATTATATTTATCTAATGTTAACATTCTGTTGCCTAGAGTATTACATGTCTTCTGTATTAAAGCAGACACAATCAGGCTAAAATCATCAAAAAATCAATAATTTTATTTTGGCTTCTTAATATACTTCCTTCATATGTGAACATGTCCATAGACTAGAATTACGGAAGTCTTTTAAACTTTGGGTTGCTGTGGCAACGTAGCAAGGTTGCGGAAAACCCCGTTTATCAGTTATTTCTGTATTTCTTAATTTAAACATGCAAAAAAAACATACGCAATACTAGTCTATGGACATGTTCACATATTATGGCCATATTAAGAAGCCAAAAAAAAATTAGGGATTTTTTATGATTTTAGCCTGATTGCGTCGCTTAACTTTCTGGAGGCTGGACTATCAAGTGTTGTCTCATATAATAATCTTCTGGTGTCTAGAGTATGAACTTGCTCCCATATTAACCATGTTAACCAGCTGGTGCTACACTGGCATGTGTATGATATATTTTCTTCTGTAGCTAGACCCGGCAAATGCTACAAATTGAAATATTTTTTATACAGATGAATTTTAAAAGCAGATATTTACGAAACTTTGGCCTAACGCTATCTACGCTAGAAAAGCTAGGTGGATAAATGGGAGTTAGAGAGAAAATTAGCAAAATACTTTGATAGTAATAAAATTTTTAAAGATCATTGTTTTACTATTGTGTTATTATTGCACACTGGGAAAACCTTATCTCTTAGGAGGGATGAGAGGCTGGTTGCACACTGGTGAGCTTCATCTCAGGGAGAAGTAGGGGCTGTAGGGTGGGCTGGTTGCAGATTATGTGAATTCATCTCTCAGGCAGAGTCAGGGATGAGGTGCCCACTGCACACTAGGTAAACCTCATCTCTCAGGAGGGATGAGGGGCCAATGCACACTAGGTAAACCTCAACACTCAGGGGGTATGAGGGGCCAACTCCACACTAGGACTTGTAAACCTTATCTCTCGGAAGGGATGAGGGGCCTACTGCACAGAAGGTAAACTTCATCTCTCAGGGGGAGGGGGGGGGGGGCTCATTGTACACTGGCTAAACCTAATCCTTAGAAGGGGCTGGTTGCACACTGGTACACTTCATCTCTCAGGGATGAGGGGCCCACTGCACACTGGGTAAACATCATCTCTGATGCAGTGTCAAGAATGAGGGGCTGACTGCACACTATGTAGACCTCATATATTAGAAGGGGTGAGGTGCCCATTCCACACTGGCTAAACCTCATCCTTACCGTATCCCCGCGCATAAACGTGCATTCACTTATAAGTGAAATTCGAATGTCATTTCTCCAAAAATATTCTTGTTCGTTTATAAATGCATGCACTTATATTCGAATACCAAGTGCATTCACTTATATTCGAAAATTACTACGCGTACCACAATGTAACTCAAGACATATAATTCAGGTGAGAATAATAATAATATGACTATATTGACTTATAGACTATTACTAGTTAATGCCCATAATAATTTTTTTTAAATGTTGATCGTAAATACAAACTACAATATTATTTTTTATTATTTATTAACGGGTAGATATTAGGAGAGAATTGCCCCATAATACAGATATGCGCCAACAGCTCAAGGCGTCAAAGCGATAGGGTATGGGTATGATAGCTGAAAAGTGGGGACAAATTAGGTGTGATATAACAGTTCAGGTAGTGTCAACAGCTATTTCCTGGAGTCACTCCTGCAAGGTAACTTCAAAGTAACTATCCCAATGATTACTAAACTAGCTCAGTTTACTTTGGATTGGAATAAATCAAATAATTACGATTTTAACGAATTGGAATAAATTTAAAATTATCTTTATGTTCGAATAAAAGTGCATGCACTTATTTTCAAAAACTAAGTGCATTTTCGAATATAAGTGCATGCGCGGGGGTACGATAATTAGGATGGATGAGGAGCTGGTTGTAAACCTCATATTTTAGGCCCAGTTTGGGACGAGGGGCCCAGTGCACACTGGGTAAACCTCATCTCTCAGGGATGAGAAGACGGGACTTGTTACACACTGAATATGTTTATTTCGAATTAAATATTAAATGCTTCTGCACTAAGACGTGGGCCTGTGCATGGGCCCCGAGGGTCCGTATGACGAGAGACTGTGGATGATCTCTCGATTGATGTACATGCCTGTCCACTCTTCTGATAATAACCAGGAATATGATAATTCAGTGTTTTTCATGTGGATATTACATAATATTATCAAAACTAACCAATACTAAGCGAGGTCAAGTATGTGTGTAGGCCTATTAAATAATCTATCCTATCCGGTTATTATTCAGTCTATACATGTCAGTTATGATTTAAAGTTGGTGGGTCGTTATACTTCACTGAATCAAAATATTTACGTTGCGATAGACCCACTCCTGTCGAAGTTGACCTTATTGCGCATGCATGCCCTGTATTAGGCGCCCTAAATGTTTACTCAGCGAATCACAACGACCCACCTACATTATTCCCCCCATCCGTCTCTTCCCAGCGAACACGACCAGTGGGCCTTTCTGCATCTGCAACGCCGACCACCCAATATTAAAGTAGGCGAGTCGTCACTATTTACTGAACACATGTCGTATGACTACCCGCATGCGCAGTATGGTTCTAAGGTTGGGGTCGTCAAGGTAAATATTATTGATAAGTGAGCGAAACTTCTCAGCTGGTTTAGTCTATAGCCTACTAGCTTTGACATACTGTCTTCTAATTTTGGCCACTATACCGCTATGGTGGGGACGCTCGGAGCTTATATTTTACCGTGATATTTTCCCTAAATTATTCTCAACCCTTTCAGTGCGGGGACCGTCTATAGACGTAAACGACCCCCGCACTGAAGGAATTGTAATGACCATAGACCCATAACATAGATATTCAAATGAAGCAGAAAGAGCTAACTAAGCTATTTGTGAAGATTTCAAATTGGAACAACTCTTTGGTCTCCATAGTTGATACGCAAATATTTCAGCATTGTAAGTGTTATACCATCTATACATTAATGAATTCATATTTATTTTGCCAACGTTCTAAGGTATGTGGGCCATCAAAAGTGAATAACGTCTGACCTGTTTAAGCTAGGCAATGTCGATGGGTTGACTCAGATTTTAGTCCTAAAGTATATTTTTTTTATACCACTCCATGGCGATGACTTTTTCTTGAGGTCACATAGTGAGCGCACGATATTACTGCAATACATGTTTCAAATTATCGTTATCATTATTACATTTAGTTATAAACAAAAAAAATACATATTTGTGAATTAATTTATACTATTCGCCTTCTGTTTTATGAGTAGGCCCATGGTTTATCCTCCTCCAGTCTGTGACGACTATTAGTTTCTGGGAGTAGTAACAATCTGTTCAATTTGTCCTTGTATTAAAACTGATTAGGGCAAAGTGAACACTATTATCATCGCTTGATTAAATTAAGTTATTATCGCCTTTATCCAAGGTACCATTTATGATTTACCAAAAAGTTTTAAAATAGCATTATGCTTATACTTATTTATAATAATATTTGAGGAACTATAAAATGTATGGTGAATTTGCTTTTTTTCCAAAAAGTCAAAAATACATTGTGAACGCTTAATCCCAAGTACCGCTAGTCCATATTCCTCATACTTTTGTATGTAGGCACTTACCTGCCTGAGTACGAAATGAAAAGGTTTTGGTCATAGCGCAATGATTTGTAGTGATTGTCAATTAAAATACTTGGCAGAGATGCATTCATTTTCGCCTCATAGCGAAAACACATCTTATTTTCCTATCGACAAGGGCTCAGGGGCACATATTCACTGTATTTTACATCTGTGTACATATACTAGTATTCTATTGGGTGGCGAAAAGTGTAGGGGGTAGGCCTACTATTCTGTTTAATTAATACAAATGGAAGTATTATAATTTAGTGCTTTGTTTACAATTGTCCCGCAACGATATTATGGTAGTTTGTATAGCTACTGGAGAATTTGATAATGTACAAACAAGAAGTAGGTAATCCTTTTGTGGATAACTTTTGTGTTACTCTGCGACCATGTGAACACATTCAATTATAAAGTTAATGATGAGATAATAATAATTACAAATGTTGCAATTCCATTTATTAGTTTTTAAACATGAAGAAAATCATAGCACACATAAAATAATGTAGATCTTGTTTATGTTTCTTATACAGATAAAACAAAAAAAGCCAGTGACTATTCAACACAGAGTGTTCATATAGAGTGTCCATATATATTCTTCTAAAACCACTGGCGTCTCGCTGAAAATAAAATAATGAGTGGATCAATGAAACATTATTTCTTTTTTTAATATGTTCTATTCGTAGTGATTAAATTCGAAATTTGCATTTAATATGTTGATAATTTTTTTTACAATATAATAACTACAAAACTTAAATATTTGTTGGGTAACACATAAATTAGGTAGATAGTCATACCTACATTTATCTCTCATACACTACTGTATCATCTGTACACAGGGCAATCGTGTCTCCAGGAGAATGATCTAAAAATTGTATCGCTGTACCTTTATCCTGTACAAAGAAAACAAAAACAAATATCACTATAGCACAATTTAATCATTACGAGAACGAAATTCTGCTACGTAGGTGTACTGTGTAGCAACAACGATTTATGTTCTAGCGTTTCTATAACCAGCTGTTTTTCCTGTAGGTTAAATAAGGTTCAGCTAGTTTAATAGCCCAGGTGATTTTCTGTGGGTTAAATAAGAAGGTTGGGATAGTTATCTAGCCCGGTGTATTTGTTGTGGATTAAATATGAAGATTGGAAAATCGTTCTGAAACCCAGTTGTTTTTCTGTGTGTTAAATAAGAAGGTTTTAATATTATAAAACCCAGGTGCATTGTAGTGGTCTAAATAAGGTTAAACTATGTCTGGATGCTTTATTATGTGTAGGCATAAAGAAGAGTGGAATTGTTGTTTAGCCGGGTTGTTTTCTGTGGGCTAAATAAATTCGTCGGTTGAAAAGCTATAAAACCTACTTGTATTGTTTGTGTTAAATAGATTTTCTGTGGTCTGGAAGCTACAAAGGTTGATATAAGTATATACAATGTAGTCTGGGTTATTAATTGCGGGTTAAATAAGAAGGTTGGAATTGTTATTTAGCCTGGTTTGTTTGATGTGGAAATAGTTATTTAGCCTGGATGCTTTGTTGTGGGTTGAATAAGGACATAGGTTGACATAGTTATTTATTCACGGTGATTTGATGTGGGTTGAAGACGAAGATTGAAATAGTTCTATAACCCACTTGTTTTATATGGGTTAAATAAGAAGGTTTGTATTGTTATTCAGCCCGGGATGTTTTCTGTGGGTTAAATATGTCGGTTGAAAAGTTATAAAACCTACTTGCTTTTATTTGGAGTGAATAGAAGGTTCAAATAGTTAAATAGCCCAGTAGGTGATTTTCTGAGGGCTAAATGAGAAGGTTGGGATAGTTATCTAACTCGGTGGATTTGGTGTGGATAAAATATCAAGGTTGAGATAGTTCCATATTATCCAGCTGCTTTTCTGTGGGTTAAATGGGAATGTTGTAAATGTTTATAACCCAGATGCTTTGTTGTGGGCTAAATACGTAGGTTGAAATAGGTATATAATCTGGGCTATTAATTGCGGGTTAAATAAGAAGGTTGGAATTGTTATTTAGCCCGGGTTGTTTGGTGTGGAAATAATTATTTAGCCTGTATGTTTTGTTGTGTATTAAATAAGTACATAGGTTGACATAGTTATTTATTCACGGTGATTTGATGTGGGTTGAAGACAACGATTGAAATAGCTCTATAACCCACTTGTTTTATGTGGGTTATATAAGAAGGTTTGTATTGTTACTTAGCCCGGGATGTTTCTGTGGGTTAAATATGTCGGTTGAAAAGATATATAACCTACTACCTTTTATTTGGGTTAAATAGAAGGTTCAAATAGTTAAATAGCCCAGTATGTGATTTTCTGTGGGCTAAATAAGAAGGTTGGCATAATTATCTAGCCCGGTGGATTTTGTGTGGATGAAATATGAAGGTTGAGATAGTTCTATATTACCCAGCTGCTTTTCTGTGGGTTAAATAAGAAGGCTGTAAATGTTTATAACCCAGATGCTTTGTTGTGGGCTAAATACGAAGGTTGAAATAGGTATATAGTCTGGATTCTTAATTGCGGGTTAAATAAGAAGGTTGGAATCGTTATTTAGCCCGGGTTGTTTTGATGTGGAAATAGTTATTTAGCCTGGATGCTTTGTTGTGGGTTAAATAAGTAGGCCACACATTATTCCGGGTGATTTTATGTGGGTTGAAGACGAAGAATGAAATAGCTTTATGACCCACTTGTTTTTATGTTAGTTATATAAGAAAGTTTCTACTGTTATTTAGCCCAGGTTGTTTTTCAGGATTTGAAAAAAACGTGGGGAGGGGGGGGGGGGCTTGGTGCCGGCCCTCAAGTTTTTTGTTGGTATGTTAAGGCCAATTTAGGGCGCTTTTTAAAATATTGTGTCGAAAAAAACGGGGCCGTCCCCCCTCCCCCGCCTGGACCTGCGGCCGAAATTCCCCGTACTAAGTTGACTATAGATTTACCCAATGTTGGCTTAATGTTGGCCCAGTGTCGTAGATGGTGGACCAACAATAAAGTAACCTTGGGTAAATGTCTCAGATACTAAGCAATGCAAAATGCACAGCGGGCGTCGTAATCAAACCTGTTGCGACTACTGTTTGTATGGAAATTTAGCATAAATCAAATGCGGCCACGGACGATAATACGTGTAGTTGCCAATTCACATATATTTGGTAGTAATCTAGCTTTCATATCTTTTGTAAATGTTGCAAGCGATAATAGTTGTCAGGAGTCAGGGATATATTAACATTTGTACAAGTTTATTTTTACGCGGCATAACTTACCTGTTCATTTTGATAAGGTCTTGGGGTAGGCTATTCAGTTCCGTGAATGAGCGCCAAAAACAAACATTGACATCAGGGCATTGAAAGAACGATTTTGATTGGTTGTCATTGTCGGGTTAAATAAGGATTTTAGTCTTCTTGCACACCCCGTGACGGGGTAAATAGACACTTCCATTAAAAAAACATTTGCAGTTCTAGTCTATGGACATGTTTACATTATATGGTCATATTATTAGGCTAAAATAAAATCACCGATTTTTTTATGATTTTAGACCTGGGCAATGTCCCTTTACAACGTCCCTTTTTTATTCAGTGTTCATAAGGTCTCACCACACAAATTAATTCGCGCATATCATTTTAAAGTTTAAGAATAAGAAAGTTAGTCTCTTTTTAAAAATAGTGGCTCTTTGCAGCAGCTCCTGTGGTAATTATTACGGAAATATCATTTTGATACCAATTTAAATCGATTCTGTGATGTTTTGTTGTAGCAAAAGCATCGAAATTATAAAAGATAGTTCTAACAGGAAGTCCTTGCGCTGACTGTAACAAGGCTCTTCTAAAAAACGAGGTCAATTTTTTTCTAGGTCGCCCGGGGGAGAGTGGGGCAAGAGCTTATTCTAGGCTAAAATAGCAGAAAAGCAAGCAGATTCACATACCTTTTTTATTTTGTATTTTTAAAGAGAACAGCAGGATGGTTAAAATGATATATAGGGTTATTTACATTTCCCCATTTTAGGAGTGTTGGGAGGCTTGAGCGTATGGGTCATAATACATGTAAGTCTAGGGGACGGGTATTATGTGTGGTGAGACGTTAAGGCCTTAGTTCCAGAAAACACATTTTCACGCCTGTGGGATGTTTTATTGCTACTAGACCATTAATTTTGCTCATTTATTATCACCAGACAGCCAATTCAGCGAAAAAATATAATATAGACATGTTTTCTAGCGAATTTAACGAAACTAATTTGATAATGTTCAATTATGGCCCATACACCAAGCATTCGTCTATATAGCACTGAAACAGTTGTAAGTTCAACTTGGTTCTTCCACTTCCTCGCATTGATTTTCTTGTTCTTTGGTATTCTACCTCTTTTGTTTGTGTGTATAATGTCCGTACATCACTATTCTGAAGAAATAAAATCATTCATTGCCTAATTTCAAGACGAGTCTCTGAAAAAATAGACAATTCCATACAGATGCTTCATGAAAATGGAAAATTATGTTGTACTATCGAAAAACGGGCCATTTCTCAAGATCTAGTAAAAAACAGGGAAATTTCATTTTGCGTTTTTGTGCCTTCTGCTCATCAGAATTACACAAGGTTTTCTTTTTCGATTTCAGAATAGAATGTATTTTCTAGATCACTTGAAAAAAAATATTCCATAAACATGTTTATTACCCTCAAGGTCTCACCACACAAATTCATTCGCGCATATTATAAAGTTTAAGAATAAGAAAGTTAGTCTCTTTTTAAAAATTGTGGCTCTTTGCAGCAGCTCCTGTGGTAATTATTACGGAAATATCATTTTGATACCAATTTAAATCGATTCTGTGATGTTTTGTTGTAGCAAAAGCATCGAAATTATAAAAGATAGATCTAACAGGATGTCCTTGCGCTGACTGTAACAAGGCTCTTCTAAAAAACGAGGTCAATTTTTTTCTAGGTCGCCCGGGGGAGAGTGGGGCAAGAGCTTATTCTAGGCTAAAATAGCAGAAAAGCAAGCAGATTCACATACCTTTTTTATTTTGTATTTTTAAAGAGAACAGCAGGATGGTTAAAATGATATATAGGGTTATTTACATTTCCCCATTTTAGGAGTGTTGGGAGGCTTGAGCGTATGGGTCATAATACATGTAAGTCTAGGGGACGGGTATTATGTGTGGTGAGACGTTAAGGCCTTAGTTCCAGAAAACACATTTTCACGCCTGTGGGATGTTTTATTGCTACTAGACCATTAATTTTGCTCATTTATTATCACCAGACAGCCAATTCAGCGAAAAAATATAATATAGACATGTTTTCTAGCGAATTTAACGAAACTAATTTGATAATGTTCAATTATGGCCCATACACCAAGCATTCGTCTATATAGCACTGAAACAGTTGTAAGTTCAACTTGGTTCTTCCACTTCCTCGCATTGATTTTCTTGTTCTTTGGTATTCTACCTCTTTTGTTTGTGTGTATAATGTCCGTACATCACTATTCTGAAGAAATAAAATCATTCATTGCCTAATTTCAAGACGAGTCTCTGAAAAAATAGACAATTCCATACAGATGCTTCATGAAAATGGAAAATTATGTTGTACTATCGAAAAACGGGCCATTTCTCAAGATCTAGTAAAAAACAGGGAAATTTCATTTTGCGTTTTTGTGCCTTCTGCTCATCAGAATTACACAAGGTTTTCTTTTTCGATTTCAGAATAGAATGTATTTTCTAGATCACTTGAAAAAAAATATTCCATAAACATGTTTAATACCCTCAAGGTCTCACCACACAAATTCATTCGCGCATATTATAAAGTTTAAGAATAAGAAAGTTAGTCTCTTTTTAAAAATTGTGGCTCTTTGCAGCAGCTCCTGTGGTAATTATTACGGAAATATCATTTTGATACCAATTTAAATCGATTCTGTGATGTTTTGTTGTAGCAAAAGCATCGAAATTATAAAAGATAGATCTAACAGGAAGTCCTTGCGCTGACTGTAACAAGGCTCTTCTAAAAAACGAGGACAATTTTTTTCTAGGTCGCCCGGGGGAGAGTGGGGCAAGAGCTTATTCTAGGCTAAAATAGCAGAAAAGCAAGCAGATTCACATACCTTTTTTATTTTGTATTTTGAAAGAGAGCAACAGGATGGTTAAAATGATATATAGGGTTATTTACATTTCCCCATTTTAGGAGTGCTGGGAGGCTTGAGCGTATGGGTCATAATACATGTAAGTCTATTGGACGGGTATTATGTGTGGTGAGACGTTAAGGCCATAGTTCCAGAAAACACATTTTCACGCCTGTGGGATGTTTTATTGCTACTAGACCATTAATTTTTGCTCATTTATTATCACCAGATAGCCAATTCAGCGAAAAAATATAATATAGACATGTTTTCTAGCGAATTTAACGAAACTAATTTGATAATGTTCAATTATGGCCCATACATCAAGCATTCGTCTATATAGCACTGGAACAATTGTAAGTTCAACTTGGTTCTTCCACTTCCTCGCATTGATTTTCTTGTTTTTTGGTATTCTACCTCTTTTGTTTGTGTGTATAATGTTCGTACATCACTATTCTGAAGAAATAAAATCATTCATTGCCTAATTTCAAGACGAGTCTCTGAAAAATAGACAATTCCATACAGATGCTTCATGAAAATGGAAAATTATGTTGTACTATCGAAAAACGGGCCATTTCTCAAGATCTAGTAAAAAAACAGGGAAAATTCATTTTGCGTTTTTGTGCCTTCTGCTCATCGGAATTAGACAAGATTTTCTTTTTCGATTTCAGAATAGAATGTATTTTCTAGATCACTTGAAAAAAAATATTCCATAAACATGTTTATTACCCTCAAGGTCTCACCACACAAATTCATTCGCGCATATTATTATAAAGTTTAAGAATAAGAAAGTTAGTCTCTTTTTAAAAATTGTGGCTCTTTGCAGCAGCTCCTGTGGTGATTATTACGGAAATATCATTTTGATACCAATTTAAATCGATTCTGTGATGTTTTGTTGTAGCAAAAGCATCGAAATTATAAAAGATAGATCTAACAGGATGTCCTTGCGCTGACTGTAACAAGGCTCTTCTAAAAAACGAGGTCAATTTTTTTCTAGGTCGCCCGGGGGAGAGTGGGGCAAGAGCTTATTCTAGGCTAAAATAGCAGAAAAGCAAGCAGATTCACATACCTTTTTTATTTTGTATTTTGAAAGAGAGCAACAGGATGGTTAAAATGATATATAGGGTTATTTACATTTCCCCATTTTAGGAGTGCTGGGAGGCTTGAGCGTATGGGTCATAATACATGTAAGTCTATTGGACGGGTATTATGTGTGGTGAGACGTTAAGGCCATAGTTCCAGAAAACACATTTTCACGCCTGTGGGATGTTTTATTGCTACTAGACCATTAATTTTGCTCATTTATTATCACCAGATAGCCAATTCAGCGAAAAAATATAATATAGACATGTTTTCTAGCGAATTTAACGAAACTAATTTGATAATGTTCAATTATGGCCCATACATCAAGCATTCGTCTATATAGCACTGGAACAATTGTAAGTTCAACTTGGTTCTTCCACTTCCTCGCATTGATTTTCTTGTTTTTTGGTATTCTACCTCTTTTGTTTGTGTGTATAATGTTCGTACATCACTATTCTGAAGAAATAAAATCATTCATTGCCTAATTTCAAGACGAGTCTCTGAAAAATAGACAATTCCATACAGATGCTTCATGAAAATGGAAAATTATGTTGTACTATCGAAAAACGGGCCATTTCTCAAGATCTAGTAAAAAAACAGGGAAAATTCATTTTGCGTTTTTGTGCCTTCTGCTCATCGGAATTAGACAAGATTTTCTTTTTCGATTTCAGAATAGAATGTATTTTCTAGATCACTTGAAAAAAAATATTCCATAAACATGTTTATTACCCTCAAGGTCTCACCACACAAATTCATTCGCGCATATTATTATAAAGTTTAAGAATAAGAAAGTTAGTCTCTTTTTAAAAATTGTGGCTCTTTGCAGCAGCTCCTGTGGTGATTATTACGGAAATATCATTTTGATACCAATTTAAATCGATTCTGTGATGTTTTGTTGTAGCAAAAGCATCGAAATTATAAAAGATAGATCTAACAGGATGTCCTTGCGCTGACTGTAACAAGGCTCTTCTAAAAAACGAGGTCAATTTTTTTCTAGGTCGCCCGGGGGAGAGTGGGGCAAGAGCTTATTCTAGGCTAAAATAGCAGAAAAGCAAGCAGATTCACATACCTTTTTTATTTTGTATTTTGAAAGAGAGCAACAGGATGGTTAAAATGATATATAGGGTTATTTACATTTCCCCATTTTAGGAGTGCTGGGAGGCTTGAGCGTATGGGTCATAATACATGTAAGTCTATTGGACGGGTATTATGTGTGGTGAGACGTTAAGGCCATAGTTCCAGAAAACACATTTTCACGCCTGTGGGATGTTTTATTGCTACTAGACCATTAATTTTGCTCATTTATTATCACCAGATAGCCAATTCAGCGAAAAAATATAATATAGACATGTTTTCTAGCGAATTTAACGAAACTAATTTGATAATGTTCAATTATGGCCCATACATCAAGCATTCGTCTATATAGCACTGGAACAATTGTAAGTTCAACTTGGTTCTTCCACTTCCTCGCATTGATTTTCTTGTTTTTTGGTATTCTACCTCTTTTGTTTGTGTGTATAATGTTCGTACATCACTATTCTGAAGAAATAAAATCATTCATTGCCTAATTTCAAGACGAGTCTCTGAAAAATAGACAATTCCATACAGATGCTTCATGAAAATGGAAAATTATGTTGTACTATCGAAAAACGGGCCATTTCTCAAGATCTAGTAAAAAAACAGGGAAAATTCATTTTGCGTTTTTGTGCCTTCTGCTCATCGGAATTAGACAAGATTTTCTTTTTCGATTTCAGAATAGAATGTATTTTCTAGATCACTTGAAAAAAAATATTCCATAAACATGTTTATTACCCTCAAGGTCTCACCACACAAATTCATTCGCGCATATTATTATAAAGTTTAAGAATAAGAAAGTTAGTCTCTTTTTAAAAATTGTGGCTCTTTGCAGCAGCTCCTGTGGTGATTATTACGGAAATATCATTTTGATACCAATTTAAATCGATTCTGTGATGTTTTGTTGTAGCAAAAGCATCGAAATTATAAAAGATAGATCTAACAGGATGTCCTTGCGCTGACTGTAACAAGGCTCTTCTAAAAAACGAGGTCAATTTTTTTCTAGGTCGCCCGGGGGAGAGTGGGGCAAGAGCTTATTCTAGGCTAAAATAGCAGAAAAGCAAGCAGATTCACATACCTTTTTTATTTTGTATTTTGAAAGAGAACAACAGGATGGTTAAAATGATATATAGGGTTATTTACATTTCCCCATTTTAGGAGTGCTGGGAGGCTTGAGCGTATGGGTCATAATACATGTAAGTCTATTGGACGGGTATTATGTGTGGTGAGACGTTAAGGCCATAGTTCCAGAAAACACATTTTCACGCCTGTGGGATGTTTTATTGCTACTAGACCATTAATTTTGCTCATTTATTATCACCAGATAGCCAATTCAGCGAAAAAATATAATATAGACATGTTTTCTAGCGAATTTAACGAAACTAATTTGATAATGTTCAATTATGGCCCATACATCAAGCATTCGTCTATATAGCACTGGAACAATTGTAAGTTCAACTTGGTTCTTCCACTTCCTCGCATTGATTTTCTTGTTTTTTGGTATTCTACCTCTTTTGTTTGTGTGTATAATGTTCGTACATCACTATTCTGAAGAAATAAAATCATTCATTGCCTAATTTCAAGACGAGTCTCTGAAAAATAGACAATTCCATACAGATGCTTCATGAAAATGGAAAATTATGTTGTACTATCGAAAAACGGGCCATTTCTCAAGATCTAATAAAAAACAGGGAAAATTCATTTTGCGTTTTTGAGCCTTCTGCTCATCGGAATTAGACAAGATTTTCTTTTTCGATTTCAGAATAGAATGTATTTTCTAGATCACTTGAAAAAAAATATTCCATAAACATGTTTATTACCCTCAAGGTCTCACCACACAAATTCATTCGCGCATATTATTATAAAGTTTAAGAATAAGAAAGTTAGTCTCTTTTTAAAAATTGTGGCTCTTTGCAGCAGCTCCTGTGGTGATTATTACGGAAATATCATTTTGATACCAATTTAAATCGATTCTGTGATGTTTTGTTGTAGCAAAAGCATCGAAATTATAAAAGATAGATCTAACAGGATGTCCTTGCGCTGACTGTAACAAGGCTCTTCTAAAAAACGAGGTCAATTTTTTTCTAGGTCGCCCGGGGGAGAGTGGGGCAAGAGCTTATTCTAGGCTAAAATAGCAGAAAAGCAAGCAGATTCACATACCTTTTTTATTTTGTATTTTGAAAGAGAACAACAGGATGGTTGAAATGATATATAGGGTTATTTACATTTCCCCATTTTAGGAGTGCTGGGAGGCTTGAGCGTATGGGTCATAATACATGTAAGTCTATGGGACGGGTATTATGTGTGGTGAGACGTTAAGGCCATAGTTCCAGAAAACACATTTTCACGCCTGTGGGATGTTTTATTGCTACTAGATCATTAATTTTGCTCATTTATTATCACCAGACAGCCAATTCAGCGAAAAAATATAATATAGACATGTTTTCTAGCGAATTTAACGAAACTAATTTGATAATGTTCAATTATGGCCCATACACCAAGCATTCGTCTATATAGCACTGAAACAGTTGTAAGTTCAACTTGGTTCTTCCACTTCCTCGCATTGATTTTCTTGTTTTTTGGTATTCTACCTCTTTTGTTTGTGTGTATAATGTTCGTACATCACTATTCTGAAGAAATAAAATCATTCATTGCCTAATTTCAAGACGAGTCTCTGAAAAATAGACAATTCCATACAGATGCTTCATGAAAATGGAAAATTATGTTGTACTATCGAAAAACGGGCCATTTCTCAAGATCTAGTAAAAAACAGGGAAAATTCATTTTGCGTTTGTGTGCCTTCTGCTCATCGGAATTAGACAAGGTTTTCTTTTTCGATTTCAGAATAGAATGTATTTTCTAGATCACTTGAAAAAAAATATTCCATAAACATGTTTATTACCCTCAAGGTCTCACCACAAAAATTCATTCGCGCATATCATTATAAAGTTTAAGAATAAGAAAGTTAGTCTCTTTTTAAAAATTGTGGCTCTTTGCAGCAGCTCCTGTGGTGATTATTACGGAAATATCATTTTGATACCAATTTAAATCGATTCTGTGATGTTTTGTTGTAGCAAAAGCATCGAAATTATAAAAGATAGATCTAACAGGATGTCCTTGCGCTGACTGTAACAAGGCTCTTCTAAAAAACGAGGTCAATTTTTTTCCAGGTCGCCCGGGGGAGAGTGGGGCAAGAGCTTATTCTAGGCTAAAATAGCAGAAAAGCAAGCAGATTCACATACCTTTTTTATTTTGTATTTTGAAAGAGAACAACAGGATGGTTGAAATGATATATAGGGTTATTTACATTTCCCCATTTTAGGAGTGCTGGGAGGCTTGAGCGTATGGGTCATAATACATGTAAGTCTATGGGACGGGTATTATGTGTGGTGAGACGTTAAGGCCATAGTTCCAGAAAACACATTTTCACGCCTGTGGGATGTTTTATTGCTACTAGACCATTAATTTTGCTCATTTATTATCACCAGACAGCCAATTCAGCGAAAAAATATAATATAGACATGTTTTCTAGCGAATTTAACGAAACTAATTTGATAATGTTCAATTATGGCCCATACACCAAGTATTCGTCTATATAGCACTGAAACAGTTGTAAGTTCAACTTGGTTCTTCCACTTCCTCGCATTGATTTTCTTGTTCTTTGGTATTCTACCTCTTTTGTTTGTGTGTATAATGTTCGTACATCACTATTCTGAAGAAATAAAATCATTCATTGCCTAATTTCAAGAAAGAAAGTTAGTCTCTTTTTAAAAATTGTGGCTCTTTGCAGCAGCTCCTGTGGTGATTATTACGGAAATATCATTTTGATACCAATTTAAATCGATTCTGTGATGTTTTGTTGTAGCAAAAGCATCGAAATTATAAAAGATAGATCTAACAGGATGTCCTTGCGCTGACTGTAACAAGGCTCTTCTAAAAAACGAGGTCAATTTTTTTCTAGGTCGCCCGGGGGAGAGTGGGGCAAGAGCTTATTCTAGGCTAAAATAGCAGAAAAGCAAGCAGATTCACATACCTTTTTTATTTTGTATTTTGAAAGAGAACAACAGGATGGTTGAAATGATATATAGGGTTATTTACATTTCCCCATTTTAGGAGTGCTGGGAGGCTTGAGCGTATGGGTCATAATACATGTAAGTCTATGGGACGGGTATTATGTGTGGTGAGACGTTAAGGCCATAGTTCCAGAAAACACATTTTCACGCCTGTGGGATGTTTTATTGCTACTAGATCATTAATTTTGCTCATTTATTATCACCAGACAGCCAATTCAGCGAAAAAATATAATATAGACATGTTTTCTAGCGAATTTAACGAAACTAATTTGATAATGTTCAATTATGGCCCATACACCAAGCATTCGTCTATATAGCACTGAAACAGTTGTAAGTTCAACTTGGTTCTTCCACTTCCTCACATTGATTTTCTTGTTTTTTGGTATTCTACCTCTTTTGTTTGTGTGTATAATGTTCGTACATCACTATTCTGAAGAAATAAAATCATTCATTGCCTAATTTCAAGACGAGTCTCTGAAAAATAGACAATTCCATACAGATGCTTCATGAAAATGGAAAATTATGTTGTACTATCGAAAAACGGGCCATTTCTCAAGATCTAGTAAAAAACAGGGAAAATTCATTTTGCGTTTGTGTGCCTTCTGCTCATCGGAATTAGACAAGGTTTTCTTTTTCGATTTCAGAATAGAATGTATTTTCTAGATCACTTGAAAAAAAATATTCCATAAACATGTTTATTACCCTCAAGGTCTCACCACAAAAATTCATTCGCGCATATCATTATAAAGTTTAAGAATAAGAAAGTTAGTCTCTTTTTAAAAATTGTGGCTCTTTGCAGCAGCTCCTGTGGTGATTATTACGGAAATATCATTTTGATACCAATTTAAATCGATTCTGTGATGTTTTGTTATAGCAAAAGCATCGAAATTATAAAAGATAGATCTAACAGGATGTCCTTGCGCTGACTGTAACAAGGCTCTTCTAAAAAACGAGGTCAATTTTTTTCCAGGTCGCCCGGGGGAGAGTGGGGCAAGAGCTTATTCTAGGCTAAAATAGCAGAAAAGCAAGCAGATTCACATACCTTTTTTATTTTGTATTTTGAAAGAGAACAACAGGATGGTTGAAATGATATAATTATAGGGTTATTTACATTTCCCCATTTTAGGAGTGCTGGGAGGCTTGAGCGTATGGGTCATAATACATGTAAGTCTATGGGACGGGTATTATGTGTGGTGAGACGTTAAGGCCATAGTTCCAGAAAACACATTTTCACGCCTGTGGGATGTTTTATTGCTACTAGACCATTAATTTTGCTCATTTATTATCACCAGACAGCCAATTCAGCGAAAAAATATAATATAGACATGTTTTCTAGCGAATTTAACGAAACTAATTTGATAATGTTCAATTATGGCCCATACACCAAGTATTCGTCTATATAGCACTGAAACAGTTGTAAGTTCAACTTGGTTCTTCCACTTCCTCGCATTGATTTTCTTGTTCTTTGGTATTCTACCTCTTTTGTTTGTGTGTATAATGTTCGTACATCACTATTCTGAAGAAATAAAATCATTCATTGCCTAATTTCAAGACGAGTCTCTGAAAAAATAGACAATTCCATACAGATGCTTCATGAAAATGGAAAATTATGTTGTACTATCGAAAAACGGGCCATTTCTCAAGATCTAGTAAAAAACAGGGAAATTTTATTTTGCGTTTTTGTGCCTTCTGCTCATCGGAATTAAACAAGGTTTTCTTTTTCGATTTCAGAATAGAATGTATTTTCTAGATCACTTGAAAAAAAATATTCCATAAACATGTTTATTACCCTCAAGGTCTCACCACACAAATTCATTCGCGCATATCATTATAAAGTTTAAGAATAAGAAAGTTAGTCTCTTTATAAAAATTGTGGCTCTTTGCAGCAGCTCCTGTGGTAATTATTACGGAAATATCATTTTGATACCAATTTAAATCGATTCTGTGATGTTTTGTTGTAGCAAAAGCATCGAAATTATAAAAGATAGATCTAACAGGAAGTCCTTGCGCTGACTGTAACAAGGCTCTTCTAAAAAACGAGGTCAATTTTTTTCTAGGTCGCCCGGGGGAGAGTGGGGCAAGAGCTTATTCTAGGCTAAAATAGCAGAAAAGCAAGCAGATTCACATACCTTTTTTATTTTGTATTTTGAAAGAGAACAACAGGATGGTTAAAATGATATATAGGGTTATTTACATTTTCCCATTTTAGGAGTGCTGGGAGGCTTGAGCGTATAGGTCATAATACATGTAAGTCTATGGGACGGGTATTATGTGTGGTGAGACGTTAAGGCCATAGTTCCAGAAAACACATTTTCACGCCTGTGGGATGTTTTATTGCTACTAGACCATTAATTTTGCTCATTTATTATCACCAGGCAGCCAATTCAGCGAAAAAAAATATATAGACATGTTTTCTAGCGAATTTAACGAAACTAATTTGATAATGGTCAATTATGGCCCATACACCAAGCATTCGTCTATATAGCACTGAAACAGTTGTAAGTTCAACTTGGTTCTTCCACTTCCTCGCATTGATTTTCTTGTTCTTTGGTATTTCCACCTCTTTTGTTTGTGTGTATAATGTCCGTACATCACTATTCTGAAGAAATAAAATCATTCATTGCCTAATTTCAAGACAAGTCTCTGAAAAAAATAGACAATTCCATGCAGATGCTTCATGAAAATGGAAAATTATGTTGTACTATCGAAAAACGGGCCATTTCTCAAGATCTAGTAAAAAACAGGGGAATCTCATTTTGCGTTTGTGTGCCTTCTGCTCATCGGAATTGGACGAGGTTTTCTTTTTCGATTTCAGAATAGAATGTATTTTCTAGATCACTTGAAAAAAATATTCCATAAACATGTTTATTTCCCTTGAGGTCTCAACACACAAATTCATTCGCGCATATCATTATACAGTTTGAGAATAAGAAAGTTAGTCTCTTTTTAAAAATTGTGGCTCTTTGCAGCAGCTCCTGTGGTAATTATTACCATGATTACGGAAATATCATTTTGATACCAATTTAAATCGATTCTGTGATGTTTTGTTGTAGCAAAAGCATCGAAATTATAAAAGATAGATCTAACAGGAAGTCCTTGCGCTGACTGTAACAAGGCTCTTCTAAAAAACGATGTCAATTTTTTTCTAGGTCGCCCGGGGGAGAGTGGGGCAAGAGCTTATTCTAAGCTAAAATAGCAGAAAAGCAAGCAGATTCACATACCTTTTTTATTTTGTATTTTGAAAGAGAACAACAGGATGGTTAAAATGATATATAGGGTTATTTACATTTCCCCATTTTAGGAGTGCTGGGAGGCTTGAGCGTATGCGTCATAATACATGTAAGTCTATGAGACGGGTATTATGTGTGGTGAGACGTTAAGGCCATAGTTCCGGAAAACACATTTTCACGTCTGTGGGATGTTTTATTGCTACTAGACCATTAATTTTGCTCATTTATTACCACCAGGCAGCCAATTCAGCGAAAAAATATAATATAGACATGTTTTCTAGCGAATTTAACGAAACTAATTTGATAATGGTCAATTATGGCCCATACACCAAGCATTCGTCTATATAGCACTGAAACAGTTGTAAGTTCAACTTGGTTCTTCCACTTCCTCGCATTGATTTTCTTGTTCTGTGATATTTCTACCTCTTTTTTTGTGTGTATGATGTCCGTTCATCACTATTCTGAAGAAATAAAATCATTCATTGCCTAATTTCAAGACGAGTCTCTGAAAAAATAGACAATTCCATACAGATGCTTCATGAAAATGGAAAATTATGTTGTACTATCGAAAAACGGGCCATTTCTCAAGATCTAGTAAAAAACAGAGGAATTTCATTTTGCGTTTGTGTGCCTTCTGCTCATCAGAATTGGACAAGGTTTTCTTTTTCGATTTCAGAATAGAATGTATTTTCTAGATCACTCGAAAAAAAATATTCCATAAACATGTTTTTTTCCCTTGAGGTCTCAACACACAAATTCATTTGCGCATATCATTATACAGTTAAAGAATAAGAAAGTTAGTCTCTTTTTAAAAATTGTGGCTCTTTGCAGCAGCTCCTGTGGTAATTATTACCATGATTACGGAAATATCATTTTAATACCAATTTAAATCGATTCTGTGATGTTTTGTTGTAGCAAAAGCATCGAAATTATAAAAGATAGATCTAACAGGAAGTCCTTGCGCTGACTGTAACAAGGCTCTTCTAAAAAACGAGGTCAATATTTTTCTAGGTCGCCCGGGGGAGAGTGGGGCAATTGCTTACTCTAAGCTAAAATAGCAGAAAAGCAAGCAGATTCACATACCTTTTTTATTTTGCATTTTTAAAGAGAACAACAGGATGGTTAAAATGATATATAGGGTTATTTACATTTCCCCATTTTAGGAGTGCTGGGAGGCTTGAGCGTATGCGTCATAATACATGTAAGTCTATGAGACGGGTATTATGTGTGGTGAGACGTTAAGGCCATAGTTCCGGAAAACACATTTTCACGCCTGTGGGATGTTTTATTGCTACTAGACCATTAATTTTGCTCATTTATTATCACCAGGCAGCCAATTCAGCGAAAAAATATAATATAGACATGTTTTCTAGCGAATTTAACGAAACTAATTTGATAATGGTCAATTATGGCCCATACACCAAGCATTCGTCTATATAGCACTGAAACAGTTGTAAGTTCAACTTGGTTCTTCCACTTCCTCGCATTGATTTTCTTGTTCTGTGATATTTCTACCTCTTTTTTTTGTGTGTATGATGTCCGCTCATCACTATTCTGAAGAAATAAAATCATTCATTGCCTAATTTCAAGACGAGTCTCTGAAAAAATAGACAATTCCATACAGATGCTTCATGAAAATAGAAAATTATGTTGTACTATCGAAAAACGGGCCATTTCTCAAGATCTAGTAAAAAACAGAGGAATTTCATTTTGCGTTTGTGTGCCTTCTGCTCATCAGAATTGGACAAGGTTTTCTTTTTCGATTTCAGAATAGAATGTATTTTCTAGATCACTCGAAAAAAAATATTCCATAAACATGTTTTTTTCCCTTGAGGTCTCAACACACAAATTCATTCGCGCATATCATTATACAGTTTAAGAATAAGAAAGTTAGTCTCTTTTTAAAAATTGTGGCTCTTTGCAGCAGCTCCTGTGGTAATTATTACCATGATTACGGAAATATCATTTTAATACCAATTTAAATCGATTCTGTGATGTTTTGTTGTAGCAAAAGCATCGAAATTATAAAAGATAGATCTAACAGGAAGTCCTTGCGCTGACTGTAACAAGGCTCTTCTAAAAAACGAGGTCAATTTTTTTCTAGGTCGCCCGGGGGAGAGTGGGGCAATTGCTTACTCTAAGCTAAAATAGCAGAAAAGCAAGCAGATTCACATACCTTTTTTATTTTGTATTTTTAAGGAGAACAACAGGATGGTTAAAATGATATATAGGGTTATTTACATTTCCCCATTTTAGGAGTGCTGGGAGGCTTGAGCGTATGCGTCATAATACATGTAAGTCTATGGGACGGGTATTATGTGTGGTGAGACGTTAAGGCCATAGTTCCGGAAAACACATTTTCACGCCTGTGGGATGTTTTATTGCTACTAGACCATTAATTTTGCTCATTTATTATCACCAGGCAGCTAATTCAGCGAAAAAATATAATATAGACATGTTTTCTAGCGAATTTAACGAAACTAATTTGATAATGGTCAATTATGGCCCATACACCAAGCATTCGTCTATATAGCACTGAAACAGTTGTAAGTTCAACTTGGTTCTTCCACTTCCTCGCATTGATTTTCTTGTTCTGTGATATTTCTACCTCTTTTTTTTTGTGTGTATAATGTCCGTACATCACTATTCTGAGGAAATAAAATCATTCATTGCCTAATTTCAAGACGAGTTTCTGAAAAAATAGACAATTCCATACAGATGCTTCATGAAAATGGAAAATTATGTTGTACTATCGAAAAACGGGCCATTTCTCAAGATCTAGTAAAAAACAGGGGAATTTCATTTTGCGTTTGTGTGCCTTCTGCTCATCAGAATTGGACAAGGTTTTCTTTTTCGATTTCAGAATAGAATGTATTTTCTAGATCACTCGAAAAAAAATATTCCATAAACATGTTTATTTCCCTTGAGGTCTCAACACACAAATTCATTCGCGCATATGATTATAAAGTTTAATAAGAAAGTTAGTCTCTTTTTAAAAAATTGTGGCTCTTTGCAGCAGCTCCTGTGGTAATTATTACGGAACTATCATTTTGATACCAATTTAAATCGATTCTGTGATGTTTTGTTGTAGCAAAAGCATCGAAATTATAAAAGATAGATCTAACAGGAAGTCCTTGCGCTGACTGTAACAAGGCTCTTCTAAAAAACGAGGTCAATTTTTTTCTAGGTCGTCCGGGGGAGAGTGGGGCAAGAGCTTATTCTAGGCTAATAGCAGAAAAGCAAGCAGATTCACATACCTTTTTTATTTTGTATTTTGAAAGAGAACAGCAGGATGGTTAAAATGATATATAGGGTTATTTACATTTCCCCATTTTAGGAGTGCTGGGAGGCTTGAGCGTATGGGTCATAATACATGTAAGTCTATGGGACGGGTATTATGTGTGGTGAGACGATAAAGAATTTTCAGCTGATGTTTGTGACGTTGTCTGCTCTGACAGAATTCATTCAATGCTGGGCAGTACTTTATGCTGGCTGACACAGAGTATACACGCTCAATGCCGTTTAAGTATTGGCCAGCGTCGTAGACAATGGCCGCCATCGGACCAATGCACGATACACCAATGCACGACTATTGTCGGGTCAATGGTGGGCTAACAAGCATAGTAGAACAGGCACGGTACTTTGAAAAACTGGGTTAATGTTTGCCCGTCGTCTGCGACGCTGGCCCACATTTATCGCTGGTATGGCGCCATTATTGGGTATAATCACCGCGTATATTATGCAGGAATGCTGCAACTGGGCTCCTCTCTGACATAGTCGCCTAAAGTTGGTCGAGAAATTTAAACCAAATGTCTTCTTAACTCTTTCGCTGCGAAATTATTTCAAAATTATGACGTCACGTTGTGTAATTATTTGAAATTGACACTTTTATCACCAGATCCGTCATAACTGGGGATACCCAGCCATAATTATTATTTTATATTATGACGTCATTATCGGTTATGGAAGGTTTGGAGACATCCACGTCCTCCCTATCACGATTGCGTGGCGATAAGGGTGACTGGGAGCCGTCACCACCACAACTAAGTGAATAACCTTGCTTTTATGTAATGCGACATCCGCAGTGTAGCACAATGTCGCATTAGTGCGACATCCGCAGTGAAAGGGTGAAGCGTTGGTGACGAATTTCACCTGATACTCAAATGTGCATTACTAAAAATATACGTAGAAAGTTCCTAACCACATATTGTTTATCAAACCCAAATACGATCAAGTTTCAAAATGTAGTGTCCCCGCATACAGATTCATTGTGTAAAAAGTTAGCGCAATACATAAAACAATCATTTAGTTATAACTTGTATATTTAACTGTAAAATTATGTACTAGTCAGTCAGCCAAAACTCAGAAATAACACTCAGGTATACACTGAAAGCTAGATAATTTCTGATGATATCAGGTGTTAGGGACATGCCTGGGGGTCACCACCAGGGGGGATGTGAAGTTTGAAAGTGGTGCATTTTTTTGGAATTCAAGATGGCGTCCAAGATGGCCGCTGGCATATAGTCATACTTAAGAAATAGTGTAAATTTGGCATATTTAGCTCAATTGTCTGTTGTAATACACCATTTCAACTAGTTTAGAATTACTGAATGTAGCTAGGCCACTCTCAGATATTTCTGATCATTATTTTTTAACCCTTTCAGCCCCAAAGTTTTTTTATCGAACACTTTGATGATGTCAATTAGGACAAAATTGTTATCTATAATAATTATTTCATTATTAATGGTTAAGGATTGGTATCAATACAGTGAATATAGTAATTACAATTAATTTATCTAATTAATTTTTAATAGGATGGCGATCAAGATGGCCGCCGACGTATAGTCAGACCTGGGAATTTGTGTAAACAGTGCAATTTTAAATTACTTTTCTTTTGTAATACACCATTTCAACTAGTTTAGTAGTCAAGAAATTATTATACATGTGGACCACCCCAGAAAATATTAAATATTTTACCCTTTCAGCCCCGGGGAGCTTTTGTACTGATCATTCCTAGAATGTCAATAGGGACAAAATGATTATTTATAACAAATTATTCATTATTAATGGTAACGGATTTCTATCAGTACAAAAATTAAGGAAAAATCACACTTATTGGTTTCAGTTTTTTAAAATGACGTCCAAGATTTTATTATGTAATGCACCATGTATGGTAACTACTTAGATGGTCATGAGTCAATCTAGATCACACAAAGACAATTTCGTCAGATAGGATCCTTTAGCTCCGAGGCGACGATTTGAACAGTATTTAACCCTTTTAACGCGAAGTTCTAAGGAAAAGTATGAGCTTTAATGTCCCTCGTCAAAACAAAAGCCCTCCCCAACAAAATAATATTTTCAAAATCCCCCCACATAAATATTCTTGTTGAATCATTTAAGTGTTATCTTTAAATACTCTAGTATCCTTGGATTCAATAATTACTAAATAAATAGCATGTTAATATTGATGATATTTTTGCTGAGGACTACTGGTGGAGTGTAAGTATAGCGGACTAGGATTTTTTTCTAAAATTTTGTATCATATTGGTGGACTGCAGACATGATAGTTGGCTTAGGAAAGGCTAGAAAAATAAAACATTTTGAAGACATTGCATGTCAAACGTCATTGCTAACCTCTAGTCATCGCTAACCCATCTGTACCGCCGCATTGCGCATTATATTTTGTCACAGAGTGAAATAATGTGATATTGTGAAATAGAACAATTGGGCTATATATTGTTCAAACCATCAGTACTTATTTTATTGAAACCAACATTATTGCTTTTTAAACATTTTAGAACTAATTGTTCGAAACCCCCATTTTATATTTTTATTATTAACATGATTAACCACTCACAGGTTTTTAAAATACATACATTTTTTTTTAAATAATGTATGTATTTTCTATAAAGATAATTGTATTATTGATACATTTATTTAATGAAAATGGTTATTATTGTTATCATGTATGTATTTTTTTGGCATTTTTGCAACTTGTAAAAAAATAAGCTGTGCGACTGATCACGTGCAGATAGGTCACATTAGCCATGACGACAAACTTCATTAAATGACACATCAAGCTTGAACGCTTGAACTAGCTTCAACCAGTTGCTCTAAAGGTAGTGTGTTTAGATATATAATATCTGTCTCAGCGCGAACGAAAAAGGTAGTCTGCAATGGCACAACCATTTTCAAGATATCTCTTCAACATAGTCTATGTAGTTCTACAGGGCTCTGTAGGAAGTTCCGGGAGGGGGGTCTTATTTCCATCATTGCATGCAACATGTTTCATTATCTATATATCATTTTGATTGAACATGACAACAAAGAACAGTTTGATGGCGAGCAAGTTCAAAAAGTATTTTTTATTAATAATACCAGCCTTCAATTCTTTGTTCATGATGCACTGAATCCATAAAACAGCGTTGGTGATGAGAAAGAGGATTTACCCGTCATCTAATAGGAGGTTGTTTCGCATATTACACTTTGTTTGGCTTTGGGAGGGCCTGATAAAATCGAACAAATAGGGGACGATCCATTGGGAGAATCTAATTAGACATCATCACAGAACGCGCAACAAAATGAGAATTGATAATATCATCAATAATCACCATTTATGGTCAGGCGCGTAGCCAGCCGTACGCCAGTACGCACGTGCGTACACATTGTAAGGGAGAGTAAAAAAATATGACCCATCAAAAAAAGAAGCAACAAGTTAGCAGGGGTCAGTTCGTTATTCCGACAGGTCTATATTCCGACAGGTCTATATTCCGACAGGTCGTTATTCCGACAGGTCTACATTCCGACAGGTCTATATTCCGACAGGTCGTTATTCCGACAGGTCTATATTCCGACAGGTCGTTATTCCGACAGGTCTATATTCCGACAGGTCGATATTCCGACAGGTCTATATTCCGACCAGTCGATATTCCGACAGGTCGTTATTCCGACAGTTCCTTGATGTAAATTGTAATGGGAATTAGTCTCTGAGATGAACCACTTTTAATTACGTGTCTGGGCCTAAAACGTTTGAAGAGTGTTTCTAACTCAGAATTTCATGCTGATCCTGAAATTACATTTCCTAGATGCCTCACACGCTGCATTTTGTTCAGAATATAGCATTTTGCGTGGTTTTTTCATACATAAATGGTAAATTGCTATTTTGACACTGTTTAAATGTATACATAAGACCATGTGATGCCAAATTAAACTGTCTGATACATGTGATCCAATAATAAGACAACAAATTCAGCGCTGAGACCGACTTTATACGTCAGAATCTGACGTCAGTCTCAGCACTGAAAAATTTAAAAATATTAATAATGGCGTTAGACCCATAGCATAAGTATTTAAATTAGTCCTGGGACATATTTACCCCCGAATTGTTCAAATCGTCCCAAAAGCACCAATTTGGGCCACGTATGGCCAAGGCCATAATACTTTTGATTTATCGCGGGAGCCAAGCTGAACTCTCGCGCGTGGGCGGTTTTTTATACAAATCCAATAGGGCCGCCATTCAAATTATGGTCATTTCATAACTTGTAAGCTAACAGACGTAGATACGCATGTGATACCACTTTTCTATGGTTTTGGAAAATGTAGAATTGATTTATGATGTTTTGAAGTTGATTTGGGAATTATTTAAAACACAAAAATATATGTAAAAGTTATTTCGTCAATATATATACGGCATGATACCGGTTTAAGCGACGCAGATCAGCAACACAATCGTCTGTATCAGGCACTGATAACGACCTATCCATAATATTTGCTACCAGAGCCAGTCTTTGGAGTTCCTGTGTATCAGCCATATTAAATAAATTCAAAATGGCCGCTGCTCATAACAAGCCCACGTCATAACTTGCCAACTAATAGCAGTAGAGACACACTTAATAGCATTTTTCCACGGTTTTCATAAACGATTTTAAATATATATTAGTTCCTTAAAGGCAGTGATTATTCTAAAAATCGTACTATCTAAGCAAAAGAGTTGAGTTAGACGTCGCAATTAAGAGCTTATTATTTCATTTGTTTGTAAGAGCCCGTCTCCAGCCAGGACGAAAGTTTTTTTTTAAAGGTTTTTTTGACCGTTCACATGTCAACTTTGACATTTTTATTGTGTACGTTTTTTCAGGCGGCGCGAATCGAATATACGCTCGGTTGCTATTACTATACCACGCATTTGAACAGTTTGGGTCACTGCATTATGTGTACAGCAAGGAAAGATTTAGGCCGCAGCGGGACTCGAACCAGGTACCCCCAGACTCTCGAGTCCACCACGCGACCAATGAGCTATCCTGGCGCCACGAACATGAACGAGATAATAAGTAATAGTATTTATAATAAGAATATTATAGTAGGTCTATAATATTACAGTTGTGACTCACGGCACAACATAATTATATTTTCATATTAGACTACTGTCTTGGATTATACAACTTTTACTTTGAAAATAGTTTCAGTACTGATGTTGATGAGATTGCTAATTTGTACCAGCATTTTGTACGGCGTTAGAGCACTATGGAGGTCGCTCAATAATATTTTGCTCAATTTAATAGTTGGTGATGTATTTTCTGAGCAGTTAGGGAAAAATCAGGGGAATGTGTGGGAACAATAATTAATTGTATTAATTTATTAGGCTGGAATATACATAAATATATATATACAATAATTGTATACATCTGAAATTTTGTAAAAACAATTTTTGATATCAAATACATTGACATAACTTTAGATATGCCATTGGTTGGCATATTAAGCTGGATCTGAACGCATCTATACATCACAGCTGTACAAAGAAGTGTGGGTATATATACATTGCTCTCAAAAACACCCCCCAAATGGCTCCCAGAAACTCAGGGTAGACAAGGTTAACCCTTTCAGTGAGGGCAAATGCGTTCAGATCTCAAATAAAGCACCGATTGTAAATTATTAGTCTTAACTGGTCCACTTTTAAACGCCTATTTGAAGTTAGCATTTGCATCACCAATGCAAGCTTCAAATGAATAATACATGTCAAAGAATGATGCATCACGAAAAGAGTTAACAATTAACAACCTTAGTATTTTAGATGTAGGTCTTCATCGCTATTCATCACCACAGTAGCTGTTAATAGTGGTTAATCCTCTCATCACTATTATTTTTATGTCGGAATAACGACCTGTCGGAATATAGACCTTTCGGAATATCGACCTGTTTGTCGGACTATCGACCTGTCGGAATAGCGACCTGTTTGTCGGACTAACGACCTGTCGGAATATCGATCTGTTTGTCGGACTATCGACCTGTCGGAATAGAGTCCTGTTTGTCGGACTATCGACCTATCGGAATAACGACCTGTTTGTCGGAATATCGACCTGTCGGAATAACGACCCGTTGGAATATCGACCTGTCGGAATAACGACCTGTTTGTCGGAATAACGACCTGTTTGTCGGAATATCGACCTGTCGGAATAACGACCTGTCGGAATATCGACCTGTCGGAATAACGACCTGTCGGAATAACGACCCGGACCCAGTTAGCAGACTAGCCTAGTCTACATGTACATGCGCACTTAGCAGTCTATTCTTTATGTGGTGTTGCATAAAACGCCGGAAAAGTAGGATACAAATGCAAATTTAGGCCTAAATGTTTCTCTTTTCAATGACAGTCACAAATTCACGACATGTATGACTATAGTGCCGCTAAACTTGCCGTGGACGAGCCCACACCGTAAAGATGTGGGACCGTGGACTACTACATTCGTTTTACCCGGGGAAATCAATTTTTTTTCAACCAGGGAGTCAATGAGATCGATATCCACCCCAAGGTGGAAAAATGCTAATAACATTTTACTGTTTTTTTTTACAAATGAACTGAGCGTACGATGTATACAAAAATAACATTTTATTGACTTGATTAATCGAGGCAAGTCTTAGATATGAGCGTCCAAAGAAATGTCCCACTTTTTTAACCTTGAGCATGTTGAGTGGGCATTATAATCTGTGGCAGTTCTGTTTCAGCAACGTTATGGGGCTAATTCTAAACAATCTATTTTTGTACCTGCACTGCACTGTGTTAAACAAATGATAGGCTGCACAATGACATGTATACATGCATAGGCCTAAATCCCATGCTACACTGACTAGCTTCTCAGACGTGAAGACACTGGTGGCAAGAGTGAAATCCCATGCAGGCATTCAACCAATGTTATACTAATGCTGGTTCATTGTCTACGACACTGGCCCAACATTAAAACAATTTTGTTTCAACATCTCATGTTTGTTCAGGGCTGATTTATGTCTATCACAGCGAATCATGTAACCAGGTAATAATGATAAAAAAACATTTTCGTATAGTGTATATATAGTGTATATATAGTGTATAGTTTCGTTTTCGTGTAAGGTTATCTGTTTTGTATATTGTCTGGCAGCTGGCATAGTAATAAAAATCATGGATATAGATCTGTATGCCTAAAAATAATAGTTATTTCATCTTTTAACCCCTCCACATAGGCCTACTCTAGCCTCGAATTATGTATGACTAAAAAAAATTGAGGGCCATTAAATATTTTATTTACAACATGTCCTTCAGACAATTATTTATTTCATGAAAATTTAGTCCCAGAGCTAGGGGGGTTTTATTTGTGTTGAAAGGTAAGACACAATACATCAAAGTGAAGGCCAGTAACTTTTTATTGATGTCAAATATATTGATATAGCTCACACTTTGACTACTCATTGGGCAAAACTGTTAGATATAGTCAATTTTCCCAAGCTCAAAGAAAAGCTTGCAAATTTTACGTCCTACCAAAAAAGCATGTAATATGTTCGCATAACTCATTATTTTCATTCCAAATGAGTTTATTTTAGGTCAACAATCGTTCTAGAACGTGTTTGAATTAAAACTAAACATGCATACCTTAAAAAAATCAGCTGATAGAAAAGTATTTTGACTATTGACTGAAAAAGTATGAAAAAGGTAGCATTAAAGGTTAAAATACCAACTTGAAGCTTTCTTGTGTATTTGTCAATAATACGACACAAAATATTTTACATCCATGTGAAGACCTGTGCCATTAGTTTTCTGTTGATATTATATATATTGACATAGCTCAAAATTTGACTACTCAGTGGGATGTGAGATACGGTCAATTTTCGCGAGCCTGAAGAAAAGCAAGCACATTTTACTTCTAACCAAAAAGTTAGTAATATGTTCACATAAATCATTATTTATTTTATTTTATTTTATCCAAATGTTTTTTTAAGTCAACAATAGTTCTAGAACATGTTTGAATCAAAACTAAATATTTATACTATAAACAAATCAGCTGAAATAAAAGTATTTTGACTATTTACTGAAAACGTATAAAAATGGGTAAAAATTAAAGCTCTATTGTGCATTTGTCAATGATCGGACACAAAATATTTACATTCATGTGAAAGCCTGTGTCAGTAGCTTTCTATTGATATTAAATATATTGATATAACACAAAATTTGACTGCTCAGTGGGTGAAAATATTTAATATGCTCGATTTCTCAAAATCGGACCAAAATCGCACATAGCTCATGTACATTTTTGGCCATGTTTCAGTAAAGCAGCGACAGTTACCTGATCAACCGGTTGATTCTGGCCCCTGAGTAGTCCAGCTATGTGAAAATAACAGTGGCCTAATTTTTCCTTTCGGGTGACATATAACTATAGATTGCAGGTAAACATTTCTGTTAACCCTTTAACCGCCGGTGCCGCATATATTCGGGTTTTCATTTTTTATTAGCACATTAAGTACCACATTTTAAATATGTTAAAGATAAAATGTGACATCAATCGGCAAGATTTGAAAAGAGTTGACCTCCATTTTGTCAAATTTAAATAATTTTCACTCACTTGAAGTTGTGGATCGCGTCAGGGAGACACAACTTCAAGTGGGTGAAAATTCAAATTGAATATTTTGGCGGTTAAAGGGTAAATCTGCTTTCATGATTACGTCGAAACACCGTGTATTTGTCAACCACGGAAATAATAATATGAACATTTTTTTCAATCTGAACTGAAATCGTATTATAATCAAATTTTAAAATAAAATGAAATGAAAAACTTCTAATGTGCCTAAATCCTTGGTGTCCCGAGCTCAAAGGCGCTGCAAATCCGAATCAGGCTCGATTATCATTGTCCGTTTGCCGTTCCAATTCGTAGATCCAGCTTACCGAGACACAGAGGATTTAGGATGGGAAGGCATGGCCGAAATATAAAGTTTTCGATTTTTTCCGAAATGACTGTGCAGATTTAGATTTTTTAATCTCAAGAGGGATACAATTCCAGAGCTGGGGGACCGCAGCCGAAAAAGCCCTTTCACCCATCGTTGAACTCACTCTGGGACCAACTAGTTGATCATCATCTGAGGAGCGGAGATTACGGGTTCTGTTTAAAGGTTTAAGCAGATTATGTAGATATAGTAGCTGACATGAATGTATTACTTTATATGCAAGGGTTCATATTTTGTATTTTATTCTGAATTGAACAGGGAGCCAGTATAGGGATTTTAACAAAGGTTTGACACTGCAGAATCGTGGAGAACGGGTCACAACCCTGGCCAAGGAGTTCTGAACACTCTGCACCTTGTTTATTTCGCGATTTGGGATATTATAGAAAAGATAATTTAAATAGTCTAGCTTGCTCGACACAAGTGAAGCTGCTATTGTCTTAGTCACTGCCCGCTGTTAAAATTTTTGAGATAAAATTGTTGATAATACACAATAAATACATTACTTTTATTATCTTATAACTTAACTTTACTAATCTCAACTAATATAATGTGTGTATTAGAAATATATATATATATATAATTGATAGAGCCACAAAAACAATCACATGTCCGCAAATGCAGACAAAATAACATGCTTGTTAACAAACCTTTGGCAACAAATTAGCAATATAAGCGTGGTAGTTTGTTGCTTACATTTTGACACCAGTATTGGCGTTTTAGCCATCTGAAAATATCAGACGAACACTCAACATTACAGCATTTGAGCGTGTCGTGATGACGTGTTGACTTGTCGGTGTTCTTTGTTCACAGACATTCACCCCAGCACGTCACATTGCATCTGTGGGGTTCCAGAAGGGTGTTCTCCAACCCCGCCAACGCCTACACCAACTAGCAGATTTACCGTTTTTGTAAACAAAAACTGAAGATGTCTCCTCTCCAATATGCAATAAAATAGGTAATGGCAGTTACCATGTCAATTTTTTTGAACTTTCCATGCCAAATAGTAATTTTAAATGTGAACATGTATGTCAGCTACATTATACTCCAATACTTCTACCATTGGCATCCCTACCAAATTAAAATTTCTCGTTTTACATGTTTTATATCTTAGTATTGAGCAAGCCTCATGTGCTAAAATTAAAAAAATATGTATTTTGTAACTTTTGGGAGATCATTTGACATTACAATGTGCTTTAAATAGACTTCTGTATCATACCACACAATCAGCACTACATGTTGCCGTTTCCAGTTCAATTCATACCTTATTTTCTAAATGTAGGCTACACTATAAAATGTTTTAAAATGTTTTATCTATTCGCTACGATAGAATATTAGTTTTATAAACTCCGACTTGGGACATGTTGTAATTGTTTTGCTGTATTGTAGATTTAAGTCTAATTGTTTATGCAATAGTAATTTTATAACAGTGCACGATATTTATTCTCCATCACCCCTTAAATTGAAGCATGACTTATCACATACTCTTATCACTTATCATCACGATAATCTTCATTTTAATAGCGTACATACAAATCTAAATTCATAACATAATTATTTGCTTACTACCGCTTCCCTGATAATAGCCAAGGACAGAGTATCTTGCTTCCGTTTTCTTATAATATAGGACCTGCCTTTACAATTAACATGATTAGGATACCACTAGTATTCTTTAATACACAAATCCAATTGCTTGACAAAATGAGTATAACTACCACCCCTTAATTTCATTAGGGAAGTATGCTGAATTTTTCCAGTACCCCTCGCACACTCGTTTCAGCACGATGTAGATACCTTGGTATTATGGGATCTTGTATGCCGATCTTCATAAAGCCATCACACCGTTCTCTATCTCTGTATTTCTTCATACATAATCCACTGTAATGATGGACATACCCATATTCAATCCAAGTAAGCCTCTTATTTCTCGGACTACCTAGTGTACGTATCACAGAGTGGAAGTTTAATAAAACAGTATTCGCGGTCACCATGACACTCTTTGGCTGCCTTTCACCAGGTGGCGTAGCCATACACTGTCTCTGTGTGTACAGGAACGAAGACACCTCTGACGTATTACACACAGGATAGTCTTCAAAATGCCACGCCGTGTTGAACATATAAGCACCATAATTTGGAAAAGCTAATTTGACCCATGTTAACATTTCTGCAATAGGCTGTTCTCGCATTGGTAATAAAATCTCATCTATGTCAATGTATAGCAGCATTTCGTATGTGTGCATGTACCTATACAGACAATCATGCATAGCAACCAGGTACATCTCCTGTTGCAGGCAGTATCTATCCACATACGAATATTCATACATGTTTGATAGCAGATGATCCAGAACGTAGAAAAATGGAAACGGCACAGTGGATACGATCCCTTTGTCTAAATAATGCTGCCAGACAAATTGAGTGATCCCTGTGAACTCTCCTTGGTAGACAATGATTGATTCCACTCCTACCATTGACTGCATTTCCACCCATTCTATGATTCTTTCTGGCTTTAGATCTCCTGTAACAGGCTTCAGACACACGGCAAGATCACGCTTAGGATTCAAAAGAATGGTCTTTACAACAGGAACATTAGTGTATATACTGCTATTGTCACGTGACACCAGCCGTATGAACCCGGACGGTAACATTGACCTTGTAAATCTATCTTCTGCAGCACACCAGATGTGTATGGCATAAAATGGTGTCCGCTTTGGCCATACCGTATCCACAAGCTCCTTACGTGCTGCAACTTCTCGAATTATCACTCTATCCTGATCACGATAGGCCCATTGACAAATCCAAGAAGAGTGGGAGCCTGTCTTCTCAATGCCGAACACACGTATGTAAGTCGCATTTGAAGGTCGATCATCAATGTATGCACGGTAGAGGTAGAGGTCACTGGTGGCTGGGTGATAATAGGAGTGATAATCCATTGACTCCCTCCACTCAGGCTTCTTGTCGTCTCTGAACTCTTCCAGCATAGGTGGCGAAGAGCTGTTTTCTATAGAGTGATAATCCATTGACTCCCTCCACTCAGGCTTCCTGTCTTCTCCGATCTTTTCCAGTATAGGTGGTGAAGAGCCATTATTGATAGAGTGATAATTCACGGACTCCCTCCGCTCAGGCTTCTTGTCTTCTCCGATCTTTTTCAGTACAGGTGGTGAAGAGCTGTTTTTCAGAGAGTGATCAATGGACTCCCTCCACTCAGGCTTCTTGTCTTCTCTAATCTTTTCCGGTATAGGTGGTGAAGAACTGTTTTCTACAGAGGGATAATTCATGGACTTTCTCCACTCATACTTCCTGTCTTCTCTGATCTGTTCCAGTGGAAGTGGTGAAGGGCTGTTTTCTGGAGACGCTCGATGGAGGATTGATAAGTGTGTCAGATTTAGAGGTGACTGTATCAGCCAAACAAACACCAGACTAATGATGCAGATCACAGGCATCAGCCACCGTCTGTATTGTGTAATCTCCATAAGGGGTCCGCAGTTATCCTGTATCACTGTGACTTACCACAGTATGTATTGAAAAGCGAGGCTGTAATGATTCCATTCAACTATTCAATTTTCTTCAATTATCAAAGTTCAAAATACTTATACTCAAGATTGTAACGTTACCGATAGCGAAACGTAATTTCTCGACCAAAAATGTTGATCACGTAGGCGACTACGCAGCTGTGGCTGGTTTGTACTCTATAAGATAACACAAGTTACACATAAATGTACCTGTTGGTTGTAGATTATCATGATTATAAGTGGTCGCATAATAAGCGTCGTTGTAGATATGGTGCCAGAAATTACAGTTTCGCATGGGCTATAAACGTGTAATTGCCATGATTTTCAGTCTGAAATTGTCCACTGTACCCCATTTGAAACAGCTATGCTTAACTGAAATAACTTTACTTTATATTTGTATCATATTGCTAATTCGTCCACATTTGGTCGTATCCCCACTAAATACTAAAAGCATAGCATCTCTCATTTAAATGGCATGTCTATGGCAAGGATTAAACACCCTGATAAATCGCTTTACATAATGAACGCCATATTTCTGTTACGGGCCCTTAAAGGCTGCGACAGAGACGCATGCGTTGCGTGATCATACATTTACAACACCATTATCCATAAACGAGGTGTCCCAGCAAGCACAAAATGTTCAATCAATGTTGTTGTAATGTTGTTTAAATTTTGTGAAAAAGCAGTTAAAATCGTAGTGTGTAATTGTCTTCCAGCCTGTCATGGTCCTCATTAGGTCTCCATCAGTTAATTCACAATACTAACGACACCCACAATGTGTGATGTGTTACGCGGATGATATTGTAATCCCTGAAGCAGAAACTATCATACTGACGACCTCAATATAGAGCTGGCTGGTCTGCGGTTGATGGCATCCGTTAGATAGCCTGGCCATGATGTGCTGTTATGAATTATCATTCAGTTTATTTTTGATAGCGTTTTCCTGAAGTGATTTAATCTTGAAACGTGGCATGAGTACGCTGTGATTGATGATATTGCAATGCACCCGTCATAGGTTTAAATAAAAACGGTCACAGCTGAACTCACCCTGGCAGTACGTTCCACTTCATATGGTCACGGTGCATAACATTCGATGTTGAAGGGTGGGGTGCTAAATTTACCAGTTGAGGTAACACCCAGTAATCGAGAGCTTAGAAGCACGCAAATCGTTAACATGTAAATGTATACCTCCATTTATTTCCCACACATCTTGTGACACGCGATTTTGTCCTTTATAATCAGACGACAGATGTTATGTTTTTTCTTCATTCACTTATCATATTATAATAATTGCAGTTTCTGTTCACGCCCCCTGAACGTAAAGGACGTTGATTCAACGTCGCCACAACGTCGTGTGCCCAGTGGGTATCAATAAATTATTGATCTAGCTGAATAAATGAACTATTGAACGATTGATTGAATTGAATGATTGATTGAACGATTGATTGAACCATTACTCCAACGTTTATCAAGGAGGAATGTCAAATGAGTTTACAAAAATACAATTTATTATTAAGTAGTAAAATTTATCTCATTACAGTAAATGTCACTACGTCTTCGAATAGTGTGGAAATATGTGTGTAATGATATTCAGCACAGTACAGTAAGTTTCACTGAATGGTATGAACACTTGTTATGCAGGCATTGATTTTTTTCAGAAAATATGTGTACGTCCCTGTGAACTTATTAGGATGCTGGTTAAAACTTCGATATAACCTTTTATTTACGTTGGGCCAGTTACTTTGGATTGTGGGGGGGATAGTGGTCATACGTTGTATTTTTTTGTGAGATACTGTTACATTTTTGTCGAACAGCAAAGTTAATTCCCTATAAAATCTGTATTGTGGTGTGTATCAGACCATGGAGATAGTGGCTCTCCTATCTCCATTATCAGACACACAAAGAGGACGTAGCCGTATCAGCTTGACGCTGAGCTTTGACTTGGTGATATATTCAGGCTATATTTCGGGATACCCTTAAACAAGTTTCCAAGTTCCGAAGTTCCCAAGTTCCCAAATTCTGGGAACTTCAAATTCTCAATTTTCAAGTTCCGGAAACTTCAAGTTCCGAAATGAAAAAGTTAACAAAAAAATGTTCAACAAAAAAACATTTTAGATACTGCCTTTTGCCTTTCCACGCATTATAGTATTGCCAGGCTGCGCGCATGAATGGAATTAAATTTGGTAAACCGCGCACACTCATTATTATGTTCAAATGACGAATTAGGCCTGTGTGTGTAGGCCCGACGTTGACCCAAAGTTGAAGTAAGGTTTGCCCAACGTCTGCGACCTTGCAGCACCATTAATCCAAGATCGGGTCAATGTCTGATTGATGGGAGATTTGCAGTTGGTATTAAGCAGCCATTCACAGAAGTGTTGATCTGAGTAGGCCCAGTAGTTTTTGCAATCTTTATATCTTTTGATTATTTTGCTCTGCACTACAGATGCAATACTGTTAAGTGTTATTTTGTAACGTTTACACTTATCCAATTTATGTCCTACTACATTTGTTGTCTAGCGTGATTACTTAATTGTTATTTCCCTTTGTTTAAAATTATTACAATAAAATCCGCAGTGTTTTCTTGATATATTAATCTGTGAGATTTTGCTGATTAAATTACGGGACATATTTAATTATATTGTAAATTTGTCCCAATCAGGTTATTTCTAAAGCTACATAACTGTTTTGTTTATTTCGATTAAAATAACCTAAAACGTACAAAACAATCATTGCTATTGTTTTAAAGGCCTTATAAATGCACTAAAACTGGGCAAATGTAGCGGAATTAGCTTACCATGCGGTACACCATCAAGTATTATTAAGTAGTGATTCGGTGTGTGTACAATATTAATGTAATAGCGGTAAGGTTATGGGCCGATATAATGTTACATTGGCCAGCACGTAATCCACCCCCTTAATAGCAAACACATACGTTGAACTGAATTGGCATAATGTGTGCCAATACCGCAGACGATGGGCGGCATTATTCTGTCATTGGATCAATGCCTCGTGTTAGCTGAGATACTGGGTTAGATGTCGGATACTGGGTCAAATCGGTTACAGTAAAGTCTGATGTTTTTAAATATTCTTTTATTTTACCACATAGCGCGATGTATATCACTGCATGTGATGATTTACGATAAAATAAAATAAAGTCTGATTTTGTCTAGTACCATTTTGACTATATTTTGAAATGTCCATGAGATACCTATTAAAAAAATGCAAATGTTTTTCAAGAAAATCACGAAAATCCAAAGAGCGAAAACGATGATTTACATCACTGAATTTGATGGTTATTCCGAGTACAGTTTCTCACGGTCTGGGGAGAGCGTCTCAATGGCGAGCCAAAGGCTCTGATGCTAGCCCACACTTGAAAGCACCATACGGAAATAGAGTTCTTTTTTTTCAAGTGATTGACATTCTCTATACCTGTACCGATATTAAACATGACATTACATGCGGGTATCTCGAAAACCCCCTCGACCCCCTCGCCCCACGACCCTAGACCCACGACCCACGACCCTCGACTTAATTTTAAATTAATTATAAAATAATTTTGTTTGTTTATATAATTATAACTTTTGTATAATAATAACATTCGGGAAATTTATATAGGCCTACTGTGATGCTAACCTGGCTATCAAGTGATGTTGTCTGACCGTCTGCTACGCTGGTCCAGCATTCACCCGACGTTGCTTTTAATGTCTTTTGTTTAATGGGTGGCCATCGAATATAGTTTTATGAATACACGTAGGCCTACAGATGGCCAAACCCATTTTAATGTTGGGTCACTGTTTAGAACGCTTGTCTAACTTTAACTGCTATGTATATTAACCCAAGCATAGGATTGAATGCATCTTGTTTTTTTGGTGCCTAAAAGACACTTGCCAGTCATATCACCCGACATATCACTCCCCAGCTTCATTCAGTCACACGCTTTGGCACCGGCATGGCAAGCGGTGGGCCAGCGTTACAGAAGTTGGGCTAGCAATAATCCAACATTGGATCAATGCTTAGTGTTTTAATTGCTTAGCTATCATTGGACTGGCACATTGTTGGACCAGCTTTAATGTAAGGGTCGAGGGTCGAGGCTCGTGGGTCGAGGGGCGAGGGGGTCGAGGGGGTCGAGGGGTTTTTCTAGATATCCATTACATGCAGATATCATCCATATCACACAAAGTGATAACTTCTAGATATGTCCAACTGATATGAGACAATACACGTTGTACCGTGAAATGTATCTATGATCACTTAAAAAATAACAATAAATTTAAAAGTCTTCCTCTTTCTTTTCTATGATGACCGTTATCTGCCACTTGATACTTTTAATGTCCTGATTATATAGACAGTATGTCTTACTCCCTGTGAGCAGGTTTGTTTTGGTGGGGCAACAATATTAAAAAAACAACAAACTTAAATCCTTGAAAACTCAGTAACTGGAGCAGTAAAACAAAAAAATAAAACACCATTCTCCATGGATTAATCGTTTGAATGAAATAAACAAAACAGTTATGCAGCTTTAAATCCTATTATATTATCTAAATTTAATAGTTCGCCTCTCTGGTAAATTTTCTATTCTAGTTGTTCTAATTGACTAGTTGTCATATAAAATGAAACTGTCAATAATCAATGTTGTTTGGTCGTTTGTGAATAATTTGCAGTTCATCATATATGTATATGTTGCCGAACCAATTAGATAATTTAGCCCAGTTTCGGTTTCCCTTTAAATTGATTGGATTGGTCTCGTAACAAGTTTGATTCAACGATTGCTTGATTGAATGATTGATGATTGTTCAGCCATTGAACGATTTTTGGTTGGTGACGCATTTTTTATTGACGCTGAAATATGTAAAATGCTTCACTCCCCCTTTAAATGTGAAACGCAGTGACGTCACTCGGTGAAAACAAGCTTATATAAGACCCCCTCCCCCATACTTCATTCTGTGAAACGCAGGGACGTCACTCGGTGAAAACAAGGTTATATAATACCCCTCCCCCATACTTCATTGTATTAGCCAGCTCGGTGAAAACAAAGGAGGTCATGGTCATTGAGTTTCACAGAATTACTGTATCTTTTGAACTGATGGGCGCAGAAGGTCGTGTGACCCCTCAACATGTGTGCAATGGCCACATTATGGGGGATCGCTACTATATCTGTATACATCCATGGCTATAAAGATATCGACTTAAAACTGATATCAACATAATAACAACAACCCTTACGAGAATTACTCGTTTTAATTACTCCCTTTTGGCCATTTTGCTCATTGTAAATATTGTATTAATAATGGTGACGGCCACAAAGCATAGTAAATAGCAAAAGCTGGTGGTCAGCTATTATAGCCCGCTCCATGCAACTGCCAGACAATTTATGTATTAGAACAATGACGAGGACGCAAGTGAACATAAAATGTGCTGTGATTTGTTGCTGTAATTATAAAAAACATATTAAACATAATTAAATTATAATATTTACAAATATATGCTGACGACACACAGATATACACATCTTTCGTTGCAGAAGATATAACACAGCCGTTAATTGTGTAGAAAATTGTATGCTGGCAATTCAAGCTTGGATGAACCAAAACATGCTGAAACTTAATCCCAGACTTATAATAGACTCCATAGAAAATCTTGGTGTGTTTTTTATCCAGCTTTTTCCTTCAAGAAATGTGTCTCGAATATTTGTAGATCAGCCGTCTACCATATTCGCGATCGGTTGTTTCTAAAATATATAATACATTTGCAGCGTGTAGGCCTACAGAATGGCTTTGCCCGAGTAGTGACTAGGTCAAGTAGGCTTTCAGAGTCTAAGCCCCTGATAAAATCACTGCATTGGTTGCCTATTGCATCACGTATCAACTTTAAACTGAACTTTCTGACATATAAAGCACTATCCATGGGGACTCCCTCATATCTCAGTAACTTATTGCATTTCAAGAATCACCAGCAATTACTGAGATCCGTCACTAAGAGGTTGTGACACCCGGCACCGCGTTCAAAAAGAAATTACGGCCATTCATCGTTCGTGGTTGCTGCACCGCGCTTGTGGACTAAATTGCTTCTTGATAACGTGAAGCAAATCAGTCACCATATTTCGGAAAAAACTAAAAACACACAATTTTACATTAAACTTACTACCTTAATCTGAGCATCCACCGACCCTAATATGACGAACCCATATTCCGACTATGGACCTTCCCACTGAATACCGATTTTAGCCCACATCGCCATTTAGTCTCAATATCGTTGAGAGATACTGGTGCAATACACAATATATATTAAACATTATAAAAGGAAACAATAAACCTAATAAATGGTTGTAACGATGGTTTTTATGATGGTGCAATCAGTTGAGGCCGATATCTTTAAAAACGATAATAATAGTAATGGTAAATCGGTAAATCGCTTGAAGGGAGGGGGGATTTTACATATTTCGGCGTCAGTGCCAAATTCGTGACGAACCAAAATTGTCCAATGGCCTCCAATTTGTTCATTTCTGAAGAGTTTACGTCTGGATATAAAAGTGCATACAAGACCAGTCCACCGTCAGCTACTAGAGCAGCCCCGTGGTTTCAACGTTATCAGATTATGATGCGATATGTGCGGATGGAGGCCATCTTGGATTTCTGCGGAAGGGACTATAATGCTAAAATAATTTCAGAAATGTAATTGTTAGTCAAAATAAGTGGGAAAAGACGAATAACACAATATTCTGTGGCAAATGTTTTCAAATTATAGGGCCATATGTGCCGGTGGGGGCCATTTTGGAATTTCCTAAAAAATCTAATCATCCCTAACCCACCCTACATTTTTTTGTAATTAACCATACTCATACCTACCCAAATCAGTTGAAATTAGCTTTCAATAACAAAAATGCACAGATCAACTTCAAATTAGGCGTACTAGGTCTATAGGCTGAAAAAACCCAGCTAAATACAAAATGTCACATGCCTTAATAAAGGCCAAAATCATACAAAGTTTCAACAAAATCACTTAATTTTTAGTGTTTTTGGACTCGCTAATTTGTGTACTTGCCTCTTAAATAAGGTCTACCAATATTGTCGCTAGGGAAACGACCGAAAGAGTTAATTTACAAAATAGCCGCTAAGATCGAATGAGAAATCTTATAATCAGTGCATGCTGCCTTTCCAGCATAATTATGTTATCGGTATCCACATTTCTGTGTTTTGTATGAAAGAACACAATTGGATTTGCACAAAATGTATTTATCAATGCATCATCATGTAAAAGTTAAAAATGGCCGCAAAATGTGCAAATTCAATGGTGAGCAACGGTATCTGGTATTAACTCTCCTCACACTATATATGGAGGAGATTTATTGTCTTAGTGATGTCTTTTGTTTTTGCACCTCCCCTTCCCCAGGAATGTTTTGATTTGTACGTGTTGGTTTGTTTGTCAGCTTGTCCGTCCCTCTGATTACCTAATAAATACTAAACGGATTTGCATAAATCTTTTACCAGAGGTGTGTCTGGGACCCAGGACCAATCAGTTTAATTTTGGGAATACTCAGGATCCGGATTAACAATCATTAATTTTGCCGGAGGTTTGCTGTCTCTGACTCACTGTCTAGTTATTATTATTATTTAACAGTTCGAATTATTACTCTGGTTGATTTCGAAAATCGACTTATTGGCATCGAGTTTCTGATTGTTTCTGTAATTTTCAGCGAAGTTTTATTTCATAATAATTAAAAAAAGACGATAGTTCAGTCAGGTGCTTGATATAACTTAATATATTGTTTTAGCATACATCCTTGCTGTGTTTCACAAACATCACAGGTATACTCCTCAGCAAAACGCGCACTTGGTTGTACACGCGTCGAATGGCTGAGTCTACAGAGAACTGTTGTCAATAATTTAATATTTCCTACGGCTGTTACTTTGTTCCAATTTCATATGTTGTATCGTATAGCGTAATAATAATTATGAGCAAATGTGCAGTGCGAAGTGAAATTACTTCTCTAAGAATGTTTATACTAGCCCGTTTGATCAAAAGTTGCATACATGCTCATCGCCCTGTGGGGAAAACCACAAGTGGATCTGTATCCACTAGATTGACAAAAGCCGCGGTCTCGATGATGCAATGTTGAAAGCAGACAAACATACATAAAAATGGTCACATCGCCATTACTTCTATGCCAGACTCTTTTCTCAGCAGTGCTCTTAGTAACACTGATGAATTTCTGCTTATTTTTGCTTCGTAAAATTCTACATCTAAATTATTCACCCACTTTCCAGCGATGTGTCTCGTCATTAGTTGATGCACCGCTTACATATCAAACACTATCGGAACATTTTATGAAATTATCACTGAACCATTTTTCACATTTCACATTTCACATTAAATTCTTAATTAGCTGTCAAAGAATGATGTAGGGTAGCGTTGCTGGGCTTACATCGCAATTTTTTTTCTCTATCAAGATTAGCGTACATTGAAAAGGCTAATGTTAGAAAACATTTCTGGAATAAATATTGTTATCAGATGGATTTGACACAATGTCAGATGGTAGACTCTGTATACAGTACTTTCTAAATACAACAATCAAGGAGAAACACCTTTAATTCGAACAGTGAATAATTATACAAAACGATATTACCATGTAAAATTTTCTGTCAGACATTTGAAAAGTTTGCAGAAATCTATGTTTTTAAGTATAATCACAAAAGAATCATACACGCTTAAAAACAAAACGTGAATATTTATATTATTTTCGATATGTACAAAAAGTGGTATTACATTAAATTCCAAGCCAACAGTTAATGGAAGATGAGAGGTCTTGTTCAATTGTTCTATCCCACAACTGGCCATCTTAGCCTGTACGAATAAAAAGATCTAAACATAAACTTAGCCCTCGAAAGATAATCACAAGAAATATCAGCTTGTCTGTGAAATGGGACAAAATATAAATCTTCAAATGTGCCTGTGTATATGCATGCCCAGCAAACGCGATACATTCAGCCAATGCTGGTTCTATGTTGGCCCACCGTCTGCGACGCTGGCCCAACATAGAACCAGGATTGGCTTATATTTAAAAAAATAAATCAAAGTACCAAAACGAATTGGAGAAACATTTTAGCCAGATTTGATATCCACCATTGTGCGAACTGGACATTATTATCCTGACATTTTAACCCTGTATTCGTATTTTGTCATTATAATGTGATATAATAATACATGTAATATAAGACCATATCAGGACATTTTGATGTGACATCAGGCGATACTAACTCTATTATTGGCAAAATAATTGCATATCAGTACATTACAATGCCAAGTCGTAAAAAAGTGTCATATTTAACAATTTAATACCATAATATCCGATATCACTGTTTTGTCAGGCAGCGCAACTTGTGGCAAGTATGTTGTTTGTAATCCGTTTATGAAATAAATAGCCTATGTACGTGTCATAATAATGATATATTAGTTGCGAAATCTAAATAAATATGTTCGCTCCAATCCAATATTTTGACATTACAATGACATAATGGGTCTATAATCGTCAAATAAATACCCCCTCTGGTGAACGTGTGGATAACACTGCCTCAATTAGTTAACATTTCACCAGGTGTCACTGATTACGTCCATTGCTGTTCTATACAAAATATAGTTATAAACAGCTATAATATTTAAACACTCACCTTCCCGGAAATGTTATCATATTTTCAGTTTATATGAGCTCGCAATTGCGGACAACTTTATTAAACACCCGAGTGTAATCATTTTGTAATAAGTTCCAAAAATTTTCATTGGAATGTTCACCCACTTGAAGCTGTGTCTCGCTGACAAAGAAAATGAATCGGGCTTTAGGCCACTTTTGTGAACATACAGGCTAAATGGGTCCTGGATAACCTCCTAAGGATTGTGAAATGGGTGAGACGACACTGCCCTCCAGACACAGGATTCGAAATTCAAACTCTAGAGGTCTGCGACCGAGCATGCCACCTCTCGGTCACGGAGGCTCCCCACAATACTGAGTTTTACGAGTGGATGGGGAAGAAACATTTTTGTTTCTTTCAAACCGCTGAGACCGGGAAACGAACCTCGAACACTAGCGTGAAAGGCAGCGGTGCTAACCACTAACCTAAGGCCCCACCCGTCTCGCTGATACGATCCACAAATTCAAGCGAGTTAAAATTGTTGAGTTTTAAAAAAATTTGAGGTCAACAAATTTGAATTCTTGTTGATTTATGTCTCGCTTTATATTTAATATGTTCAAAAGCCGTTATTCGATTTGCTAATACAAAATGAGAAAAACGACAATAATCGGGACCGGCGTTTAACCCTTACAGCGCGGGGATCGACTTTAGGCGTCAGAATCTGACGTCTGCAGACGTCAGATTCTGACGTCCAAAGTCAATCCCCGCACTGTAAGAGTGAAAATATTTAAAATGGCCGTAGACCCATAACATAGGTATTCAAATGAATCGCAATTAGCTAACTAAGACATTTATGATGATTTCAAGGTGAAAAAAACCCTTTGGTTGCGATGTGTTTTACAAATTAATTCAGCGCTTTAAGGGTTAAAGGGTTAATTTCCTGCGTTGTAAGGGTTGAAGTCCAGATAAGGTAATTTCAGTTTAGCAAAATAATTGAATTAAAATTCACAATAACCATGATGAAAAGTTTTGTAAATTATCTTGCAATTTTACTTCAATGAATATTAGTTATTTGCAAACAGCAAGATTGAAAATGTACACTGGGCTGGGTGAAGTTTCACTAGATGACATCACACACAAAGTCCTCCCATTGTTAACATGGATAATTTTAGCCTAAAAGAGTAGAAGTTCTCACACAGAGGTCTATTGCACTGGCCTAACATTGAAGCGGTATCGGATCAGCGTATTGTGCTTGCATGGCTGCACACAAACTATTTCAATGAGCCTGTACTGAAACCGAATCAATATGCGACCTCGGCCATGAGCTGGGGCAGTGACTGACCAGAATTTGTAGTGTTGACTGGGGTCGAAATTTTGAAGATATTTTGTACATCAATATTTATAATTGTATGTACATGTGCATGTACATTTACTATAACCTATCCCACACATCTGACGTCAGAATCCCCCCTTCTACTTTCGAATCCGGGATATCGATCCTAGTGGGCTAAGGCGTACCGATGAAGCCCTCTCGCTATTAACTAGCCATGAATACAAGGCTATTTCGCCCGAGCTATGCAGCTCGGGCGAAATAGCCTTGTATTGAGGGCTATAGTAAGACTAAGTCGAAAATACAATGGAGAGTTACTTTGCGCGGAGTAGTTCAGGGGTCTTCACCTGGCCTCTAAGTACTACATTATTCAATTTTCAGCGTTTTGACCAAGAGATTGACAGATGTGGAGAACTTCTACTATATTTCGCTAAACTTATTCAACAGCTACGTCCCTTTGAGAGTCCGCGTCCACGCCCTGTTAACCTTTCAGTGCGGGGACCGTCTTTAGACGTCAGAATCTGACGTCTAAAGACAATCCCCTCACTGAAAATTATTTACCTAATTAGAAAATATAAATGGCGTCAACAATTTCAATTAATAATTAAAAAAATGCGATATATAAATACGGCAATTGAAAGGTAATTATTTTGAGAATAAAATCGAGTTGACATTCGCAGTAGAAGCGCAGAAAAACACAACATCAGACAGGCTATTGTTTATTTCTGTAACAAATATTATTGACAAGTTCACATAATATAATCCAACATTCTATAGTATCTGTTTTAATTTCACTTTGTATTTTCATCGACCACACATCTATAATATAAATCACTCACAATTATTAATTTGTGCTTAGCCCTTACAGTGCGGGGATCAACTTTAGTCGTCAAAATCTGACAATTGTTGACGTCAGATTCTGACGTCTAAAGTTGATCCTCGAGTGAAGATATTTCTACTGGCCGTGTAACTATAGGTATTTAAATGAATCAGAAAGAGCTAACTAAGACGTTTATGATGACTTCAAATTCAAAAAACCCTTTAATCTCCATAGTTTAAACAAACATAATTCAGCGCGTTAGGGTGAACCCTTTATCTGCTAGCTGAGCTGAGAGATATCAAATATAAATCATGTCGACTGCATGGGAAGACGAAGGGTCAATTTTGCCGTGCAAAGCAAATAACGCAGTATCTGCTTATTACTTTAAAAGTAAGCATTCTGGCTTGCAGAGCAGACTCCCCTTACCTCTAAATGTGAACATATCGTCGCCTCGGAGCTAAATGATCCTATCTGCCACGCTGACGAGTGTCAGATAGGATCCTTTAGCTCCGAGGCGACGATTTGTGATGATATCTCCTCAGCAAAAATTGTATCCTTTATATGAATTTAATAAGATAACTTTTTTATAGATTGAATAAATCTTCTAGCGGAGCTGCAAAATAAAGATAACCACTTTGACTGAAAACATTATAATTATTCACAAAATGATATTCCATTGACCAACATCATCATTACCGTAATTGTTCATGTTTTGAATTCTACGTTGATTTATATAGCTATGGAATTCGGATATCGGCTAAATTTTTCCATTTGGTCGGCAGATGCCACCTTGATTGGTTACTTCGACACATGGACAGCACTACATTATACATCGTAGAGGTTGAATGTGCCACATAATTATATATCTGTCTTTAGCTTAATAAAATTAGAAATAGTTGTCTTGTTATTAAATATGTATTCACCATACTAATTGACAACAGATAAATCATTTGTTTGTGCACAAGTGGATACAGTTTGGGATACAGTACACTTCCCAGTCAGTGTTAATATCTTAGAAACTCTATGAAACAGAATTACAGGCGGATATGCATTTACATTTGTTTTTAGGGGACCACATGACAACAATTATTATTGAATACACTCTGGTAATTTAAAACACCCTGGCCCCAAGGAATACATTTTACGAAATTCCCACTGATGAAATTTTACATTAGTTTGTCATCATACATGTATACTGGAGGTTACTTCAAGTATGCGTACTGGATGTAAATCTTTAGGCTAATATCTAATAACCTAATAATGCAAAAGATAATCACCCATAAGCACAAGGGGTCCTCATCTACTTGGTTCCGAGCAAGGTGGCTTCAGAAAAGGACATTCTACCATTGATCACGTGTTTGTCCACAAAACACTCATTTATTTATATCTAAATAAACGGAAACGTTTTTATTGTTGTTTTATAGATTACCAAAACAGCTTTCGACAATGTTTCTCGAGTTAGTCTATGGACAAAAATGTTATTTTTTAATATAAATGGCCAAATATTAAATGTTATAAAAAACCTGTACTCAAAACAAATGCTATGTAAAAATGGTAAATTGTCAAATGTATTTAAGTCAGAGATAGGGGTCAGACAAGGCGATAATTTATCGCCTTTGTTATTATCGATTTATTTATCAGATCTGGAAAGTTTCCTTAGTTCAAAATACGGTGGTTTAGCATATATTTCTGAACTGACAGAAAATGATGATGATCTTTACGAATATATTAAAATGTACATTATTTTATATGCCGACGACACAGTCATTAGATGCTATGCAATCGTACTGTAATATATAGAAATTAAATATCAATACCAGCAAAACAAAAGTAGTGATATTCGCAAAAGGAAAAGTTCTAAGATATCCCAAGTTTAACTTCCGAAATTCAAGCATTGATGTCATAGACAATTTCACCTACCTTGGTATTGTATTTAATTATAGTGGAAAGCTAAAAACCATGTTTATAATAAAGCCAGTAGAGCTATGTTTTTACTTTAAAGAGTGTTGAATTTACCGGTTGATTTACAGCTACACCTTTTTTGACAAGCTTGTCACACCAATACTTTTATATGGAAGTGAGATTTGGGCCTATGAAAATAACGATGTCATCGAAAAGCTTCATTTGAGATATTGTAAATGTTAATAAAAGCACCACATCTTCGATGGTATACGGGTAGTTGGGCCGTTATCCATTGAATATTGAATGCACATCAAGATGTATTTTATCTTGGGCACGTATCATTTCTGGCCAGGTTTCAAAACTGTCAGTAAAAATGTATAATTTATTATATAAAATGTATCATCTAAGTATTTATAATTCACGTTGGCTTTCTTTTATCAAATCGACTTTATTATCTGCTTGATTTGGATATGTTTGGTGAGATCAAAAGATACCCCGTACACTTGATTATTTTAAAAAAGTTGTTAAAACTAGACTTAAGGATTAATTCCTACAGACTTGGACAGATGATGTAGCATCAAATGCAAAATGTATAAATTACTGTATGTATAAGTCAGATATATCTCAGAATTCTACATTACTTTTCTACCAATGAAATTAAGAACCGTTTTTAGTCGTTTTAGGTGCAGAAATCACAAATAACCTGTAGAAACTGGCATTTTTTAAAAACATCCCAAGATCTGAAAGAGTGTGCGTTAAATGTACTCAGTCAGAAATTGGTGATTAATTTTATTATATATTTAACTGTCCATTTTTTGCTGATCAGAGACGCACATACCTACCGAAGTATTGTCATATACACCCTTCGGCACCCAAATACAAAAGCATAATGAATGATAAAACAAAATTACGTAATTTGGCGAATTTTATTAAAAATTTTTTAGAAAATGTGAAATGAAAAAACTATAATTGATTGTGTAATAATGTATACATTAATATGTGTTATATTGTATGTTATGTGTAATACATTCACTGTTATTTTCTTGTATTCCTCCATGTGAGGTTTAAAGAATAAACACTTGAACTCGAACTTGAACTTGATAAATAGTGTTTTCCAACGCCTGGGAAAATCACAATGTCCCCCCCCCCCAGCAGCTAAAGTTTTGTAAGTGCTACTCCAGTGCGTGGCACATGTATACAATACAAATAAGCGACACATACACAACTAGTGTATGCTATATTGAAACATTTTAAATATTTTAGAAAACCCTCAACATAGCATTATGATTTTTTATACGTGTGTAGATGAACAATAAGTACATGTATTATATCACTCGTCCAGTCGACTGGCCCACTATGCTCTCTATGCTGGTAAAACATCGAAGGTGCTGGACCAACATTAAGCCAGCGCTGGTTGAACGTCAGGTTGCCTACGTTTCTGCTGCTCTTCAAAGCTAGGAGGCAGTAACAGCTTTCTTATAAAGTAAGCAGCTTGGATTTGCACGACAGAATTGTACTTTTTGTATAACCTCATATTGTGTGTACAGATTTAAAACCTACGTACACCACGAGCATATACACTTGTTCGACACAAGCCGCACATCACAAGAACTACTACACCTCGTATAATTTCATAAACCACGCAAAGTCTTCAGACATGCTCCTTCTTTGCATTGGCTCTCTTTCTCAACTTCTTCGCCTTTTTCTCCAACTTATAATTATCCCAGCGCATACCGTACTTCTTCCTCCTGGATTTTTTTTTTCGCTTCTTCTTGGATATATCCACGTAAATGATCTGCTGGTCGGATTTGCCGTCCGTGCCCGTCACGCGGAACGTGTACATCCCTGTATCCCGGGACGTGGCGTTCTGGATTATCAGCTTGAAATCAATCCACTGGGAGTAATACTGTCCGTGAGCCTGGTGAGGGAAGGCCAGCTCTCTGTAGTGACCACCTGCAGATTCTGTGACATCACACAGAAAAATCAAATAAATCACATGACTCGTATTTTAAAATGTGTCTAATATAAGTGTATGTGGATGTAAATAATAAGGTATGGTTCACACCTTCTCCTTTACATTTTGATTGCTTATAAGAGTGGTTTATATCTATTTCCGCGCCCAAAGTCATTGAGCAATCTAATATGTCCACATGAATTATAAAATAAAGTAGATGTCCAATTGAAAATTATTGAAAATTAGAGGTCAATGATAGTAATTAAGAAAGCATTAGACCCAGATCACTTAACCCTAATAGACCACTTATGTCGACCATAGTAGACATTCTGTGTTTTATTAGCACCTAGGCCTATATACAATTGTTAAAAGTAAAATATGTCTTAAATCTTGAAACACTGATATATGTTGGGACTTAAATTTCAGACATCACACACATTTTCAGTCACTTGAAGCTGTGGATCGCGGTAGCGAGACACAACTTCAAGTGAAAGCAAATTAAAATCGAACAGCTCAGAGGCCTAGGGTTTAAAGCAGCTCCTTGGGATGACATCAATTTTCGATTTTAGTTTTGTAATGACGTAGTGTATCCCCCAGATCATGATTTTATTTCTTTCAGAGTTTTTAGATTTAAAAAAATATTTTTAATCAACACTTGTTTTGTTTACATGGCAATATACGACCTGGAAATATAACTAATTCATTTTTTTTTCTGTGCGTTAAAATTGTTTTCTGACTTGTTTGTATTTTTAGTTAAAATCAGTAGGCTATATATTAAATTTTCAAAATTAACAAAATTGAAAATGTCTCATCCAACGGGGTTCCTTTAAGTATACATTTGTAGTTTTAGTCAGCATTCGTACAGGACATACGTTTTGTTATACTGTTACATTGACATACGGTGTGACTTAATTTTCAAAAATGCAATTAATTTTCATTCACCTGGAATCGTGGATCGCGGTAGCGAGTCATCATAAAGACGTTCAGATAAAATGAAATGAATGGGGTTTTTGGCCAACTTTGTGCACATATAGGCTGAGCTCGGCAAGGAGAACCTCCTGAGGATGGTGAGATGGATGAGATGACACTGCCCTTCAGACACAGATTGCGAAATTCGATTCCTGGCGGTCTGAGGACGAGCACGCTACCTGTAGGTCACGGAGGCTCCCCATGATATTCAAACTTTAGAAGTGAGTGGGGAAGAAAATTTTTGTTTCTTTGAAACTTGAATGCCAGAGCGGGGTTCGAAGCCACGATCTCCGACTTTTCAAGCAGGCACTGCACCAGGGCTCTCGCCAGACGTTCAGGGGACTGAAAACATCAGCTGGGGTCAAGTAAACGATTATTATTATTGTACCGTTTTGTGTTCTTAGAGGTGGTATTTCAATATTTGGAGTACAAATATTCATTCTAAGAATTAACATTCACAAGTAGCTCACGCGTGTGCTTCATGGCTCATAGAAGGCACATTACTCGTGGGATTGTGTCTAAGTAAATGTATTATGTCGTGCAAATTAGGCAAACGGCATTATCTGCTTGTTTTACAAATGAGCAGATACTGCATTTTGTCTTGGCAGAGCAGTATTGTACAATCAGTAATGTGTTGAACTCCATGTTGGTCATATACTTAGCGATGACATTTATGACAGATATAATGCGTCCGAAAAAAACCTAGTATAATATGCTGTGATTACTAGGAAGAGCCAGCTCGTACCGAATAAAGAACAGGGGCAAGACATTTACATTAAATTATTAGGTATCACAGGCACGACCAGAAACCCAGAAAACACAAAACATTAGTACAACACGTTGGTCTAGCCTTGTACAAATGCTATACAAATAGTTTGTGTTTGCTGGAAAGCAGGTACCAGCCAGTTAACACGATAGGGCTTGGACCTGTGTTGGTGCTATGCTGGGTCGGCGTTGCAGAACATTAACCCAGCACGGGGTTAAATAACAAGGTAACTGGGCACAGCCAGGCTATATACTATTATTAGCAGAAATGTATAATACAATGCATTTTTGATATAAGCTAAATAATTATGTGAAATGAAACAAAAAACAACCTAGATAATTAATCTCTACCAAAGTAACCTATTTATGTTATATCGGTACTGCTGGTTCTACACCGTTGGCCCAACATTGGTCAATCATTCGCTAGATGTGTCGTGTTTGTTGGGAGATGCGAGTTTACACTTACTGTTTGTCGTGTCGATCAGGTGATCATTGTGAAACCACTCTATTTTTTTCACGGTCCCAATGGTCTCGCAGTGAAGCTCTGAAACAATCGTATGAGGGTGCATGAGTAGCATCAGTATGAGATATTCATCATTTTTAATTTCACATTATTAGTCATTATACTGTCACCTGTCCCTGCGGCTGTTTACCCGTAAAGCGCTGAATTATTTTTGTATAACCCATGGAAATCAAAGGGGTTTTTTAATTTGAAATCATCATGAATGTCTTATTTAGCTCTTTCTGATTCATTTGAATACCTATGTTATAGGTCTACGGCCATTAGAAATATTTTGATCCTTACAGTGTGGGGACCGATTTTAGACGTCAGATTCTGACGACTAAAGTCGGTCCCCGCGCTGTAAGGGTTAACCCTTACACCGCTAAGCACGACTACAGACGTTTTTAATGAATTTTATGATTAAATAACAGTTATTGGGAGCGAAATGGGTGTTTAACATCAATATTTTCAAATATTTTGTGTGAAATTAAACAAATATGAGTCATTTTCACGGTAGCGACCCACAACTTGACAGATTTGAATTTGACAGATCTGAATAATTTATTTTCGCTCGTGTGAAGCTGTTGATTGCGTGAGCGAGGCACAGCTTCAAGTGGGTGGAAATTTGAATTTAAAAATTTCGAGATCAAAGGGTTGAAACAAAACACATATAAAACCAGCAGTTAGCTGCATCAACAACACTCACATAACACTTTGAAACTGGATACAATACTTTATTTTCAAGCCCATTTCCAACAAACACGATACCTTCATCCATTGATGGCTCAATGTTGGGCAAGCGTCGCAGGCGGTGCACCAACATTGACCCTACGTTGGGTTGAAAGCTTGTGGCTCGTGGGTTACAAAGTTTTTTTAATTTTTTGTCTTCGATTGTTTCGCAGCTCTAAACATTTTTGCGCCAATTATTTCTACAAACATTGTTTGCTAATAAAAACCTTATGATGGTTGGAGACATGAATTAAGCATCATTTTTAACATTTTAGGTGCTGTAAACAACATTACACCTTTTTCACCGTATACCACTAAGCTGTGAATTTGAATTATTAGATTATTAGAGTCATCAAGACCGCCATTCCTAAATTCCAACGGATTCAAAAACAACAATAATCAAATATTGTTTATTTTTTATGCAACGAAGATTATTTTATTTCTTCATTTATATTATTCACACAGCATAACCTGCTTAAATAGTTTGAGAAAATACACACCATGACTGACTGATTGTGCCATCACATGTAAATAGTATTTATTTAGTTTGATGTAGATTTAACCCTTTACCATGTTTACGCACCGAAACTTTTTATTTACTATAAGCTGCGACACAGCGACTAAAAATTGTAGAATTTTAAATCAAATTCTAAATTCCACAATTTTAAATAAAAATAATAGTCTAGTATGTAAAATTGAAGCTAAAATCGTCTTGATTTTAATGTGTTTTTTAAGTTTTGTAGAATTATTCAATTTTATTACGTAAAGTCTGCGGCACTAGCAGACAAAGGGTTAAGTGTCGTGTCGTACATTAGGTGGAGAGGTCGGCGATCAAGTCATTCCACGTTACAAGTGAGTAAGTGTACAAAACCCACCCCACTTGACAGGGACAATAGTACTGCCGACTGTCACATAATGTAGATCTACGTGACGGTTAAACTAAAATAGGCACCGTAAACAAACCTAAGCTAAGCTGCCACGTAAACAGTGATTAATCCAGTAGGCTTTAAGGCTCCTTAATGGTGCTTTGAAATGTAATTTACTCGATATTCTTTTGTGACGGCAACTTTGAAATGCAATGAAGTGTTTGCTTCCTAAATAAAGGTCTGTATTTTACTATTTGTTTTTTTCTTGACTTTTCAAAGCGTTTCATCTTGTTACACATACTTACCTCGGTATTAATTATTTTGAAATATTATAGCATGTATAGTGGATGTCATCTCGTATGATAGCACACGTATTTGTAGATAAAGGTAGGGGAACTTCACATTTACCTGTATCATATTTAATTTCTAGATGACCGTTAATTTCTAGGGCGTATTTTGTGTATTCTATTTTGCATAAAATTTGGATTAGAATTCTCACTTAGCTTTGTATAGTGATGATAAGAATATGCAGGTATTTAACTATGAATTACTTCAGAAAAACGTTATTCCATAAGCGAGACCAGAGGGCATGCAAACATACAAAATGCTATGAAAGGTGAATATTTCAATTTTTTCTATTCTACAATCTGTATACTTGGACTTTAAGCTCAGACTAACAAATACTAGCGATCTTCACCCCATGTAACACATGATAAAAATAACTGTCTGGTAAGGTGAAACGAGGAATGAGCCCTAATCCTTTAAGCCCTCACGATGCATTAAATCATCATTTTACATCCCTGAAAATAAACTTAATTTTCCTACAACCAAGGGTTTTACAATGAATATTTCCATGAAACTGGTTTACCAATACATGACAATTTTCTTTAATTTTTAAACCACATCAAGTCAACTTCATTCACTACAAGTCGAGGAATGCGAAAGCAATTCGCGGCTTGTAGTTAATGAAGATGACGATGGTAAATTCAGCCTTTAAAGGGTTAAAATTACAAGTCTTTATACCAAATCATTCAAGTATGTTAGGAATTATTACAAACCATACATAATAATATCATCAACAATTATTCCTAGTTATATTTATTCTTAATAATCATTATTTATCAGATTAATATTATTATCTGTTTTAATTGCTGCATATATTTGTTTATAATATAATAATTAGAAAGATCAATAATAATAATTATTCCAGCTATCGTCAATTGTTTCACATGTATGCTTTTTCTTATCATTTATCTTCACAATACCATCACATGTCTCTTTAATGGACACATCTGCTTCGTTGATAACATATGCCAATCCGCTAATCTGCCAAGACCATTAACTAAATCACTTTAGTCTCTTCAGCCAAAGTACCTCTAAATATGCCCAACGCAAAAACATAGCGCACTTACATTTAGGAAATACTTGAATATATCAGGCAAAACTGAATACTAGAAGCTCTGGAAGTTTCGAAATATTTAAGGCCCAGTCACATAATCATACACTCATGCACTGAAAGATAACTAACTCTCGCCAGAACCTCCTGAGGATGGTGAGATGACACTGCCCTCCAGACACAGGATTCGAAATTCGAGCCCTGGCGCTCTAAGACCGAGCACGCGACGGAGATTCCACACAATATTTTTACGAGTGAACGGGAAGAAACATTTTGTTTCTTTGAAACTTGAAGGCAAGAGTAGGGTTCGAATCCGCGAGCTCTGACTCTCCAAGCAGGCAGCTTTAATCACTGCACCAGGGCCCCGCCCTCTGTCGTGCAAAGCCAAAATGCAGTATCTGCTTTGCAAAATAAGCAGATACTGCCTTTTGGCTTTGCGGAACAGTGTTGTGAGTACCAGACATTCCCATGAATTCAGTTATCTGGACTGTTGTCTAGACTTGTAGGCTAAACTGATACAAATAACAGATACATGATACATGCAGATAGCAGCCCATCAGCCGCATGATGGCACATCAATACCATACCCTTTGACGGCCAGGTCTGCTCTGCAAAAAATATGAAAATCGTATATGCTTAAATTAGAAGTAAGCAGTTGCTGCCTTTCGATTGTCCGTGACAGAGCTGGTATTTATGGTAAAATAAATTAATCTAGAACAAGAGTTCCTGAACTACGAGGCCCGCCTTTAGCTTAATATTTTGTAAACATAACAGTGTATGGGTCTTCTTCATGGGTCATAATCTTAAATGTCCAGGATATAATTAAGGAAAGAACCAAGGAGACCAGTTAAATATATCTTCAACGTGTATTCCTTCCACCACCATTGCCGATGCTAGCCAACATTAATTCAATACTTGCCTACGATGTACCTCGTACAGAGGATGTACGCCTGCCCACCAAATTCCGGCTCAATGTTGGGCCAGCGTCGCATCCCATTGCAGGTTCAATGTCTACGACGCTGGCCCAACACCAATTCCATCACTGGGTCTCCTGTATACTTCGCGCAAACACGTGGCATTCACCCAATGCTGTTTCAATGTTGATCAATAGTCTTCGACGCTGGTCCGGCATTGAAACAGCATTGGCTGTTTTCTGACTGCTGCATTGTTATGCGGGTGACGCTTCCATCCCGGCGGCGGATAACACGATATATTTGCCCAATGCTGATGTAATGCTGGGCCACCGTCTGCGATGCTGGGCCAGCATTATTCCAACCAAAACCCTTGAGGCTCTCACCACTATATTTAATCGTGAATGTATTATTTTCTGAACACTTTTTAAAGACCTAGGTTTATTACAAACCTAGGGAGCTCAAACGTTATAATATTGACATGCTCATTGGGACTGGTGTACAAAAATGTCAACCGTTTCCCACACACAGACCCCCCCCCCTTTCCCTTTAATAGGACACACACGCAAGCAGAATAAACTACGGCCGGGCCTAAGAATGTTTCTTTTTTTTAAGTGAAATCTCGATAGTATTTTAATCAGTTGTATTCGAAATTCAAAATCAAAATTTGTAATTGGTCAGTTTTAAGGGGTATATCGGGTAGGGTGATAGTCAGACACCAGTTTAACATAGCATAATATCACAATACCTTCTTTGAAATCGTCCACATCTGATAATATTGTGCGTCAAACTGTCACCAGATAGACACCCTACGTAAAGTTACTCACAGATAAAAATGCCGTCATTAAATATGTGAACCAATCATTTTCCAGGTCGAGCAGAACTTTTAATGATTTTTGCCAAATATGAACTTTTTTCTCTCACTTGGAGTTGTGAGTCGCGTCAGTGGAACACAATTTCAAGTGAGGGAAAAACCAAATTTATCAAGTTGGCGGTTAAATAAGGGTCAAATAATTAGATTTTGGGAAGTTGGGAGCCTCTATGACCGGGAGGTAGCGTGTTCAG